>OY284493.1:27871663-28471663 GCA_958336395.1 Ctenicera cuprea | reverse complement strand
AAAATTTAGAAATTTTGTGTAAAAAATATAAAATTTTGTTTTAATTTTACGATATTTTGAAAAATTAAAAGTGTAAAAATGTTGAAATTTTAATAATTGTGAAAAATTTTATAATTATTAAAATTTAAGAAAAAATTTAAGTTAAAATTTGTTTTTATTTTGATAATTTTTGGCTAATTGTTAAAACTTCGAGTTTTTGAAAATTTTGAAAATTGCGCAGATCGGCTATTCGTCATATGTAGAATAAGAATCTAAGTTTCTTTTCCGAACGCATCTATTCTGAAGTAGGCACTTTTCCTCCCTCCCCATTTATTGAAGCAACTAATGTTCCCTTGAAATCTCAAAGTCGATTTTACAATTCAGTAATAGCCGTTTTTTTTTGGCAATTACTCATTTAATCTGTTCAGGTAAACGACTAAAAGGAAACTTCCCAGTGGTGTTTTTCTACTGGGAAGTTGTTCCTATAGTCATTCAACATGCTCATACCAATTTTGAAGCCAAAATTAGTAATATTTTAAAGAACTAAAAATCGGTGGTTAGGAAGTAGTGGGGGGTGAGGGGTGATAGGAAAATCGCGTTTGCCCAGATCGGCGGTTTTACATGTGTAGGATACTAATCTAAAGTTCTAGTAGTGGGGGTGATAGGGAAATCGTGTTTGCTTAGATCGGTCATTTGGCATATGTAGACTACTAATCTAAAGTTTTTTTCCGAGCACATCTATATTGAAGGGCACCCCTCCTTTTTCCTTCCTTCATGTTTTAATGCAGTTGTCCGCGTTTACGATATTTTGTGTTTTCTAGCAGCACACAATGTTTATCCATTTCTTCTTCTTATAGTGCCATACCCTATTCAGGGTGTTGGCTACCTCTCTCCTATGTCTGTGTTTGGTGCGCGGCGATGGATAATTTGCACAAACAGACATAGGAGACCTACAGTTTTACGTGGGCTCCGAACCACAGGAAGTGCGTGCACTTCTTCTCCAGAGAGGTTTTCCTGGGGAAAAATCCATCTTGCTGGTTTTCCCGTTGCCTTGCGAGGGAGAACGACCGGACCGGGGATCGAACCCGGATCCGCTTCTTGGTAGCCCGCGCTCTTACCACTGCGCTACGGCCATTAAAATCTCAAAATTGATTTTTCACGTCCTATAAAATTTTGGCCAAAAGCCGCATTTCTGCAATCGCTTAATTAAACTGTTCAGGTAAACGACAAAAATGAAACCTCTCAGTGATGTTTTCTTAACGGAATGTTGTTCCTATTGTCATTTAATATGCTCATACCAATTTAAAGCTGTAATTTGTAAATTTTCTAAAAAACAAAATTTTCGTAGGGGGGTGGGGGCAAGGAGGGTGATAGGGAGATTGCGTTTGCGCACATGGGCTATCCGACATGCGTAGAATACAAACTTAAGATTCTTTTTCGAGCGTGTCTATTTTGACACAGAGCATCCCCCTTTTTGTTTGGCAGACCAACCTTATTTTCTTGCAGTATTATCCTATTGCAATCACCAAACTTTGATCCAAATTGATGTGACACACACAGACACCTATGCAGCGTCCGATTTATCGGCCTTCCAAGACCCTAAAACAGGCATGGGCAACCTTTTGAGTAGCTGGAGCCAACTGAAGATCCATTTATGTATCGCGGGCCGCAAATAAGATAAAAAAACTTCACTTATTTAAAAAAAATATTTTTAATAAACGTAATCAACAAAAACAAATTCGTAAAAATCAATATATTTTTAAAATATAAAAATTCAAAAAAGTATACATTATATTTCACTTTCGCATAAAGCCGGCGTAGTCCGCATTTTTCTCTCAAACAAAAACAAATTGTTACTGTCGTTTGTTTGTATTAATTTAAAATAATAATCGGTCTCGCGGGCCGGCGTGGTGGTTAAATAAAACATGTTCGGCGGGCCGGAAAAAGTTGCACGCGGGCCGCATGCGGCCCGCGGGCCGAAGGTTGCCCATGCCTGCCCTAAAACCTGCGTCAAAATATGTAGGTTAAAAATGTTTGGCATAACAGTACCTTTGTTTTAAGCATAACTTTTATATTGGCCAGTAAACTCAACGCGAAAAAAACTTCGCTTAATGAACGCATTTTTGCTCCAAATCTAACTTGACCATCACAATACCTGCCCCTATCGCTTATACTTCGTATAGCGAGGAAGATAAAAATGATAGACTAGCAAATTCAGTCTGAGTAAACTTCAACCAACAATTAATAAAAATTAAAATAGATTTAAAGTTTCCAACTCTAGAACAAATTTGTCTTAGTGAAAATTATAAATGATGTATTCGTGGACCAGACTATTTCACATTGTTTTGTATTAAATACATCAAATCTGAAAATTACAATAGCAAATATATCAATTTAAAAACTATCAAATAATTTTATCCACGCAATTGCCAAGTACGATAACAAGTTTAATTTTGTGTAATTGTTATCGTTTAATAACCTGAAATGATGAAAAACAAACATGCAGCCTTGCGTCCCCTAACATCGTTTTCAAAATAATCAGGCAATAATGGAGGATAAATGCAGTGGCGTTTTCATTGTTGATGAGATATTTGGGTCAAAATATCCTCATATCAGCAAATACCAGGGGTTTAGTCGTTTGGCCGCAAATCGCAATGACAGTTAGAGACCATGGAAATTAATTGATTGACTTTTATGAAGCTAGAGTGATTTATACAGAGTAATCTGAACGATTGATTGCAAAAATATTTTTATTGTACCCAGTTTATAGAAATTTAAGACACTTTTTACAGCATAGTTTTGTTTTGGATTAAAAACAACTAGGGAAGTTTTTAATTTAATATAATTTTTATCGTTTTATTATTTAAAATAAAACAAAACAGTTTATTTCTAAATTACAACCATGTGCAAATGCATGTTTGTATATTTTGATCCTTGCTTCGCTAAGAATCCGATGTTTTAATTTTTCTGGTGTATAGAACACTAATAGATAATTCTATAGAGCATATATTTTTCACACTGAAATCTCTTAACACCATAGGTGCATATTCCAGTGTATTTCAACGTTCTTGGAACTCTAGCTTTAAAAGCATATTTTCTTTTTTTGTCAAGTAACGAGTATATTTTATAAATACCCGATTCTAAACTGTCGCGTCTATTTGCATCAATGTCTACAAATACAGTGGCGTAACGCAAACCGTAAGGGCCCCCTGCAGACTTTTATAATAGGCCCCCACCCTCACCACCAGTTTTGTTTTAGGCAAATTAAAAATAAGGCATATCTACGTTTACCAGGCTTTTTATTAAAAATTTAAAATATTAAACAGTACTAGCTGGTAAGCTTACTTTATTTACGTTGGTGATAATTCTAAATTTATTTCCTATCTATGGTTGTATGTTTTGAAGTACAATGACCGTACATATTTTTTTCAATTTTTTTTTGTTATTCTGCCGGCCAGTGATCGCTCTGCTTTGCCCCCCGCGTGGCGGGGGTTGCGGAGGTGTTTGTTACGCCACTGGGCCGTAACTGCAGATTCCGAACCTCCTCCGTGAAATTTTCAAAAGGGCCTCTGACTCAGTAAAATTGTAGATAGGCATAAATTTTATACTACAAATAAAAATAACTTCAAACATTAAATTTTCTACTGGCATGGTTTAAAAGAACAGCACCGAGTTGTCAAAATGAGACGTAAACAATTTGTCAGACATAAGATAATTTTTGATTATTAGATCTTGCTATATATTTATATACAGGGTGATTCAGAATCAGAGCTAGGAAGTAAATAAATACCACGGTAATTAAATTACTAGCTTAAATACTTTCTTGAAAAAAGAAGTTACTTGTAAATAAATTACTTTGTGAAAATCAGTAATTGCACTTGAACATTTTTTATTTCTCACGAGATACTCAAGAAATACCTTTGTGGTATTGCGTAATTAATTACCGATTTAAATTACTTGAGCTAATTTCAATATTACTTTTACAGAAATTGATTTACTTCTATAGCAACTGAATTATTTTTAGGATACTTAAAGTGCTGTATTGATGAATTACTTTACAGTAATGAAATTATTTTATGGGTAGTTTATTCTTAGCAGTATCTGTAAAGACAATCAAATCACATGAAAATACGCTGTGAATGATATTAGAATTTTTAGAAGGAAATATTTACTTCTTTATTAAATTGTGTTTTTTTTTACTTTTCCATACATTTACTGATGTACGAAAAATTATGTCTTATGCAAGTTTTTTTTTTAATATTAAATTTTTACCCAAATACACGTTTTGTGGTAAAAAAAAGGGGGTGGCGGCGTGAGTGCGTTTGTTTCTCTATATCTTCGGAACCCCTTGACCAAATGTTGTCAAATTTAGTGTTTTTAAACACTTTTTGAAATTCTGGAAAAAATTGATAAATTAACTGCTTTTTTATCGAATGCTGTATCTTCAAAACCAAGGCCGCTACGAATTTTGGAAGATGCTCGATTACTCGAAAGCAAAATGTTTAGTCGATAAAAATCATCATATTATTTAATAAGTTTAATCATGTGATGGTGTGATGCAAAAAGTGTCCGCAAATATGAAAACACAATGGCTGGTTTTCAAAATTATGAAAATTTATTCCTCACAAATTGTACATATATGTAATTGTTTTTCAAAACTTTGCAAGCTGATGGATCTTGCAGTGAACTACAAATACGTTTTTTGTAATCTTCCAAATTTTACTCTGACGCTCTCTAGGAATTCTTGACAAATTGATCAATGATTTATTCAAAATCATAAACGCCAATCGTTATAAACAATTCAATAGACTAATCGAAGCAATTTATTAGGATAAAAAATAATTAAAAACCATTTAAAGAAAATTCGATACTTTTTAAAACCCATGCGTTTTCCGGAAGTTACGTGATTTTAACTACGCATATCAATGGACTCTAGTTAAAAAACATATTTTTAATTTTTTCCCATATTTTTGACACTTTTTTAAGTAAAGTATCTGCAACGGTTTTTGATCCGACGTCGGGAGCGCAATATCTACCGCCTTAACATATCTAGATAACAAGTATTGAAAGAACTCTGAGCCACGCAACTCGCGGATATAACCAAACACTAACTCAGACCGTCTACACTTGCTGCGACTGACGGCGCTGTCGTTATCGTTAAAAACATCCCAGCTAGGTGACATAAACAGTAGCAGATCCCATGTACACAATAAAAAATTAGGTATTCGACAAAAGTAATTAAAAACAAATAACGCCGGTAGACAGAATGGATCTCATGATAGACGAGGATACACGCCTTTAGACTTTAGAAATGCGTACACATGCTAGTGTAGTCTATATTTTTGTTAAAACAATGTTGTGTAGTCATTTATTGGCGCAAGAATATTTAAAACGTAAAAGGTATGGGAAAGTACCAGCGACCTGTACGCAATTTTTTTTTCGCATTCCATATTGTAACTGACTATACTTCTATACTCAAAATCGTTCTGTAAAGTGGTACTTTACAGCATAGCAACCATTGCAGCATAGCAACGGATTTCTCCAATCGCAAAATTGGCTGTAATTAGGTTACTATGTTATTGAAACAACCTACGACTATTATTTGTTTATTTTCAATGCCAGTAATTGTGACAGTTATTAATGTCACTTTTATTAAAAACTAACAAAATTAAATTTTCACATGAAATGCGACAAAATACTATACGCAATCTCGTTAGAAAACTGTTTTCACTAAACTTGTATGGCTTTTTAAGTTACTCGCTTGCTTTGCTCGCTCGTACTCAAACCAGCCATACTCGTTTAGTAAAACATCACTTTTCTAAACTTGTTGCGTAATATACTATTACATATGTTTGTAGTTGTATTACTTTTGATTGTGTTTAGATTTGAAACCTGTAAAGTAGATTGCAACATTTCTACAATTATTGTGTTGTTGGATAGAAATAGGCATTTAATTGTGTTACCTTTAATATTATTTCGAATTTGTTTACGTTTGTGTTGGTTTAAACTTATTTAAGACCAGTAGGTAAATGTTTTACGATTTACAACTCTTAATTTTTCCGTTCTTCATGAGAAATATGGTTCTACTAGCTTCGTAAAGTCTGTTATTTTTAAAAGTAATTTGAATAAACAAGTGGACTTACAGAGTAATTAGTAATTTAATTACTTTTTAACCGAATACTTTAATTACAGAGTAACCAAATTACTTTTTTAGACAGTAATTTGCAATTAATTACTTTTCAAAGTAATTTGCCCAACTCTGCTATCTAAATAATTATGGTACGTGCAACATTTTTGTAACGTGTTGAACATTCAAAGTGAAGGAACCTCTGTTATTGGTTTTGCTCTATGTCAATTTATGAAGTAGCTACAGCCTAAAATGGAACCCATTATAATTTTTACAGTTTCCCCCCCTCTTAAAATTAACAAATATCTATTTTTTTTGTTTCAAGCTTTCGACGAGAATCTAGGTACATATAACAATTTTTTTTTTCGGAGTAGCCGTGCTGAAAACCCGGACAGGCGTGGGGTACGTTATCATGTCAACCGCCTAGCTGTTAGATACGACTTGCAAGATCATTAAGATCGCTTCAATAACAACGTTCGAAGTGAAGTGGTCAGTAATACGAGTTCAAAAAAGTATGTGCATAATTGCGCGCCGCAAAACGAAAACAAAAATCAGAAAGGGCAACAAAAGTGTTAAAAATTGACAGAGTTTTTAAACCGATAACCGTTTTTTCTTAATATATTTCTGTGGCACAAGGTTTTATTTTTATCTCCTACTGGAAATGTGAAAGGGGGGGGGGGTGTAGAGGCTCGACAACTTCTCGTTACGCCACTGGTGATATATCTGGTTTCGATATTCCTCAAACCCCACGGAAAGACTATAATATTGCGTTAATATTGTCATTATGAAATTTTAAATTATTTCTTAAAAGGCGCTGGTTTCGTTTGGGATTTTTGGTTATAACTTTTTTGAGTATGAATCAACTGCTTTATTACTTCAACAATGTTTATTTATTTTAACCTTATATGTATTTCGACAGGTTAATATTCATATCACTTTTGATAATGGCATGTAAATATGTCCAAATACGTATAAGGTTAAAATAATTAAATAATGCTGAAGTGATAAAGTATTTTATTCATACTCAATATGAACTTCAACAAACTAAAGCCAAAACCTAATATAAATATAACTTTTTTGTCTTTAATTTCCTGTAATTTCGTGTACTAGATTTAGATGTAGACTTCAATTTAACACAAAAAAGTATATATGTTTTTTTTTGTGGGAAAACTCCTTTCGAAAAAAATTGTCTGATAAAGATAATCACAAATAGAAATTTCCATAAAAACAAATGAACGTTAATCGTCAGTTACGTGTCATACATGTCTTTTTCTAAACTTTAACGTGGCAAATTTAACAATCCATTTTATGCCAAAAACAACAGTCAGCTTTTTAAATATTTTAATAGTATTATTTAAATTTATTTTTTTATCTTTTGTGCCAATTTGAAGAAAACTGAAGTAACGGAATCAGATATCATTTATATCATCAATCAACAAATTTCAATGGGTTTTGTTTGGTTTACAAATTAAGATAGGGCTAAACAAAAAAATAGAGTTCCTTTTAATTTATCCACATATGGGCAAAAACTTCCACCATGATCCTGAATAATCTGGTATATATGTTAACAAATAATGGGTCGTCTCACCCCCTAAATATTGGGGCCTCCCAGTGCTGGCGAGTGTGGTGGCCTAGTTACGCCACTTAATCAATACAACACATCCACTTACATTACTTACAGTAAGAGAGATAATTTGTAAATTGTGAAGAATCCTATTAAAATATTTTAAATCGGTGTGCTCAACACAGACTTTGTTTAACGCGAGTAAAGCGAATGCGAATATTTTTTTCATAACATGTGGTGCTAGCTGTAATTTGAAAATTTTGTAAAACGTCGATTGACGTTGCGTAGTAAATGATACAGTTTTGGTTTATTTTGTTTTACTACAGTGTATAAAGTATTTTTAGTAAAACTATATCAAAAAAAATCCAATAATTGATCATTGAATATTTTTGATATAGTTTTACTAAAAAAACTTTATGTATTGTAGTAAAACAAAATAAATCAAAACTGCATCATTCACTGTGCAACAACAATCGGCGTTTTTCAAAATTTTCAAATTACAACCATGGTTTTTATATGGAATTTGTGAATTGTGAATTTACGATACACTTTCTACTAGAAAGCTTCAAGTGCATTTGTGCCTTATCTTAGTAATTAAATGTGTGTTGTATCCTGACCTCGTTTTTCTTTAATGTGTACATTTTGAGGAAAAATAGGTCTTGTTTTTAGAAGTTTAAAGGAGTATTTTGTCTCGAATAAATAAATGTAAAGTTGTTACAATGTTGTTATGAAAAGGAAATATTTAACAAGCTTTAAAAATACCGTTCAGTTAAAAGAAAGGGAAAACGGTTGAGATCAGACGTATTCTATCTTTGTCTGGAAAAACCATACGTGAAGATAAAGGAAATACGTGCGATGGAAATCCAAGTAAACATCAAGAATTCGTGTTAAGTATACTATGCGGCGGCATCTGTTGCGCGTATTACGAATGCATGTGTGAAGATAGTAAACACGCATAATCGTAAGGGAGCGCCACTTGACAGCTTTATACGTTTGCTGGTTAGCGCCAAAGTGAATAGAGAGTAGTAAATCAATGGAATCCTACGTGGAATTTGGAGCAGAGTTTGCCACTTTTTACGTTCTATAAAACCGCTCGGCTGTTTTGCTGAGATTGCTAAAATGATTGTGTCCGATTTTATTTATATTTGCGGAAAACACCTCGCAAAAAATCATTTCTGTATGCAAATACGTAGGTAATTAGTTTTAATAATTGACTGATATAATTAGGATTAGCTTAGATAAATAAGTATGAGGTCTAAAAATGTAAATAGTTATTATTTTTATTATTAAACATCGTTTGTTACATTTTGAAGAAGTTATAAAGCAAGTACCACATAATATAGGGATAAAATTTAATCAATATCAAAGAGGACGAAGCACCTCTGTTGGAGTTTCAATTGTGCAGCTTATTGTTTAAATTTCATCAAGATGGAATAAGCGGTTGTGGGGTTATGCGGAACAACCGAACTCAGCGTTACGCCTTCTTTGCATATTTTGAGAAACAATAAAATAAATCTAGGGCGATTTTTTAAAATAAAATTGTCTAATAATTTTTCATTGCAAATCGTTACACTAACTTGGGGCTGCCAATTAAGCATTTTGCATAAACATAATTTAATAATAACAATATTGATAGGGAAGAACAGCTAGAAAAAAGCTTGAACTGCATCCTTGCGGAAATGTTCTAGAAATTTGTTTTTATATTTGCGAAACTTTGTATTTGAATAAAATAATGAAATAATTTTTCTCCAAAACAAAATTTTGAGTATATTATAGTGTATCTGGAGAGGATGTTAAAACAAATGCATTTTACAAAGGAAGAAATGGGTGCTTCCATAGGCACCAGATTTTATATATTCTCAGAGGGTGCTAAAATATTTTTTTGCAAAATATCTAGATGCATAATTTTTTTGCACGTAAAAAGCAAATAAGTATTTAGTTATAGTAGATAAAGTTGGGGAGTTCTGGAACAAGGTCATTACTCCCCCCACCACTTGACCTTGAACATCAAGGTCACTGTTCAAGGTCACTACAATTTCAAGGTCAGTACAATTTCAAGGTCACTATAATTTCAAGGTCAACTCCCCCCACCACTTTATTTCAAGGTCAAGGTCATGTAAAGTAAAATGAAAGAATCAACATCTGTGTAAATTCATTTATTTACAAACAATAATATAATAATGGATTTACAAAATTACAACATAAAATGTATGACTAACGTATGGTATTATAATTAATCGACCAATATATGAAGAAGTATGCAATAGACATAGACAATACAATTAATAAAACTAAACCGAGGATAACTGTAGTTATACAACAGTAATTGTTCTGATCCGCAATAAATGTTTTTTGCAGCACATCTGGTTTTTTGGACTTAAGCAGAATACTTTGCCAATTAGTATCTGCGGCGTATGCGGTATAGTGGAATTTAATCTTGAATGTTAAAACACCATTATCGGTAAAATTTCGCACCGGTATTTTAAATACAGGAATCCCCGCCACAACTGCACTATCCATATTATGCCAAGTCGTACTGTTAACAACACTGCGAGCGTAGGTAATAGATGCGTTTCTACAATTAGGCGGTTCAGCAACGAACAGAATTCCATCGTAAAAAGCTGCGAGAGCGACTATAAATTTTATAGGTAACATGTTGATGGGATGCCAGTTCAATGTAGAATGAGGAAATGCTCTGGTAATAATAGCTTTTTCTTATTTATCCACACACCCCTCTTCAGTTTCAGCTCCATTTTCAATTTTCAACTTGTTAAACCTCTCAAATGTTTCAACGCGCAATTTTAAATTATGCAGTGCGGGAAATCGTTCCAAGGTAATGAACTGGTACGGATTCTTTGTGTAGAGAGTGTTGGCGTCATAGCAAAAGAAACCGGACTCAGCTCGAAAAAAGTTACCTAAGGCGGTGTTTAATGGATGAATAATATTGGGGAACGCAAAGCTCAATTCCGGATTTATAGTTGGCAGCTCATTAAAATTATTAAACTGAGTTTCCGCATTGTCAAGCACATGATAAATAGCTTCATCTGCGACGTACAGGAATAACATGTTGACGATTCAAGTGCTCGACGAAAACTAAGGCTATTCAACCTTGTAGCAAACTATACTGGAGCCGCCCCCAGCCAACCCAAGGAAAAATAATTGGGGGAGTGGAAAGATATTGTGGGGCTGATTGTAGAAGTTGCAGGTGCTCCCAACCCGGTTCATTTTAACCCAATTGGGGCGGCGGAAATGTGTGGAGGTGGTGAAAAATGGGTGAAGGAGCGGTCTGATCGAAGTTTTAAAACGCTGCCCCCCTCCCCCCCCAACCCTTATAATCCCCCCCTTCTCCTCCCGCCCTCTGACCCCCACCCTTCCCCCGATAAAAACACCCCACCACCCCCCAGCCCCCAAAACCAAAAATGACGCACATGAATTTTTTTTTTTTTTTTTTTTTTGCCCCGGGCTACAAAACCAAAAATGACGCACATGAAACTTTTTTTTTTTTTTTTTTTTTTTTTTTAAACCAAAAATTACGCACATGAAACTTGTTTTTTTATTTATTATTTTGTTCTTTTTTTCCGTTCGCTGATGTTTAATATAATCCGAGGTCAACCACTGTCTGGAGCCCAATCGACCACATATTTTTTCCGTTTATTGGTTCTTAGTATCACCCGAGGTCAACCGCTGTCTGGAGCCAAATTATTCACCGTGCAAAACTCTACTTAAAGAACACCTACTGGCCCCAGTTCTGTTCGAGCTTTAGTGTCAACATGTTGTTCTTTTACCATCCCAATCACGGCGTCTTCCTGTCGAGTGAAACTGACCGGAACATGTATCAGTACGGCATTTTGCCTAGAATGGATCCTCAGGTGGGAATTGTTGTAGATGAGTTCTCGCAGCCACTCCGGGAATACCTGGAGAACTTCTTCCACGGAGCTGCAGGATTCCTGCAGTACGACCGAGCTCTGAACGCGGGGACTCCGCTGGACGAGGTCTACAACAAGGTTCAGGATTTGTTCGACGCAGAAACAGTTGAACTACAACTTGAGGAGCGGGGTGATGAAGAGGTAGAAGAATAGACAATTATTATTTATGTTGTGTATATATTTTTTATATTTATTAATAAACTTAGCATTAAGTTTCATAAAATTTTTTAAGTGTGTGCAAGCACAATATTATATTTCAATAACATGTCATTTTATTTATAAAGGTTAGAATCAATACCAACCACCCCAAGTTTTTCTAAATGCTTTACAAAAAACAAGTTACCGTCGTTACACTTATCAAAGTATGCGTTATAAGCTGTGGCGCCATCTAATATGCAATTGTCAATAGTTGCTTTGTAGAAGTGAGTGTTGTCAAATTTAGCATAAGGTAGGTAGCAGTTTTCCAGACAACAATCACCTTCGTCCACTACACCGCAGCACATGTTGACAAACAGCCTATCGTCGCACGCACCACACTTGTCGATGTTTACACAGTCCTTAGAATGTCCAATATCTCTAAAGGATATGTAACCCTTCGTAAGCCACTTTTGCAGAAACTCATTTGACAAATAGTATTCTTTGTGATCGTCGGCTACAACATACCAATAAGACATAAAATCTTCATAGCTCCAGTCAGGCCTAACGATGCCGGCATTCTTTAATTGTTGAGGTGTGCGGTTTTTCTCAGGTGTTCGTAGTAATTCGAAGAAGGTATTCTTATTCTCAAGGGTTAAGCGCCGGATGTTTAATCGTTTTGCGGGATTTTCCTTTAACAACCGAACATCAAACCACTCGGCCAACCTATTACCGACGGACAGCATTTTGTCAACGCAATGACAGCAAAATCTTATGAATCCCCCTTATAAACAACTTTTCCAAAACTCCGGAGGCGTGGTCGGGGTTCTGTGGTGTTTTACATTTCTGCCAACCATACATTTAATGCTCAGCATCATTCAGGACGACCTTGACAATGTTAGACCCACTTTCTAAGTTACAGAAAGTTGCTCAAGGTCAGCCTGATTATTACTTTAAACTTTGATGTCAAGGCCACCCCCACTACTACCCCCACTACTACCCCACTACTACTTAACCTTGATATCAAGGCCAACAGAGTGGGGATGAAAGTATAGTACCCCGACAAACCGGAGGAGCGCCACTTCACGTTTCGATCGCGAACAATATGGTTGGTGCTTCAAGTGTTACTGTGTGTGGTGTCTGTGGTGGTGCGCTGTTGAAGGGGCCGAAAGGTTCGAAGCTGTCGCTCACGAAGGCTGGAAGAGGGAACGTTAAACTCTGTGTCTGTCCAAAGCCGAACTCCTCCGGCAAGGTAGTTAAACCATTATCCAAAACTAATAAAATTAAAGTTTTGCACAATGTTACAATTAAACCTGCACGCCCGGCACGCCCGGAATATGAAAACATTTCCGACGGGGAGGAGGACTTTGTTGTAAATAAGAAGGACGTGTCGGGCGGCAGCCTTCTACGAAAACATCTAACAAGTAAAAATCCGCGGAAACAACCTAAATTTGATTTCAAAAAATTTATCCAGCAACACACTAAAACTGGTGTTGGGG
This sequence comes from Ctenicera cuprea, assembly GCA_958336395.1. NCBI lineage: Eukaryota > Metazoa > Arthropoda > Insecta > Coleoptera > Elateridae > Ctenicera > Ctenicera cuprea. The sequence goes on along the minus strand of OY284493.1, from coordinate 28,458,433 downwards.
CAGTAAAAGAGGATTGCCCTTTTAAGATTGCTGAAATAACTGCAACCAGCACCCAAAAATCTCAAAATTTTGATAGCAAAATTATAAATAAATTATCTACCCAAACTTTAAGAGAGGAGCTTCAGACACAAAACAGCAATTCAGGTACAAAAAGTGTTTTGCAAAATTTGGATGCCATACGGTTGGCGGAATTCGATTTGGATACTGGTGTAGCAGAGTTTAATGATCCTGCTTGGAACGACATCGATGAGTTGTTAGCAAACATTGATGTGCCTTCTGGTCGAAACTCCGACCTCAATACTCCCCAATTTGCGGCAACTTCAATTGCCCCCGCGTATAGCATCATAACAATTGACGATAGTGTAGCCTCAGCATCGTCCAATAATGTAGCCCCCCCTACCTTACAGTGCGGTGCTGAGGCTATAAAACCGTCGGGTGGGGCACAGGTTGCGCCACCGCATTTTTTCGCGGAAGTAATTGTGAAGGAGATGGTGGTTGATGTGGAACCTGCCATTCCAACTGCAGCTCCATCTTTACAAGTGGGTGATGGTGCGATGCGTCAGCAGTCGCAATGTTTGTCACAGGGTGGTGACAAACATGACGAAGATGATGATGATGTTGCACCATCACAAAACAATATTACAAGGGCAGAGAGAGAGATGGACCTGCTGGCAGCCAGAGTAAATCGCTGGAATGTTCTGAAAGCCGAAATTGCTTCGTTGCAAAACACCCTCGTCGCATTGCACGAAAAAGAAATCGACTTTCAGAAAACCATCTCCGAGTTGATCGGTAAGATCGGTAGCGGCCACAGCAAGGTTTTGCAGGCAATATCAAATTGCGAGCGGTCCAAAGAGACGCTCGTAAAGCAGAAATGTGAAGTGTTGGAGGAGATTGGTGAGAAAGCAAAATTACTTCGGGTGCTGGCAGGTGTGTAAATGTAGGTAGTCTTACTAACTAAATGTGGCCAGTAACAAATAACCTAATCCCCATCCCCTCCAGGCTGGTGTTGCTCAACGTCCCCGTCGTACCAGCTGGATGCTCTTACCGAGTTTAGTTGCATAAATATACTCGGTGTGGGTTGCTAGGAGCAGTATATTTATAATTCCCAAAGCGATTATAGGTGCCGCATTAGTATGTTCAGGTGCGACGGATGTATGACACGCTTCACCAGGAAGTATAATTTGGACCGCCATCAAAGACAGACTTGCCGCCCATCTAGCAGCGGTAAGTGCATTTGTAAGTGAATTTAGGATTTGCTAAAATAATTCTTACTACTTTTAGGAATGAGGATTGCGCCGGAAACTGCTGCTGCTGCTGCTGCAGCCGGACACCCCCCCGCTAAAAGAGTGAAGCGCAATGCCTCTAATGGTTAGGTATATCCCGACGATTCAAATGGTCATATAAAATTTGCAACCTATTGTTTGCAGAACCCTGCCCGACGCGATACTGCGATGTGTGTGACGAAAACGTTTCGCGAACCGCCTACATCGGTCATTTGCGGAGCAATCGTCACACTACGCGATCAGGCATTCCCACGTTGGAGGAAGGGGTGGTAGCCCTACGATCAGCCTTCAAGTCTCGGATTATCAGTTATCGAGTGACTTCGGTAAATTATCATGTAAATGTCGCTGAATTTATGGATGAGTTGAAAATCAAAATTGTACCTCTAATCGAAAGAAAACTGATGGAATTTAAGTGTGTTAAATTTAATTTGGAACTGTTTGGATATTTTATTTTGGAATCTAAAGATTTGGAAGATATAAAATCGTTTAACACCGTTAATGAAATTGCAACTTTTGGAAACGACTTGAGCCAACTATATGATAATTTTACTGGAGTACTGGACGAAAAGGTGTCCGAATTTCAGGAGCGGGAGTCGGGTATAATTAACATTGGTGATCCCCCCGTTTTACCATATTAACACAATTTATTTTGTTTTTGCAGGTTGGACTTTGAAGCAACTGTTGTATGTGGATGTCAATATTAACAGGTACAATCCGCTTCGAGCCTCCTCGTACATTCCGCTCCCGCGAGAGATTCAGCGCAAGAAAGCCGTTGTGAATGTCCAAAACAAAGATGAGTTCTGCTTCGGTTGGGCGGTGACTTCGGGTATTGTGGAACCTGTGGGACCGTCTAACCGAACCAGCTCCTACCCCGATTGTCGTCAATTTCTGACATTCAAAGACATTCAATTTCCGGTAAGGCTGCGCGATGTTTCTAAATTCGAGAAGTATAATCCACAACTTTCTGTTAATGTGTACGGTATGGAAGAAGTATTGGTTGACAACGTTATGAAATATGAAATTGTAGGACCTCTGTACTACTCCCCTCATAAGAATCGCACGCATGTAAATTTATTACTTATAACTGATAGGGAGGGTAATAATCACTACTGTTACATTCATGATTTGTCGCGATTGGTGTCCCAACAAATAACTGTTAAAAATGGCGCAAAACATTTTTGCGATGGTTGCCTGCATTACTTCCGCTCCAAACATCAATTGGAAAATCATTGTCGTTTTGACTGTAATCACGTGTACACAAAATTACCCTCTACAGATTTTGTAACGGATCGCCTTGGTCGACGTAGACCGCAGAATATTCTTAAATTCGAAAACTATCACAAACAGATGACAGTTCCTTTTGTAATTTATGCCGATTTCGAAACGATTTTGAAACCTGTTGCGGCAGCGGAGCCAAATCCTGAAAAGACATTTACGGTTACGACGTGTGAACACCAGCCACATTCCTTTGCATACTTCATTAAGTGTTCGTATGACGACAGTCTTTCAAAATTCGAAATTTATCGTGGTGAAAATACTGTTGAGGTGTTTATGGAGCGTTTGGAAAGGGACGTTCGAAATTTATATTCCAACCATTTAAAGCACGTTGTACCGATGAAGCTTTTGACTGCGCGAGAAATTCAAAATTATGTCAACGCCGTTTCCTGTCATATATGCGATCAACCTTTCGGAGACGGCGGTGACATTAAGGTTAGGGACCACGACCACTTGACCGGAGACTATCGGGGAGCCGCCCATTCCATTTGCAATGTAAATTACAATATTCCAAATTTTATCCCAATTTTTTTTCATAATTTAAATTACGATTCGCACCTTTTTGTGAAACAGTTGGCATTAAAGAAGGAAGAAATCGACATTATTCCTCAGAATAAGGAGAAATACATATCGTTTGGTAAACGTCTTTTGGTTGATGAAGTTACTAGTAATAATGGAAAAAAATACAAAATTTTTGTAAGTATGAGATTCGTGGACAGCTTTCGCTTTATGACTTCTTCTTTGGCAAAATTGGCAAAGAATTTGTCTACAGACAAGTGTGTAGAAATTCAAAAACGATTTGGTCATGGCGCCGAGTTTGAACTAATGAGACAAAAGGGTGTGTTTCCATACTCATACGTCGATTCCTTTTCTAAATTAGATCTCCCGTCTTTACCCACCATGGAACAATTTTACGATCCATTGAACGATGAGCACATAACGCAGACAGATTACGATCGAGCTGTGGACGTGTGGCAAACGTTTCAATGCAAAACTTTGGGCGACTACTCTGATGTCTACCTGACATCTGACGTATTAATTTTGACCGACGTCTTTGAAAACTTTCGAACTCTATGCTTGAAGCACTATAAATTGGACCCGACGCATTATTACACATCGCCCGGTTTAAGTTGGGACGCTATGCTTAAACACAGCGGTGTAGAGTTGGAACTGTTGACTGACATGGATATGCTCCATTTTGTTAAAAAGGGTATTCGCGGGGGGGTGAGTACGTGTGTGAGTAGAAAGGCTGTTGCCAACAACGAATTTATCGGTAATGTCGATCCCGCTAAACCCACCTCTTTTATTATGTATTTAGATGCAACCAATCTCTATGGCTACGCAATGCGTCAGTGTTTGCCGTGGGGTAATTTTGTTTGGCTGACCGACGAGGACATTGAGCGCTTTAACGTTTTCGACGTTTTCGACGAGTCAGATACGGGTTACATGTTGGAAGTAGATTTGCATTACCCGCAAGATTTACACGATGACCACAACGAGTTGCCATTTTGTCCCGAACTCATTGTTCCTCCGACTGGGAAATTTAAAACTCCAAAACTTATTCCAAATTTATTTGATAAGAAAAAGTATATCATTCATTACCGGAATTTAAAGCAATGTTTAGAAGCGGGTATGGTTTTGACAAAAACTCATCGAATACTGAAATTCAATCAATCCCCCTGGTTGAGGTCTTATATCGACCTAAACACAAAATTACGCAACGAATCCAAAAACGAATTTGAGAAAAACTTTTTCAAGGGTATTAACAACAGCGTATTCGGAAAAACGATGGAGAACGTGGACAAAAGGGTCAACGTAAAGTTGCTTAGCCATTGGGAGAGGATCGGTAAAAGATCTGGAGCGGAAAATTTAATTTCTAAAGCAAATTTTAAAGATTTGGTCGTGTTTTGTGAAAATTTAGTTGCAATACAAATGAATAGAACTTCGGTGTTTTATAACAAACCGTGTTATGTCGGATTTTCTGTTCTGGATATATCGAAAACCGTAATGTATGATTTCTATTACAATTTTTTGAAAACTGTGTATGGCAACAACGTTTCTCTTTTGTATACAGACACTGACTCGCTGATATTAGAGATTGTTACTGAAAATTTTTACAATGACATGAAACAACATCTAGAACACTTCGACACTGCAAATTATAAGAATAATCTGTACGGAATTCCTCAAACTGAGTCTGTTGTGGGTAAAATGAAGGATGAGTATGCGGGTGTACCCATAAAAAGCTTTTACGGGGCTGGTGCAAAGACATACTGTGTGAACGTGGGTGATAAATTCGAAAAGAAAGCTAAGGGGGTTAGGAAAAGTTCTGTAGAACAATATCTGACTGTGGAACATTTTCAACAGGTTGCCGAAAACAAACAGGGTTCGGTTTTATGTAAAATGTTTGTTTTTAGATCTCGTTTGCACACTATGTACACAGACTTGATTAATAAGGTAGCGCTATCGTCCTATGACGATAAACGCTACCTTATTCCCGGTACCACTAAAACCTTGGCGTGGGGCCACAAGAGTATCTGTCCTCCGGACGATGATAACGGTTTAAACGAATTGATAGAATTATTGGAGGCAGCTTCACGCGCAGAAATTGAAACAGGTTAAATTAAACTTAACAGTATTGGTTAGTACTTTGAAGCAGAAGTTCTACAATGCGCGTTTACAGAAACTTTCTTGCACTGAATGTATATATTAATATTTGCTAGTTTGTATATGTTGGTTTTGTTAACTAGAATGTAGTTGTTATTCCTTAGTATACTTTATCATAATGATTATTAAAAATAATGCGATGAAAATGTTCTTAAATGTAAAATACTTTGCAATACTACTTCATACCTACTTACTGATATAAATAAAATAATATATTATTTGACAAAGTCTTTTATTTTAAAAATGGTGCATACATTGCGGATAATTATACAAGATCATTCTTAGATATCCAGGAGTTATGCCTATTATCGAAACCTAACCATTTCACAAAAAGCTGATTTCCTTTCTTCCTAACAACTTTTTCTACCAGATAGGTGTCGGGGTGCTTCGTTTTCTGCAGTTCGTGCTCGTAAAATCCTCCCTTTATTGATTGGCGATTTTCATCTTCCAAAATGTAGGTTGTCGGATTCGTCAGGTGAACTTTTGCAATTTTAAAAATTTCATTGCTCCACGTGGGAGTGTATCCTTTACTGAATGCTGCGCGATACTTGCTAACTCTTGCGTGATCGCCTACAAAAAATTTCTGTTTCTTGGGATCTACCGTTTTTGTGTGGCTGTACGCTTTTTCTAGAATTTCGCGAGCATTCCTCTGATTAACATCTTCAGGTTTATATCCTGTTGTTTTGTGTTTCCTTGAATTATATTGCTTTACCACTTTTGGCAACAGATCTAACCACTTATAAGATCCTTGTAAGCTAAACTGTTTCCACATCATGTTTTTCAGAGTACGATTACATCTCTCTACTATGCTACTCTTTAGATTGGAATAACTGCTGTAATGGTTTATGTTGAAGTTGTTCATCAAATTTTGAAAGTCTACGTTATAAAACTCTTTGCCCATATCCGTTTGCAGATTTTTAGGAAGCTGTTTGGCGGATGTAAGCACCTTCTTCATCGCTTCCGTTACAGCTTTGCCCGTCTTTCGCTTGACGGGATAAGTCCAAACGTATTTCGAAAATGCATTAATCACTACTAAAATGTATCGATATCCTTTGTTCACTTGCGCGTAAGGTATCATTTCGACTAAATCGGCTTGGAATAAATCGTTTAGCCCCTTGATGATCACCCGTCGCCGCTTAAAATTTTTTCTAGCTGGTTTGTGTAATTCTTCAACAACTTCCTCTTTAACGGTTTTATTCACCTTCATGTTAATTTATAAGTGGAATTTGCAGTTGCAAACGGCACAAAATGAAATGCCCTCCTTTTAAACCGCTTTTTGATTTGAGTTCCAATTTATCTCCCAGTTTGACACTAGTTCCTATTACTTGCGATATGTCGTTATACCAAATACCGTTGATTGCGATTGCCAAATCCTTCGGATAAACAATTACATTTGAGATAATTCCAGAGGTTACGCTAAATTTATAATAATTTCTGGTATAAAATACCGCAACACCTAACTGTTCATGAAATCTTCCCGATAGAACAATTACTTCAAGCTCGTAGTATAATTCCGGGTTTTCCACCAATTCAACTTGCTCATACGGCAGTATATCATCAACGCTCATGTTTAGATTCAAGTAAGTATCTAGCGGTGAGGTGTTCTTTATACAGACAATGTTAGACTGCAGCATTCTTGTAGATTAGAGGCATTTTAATAACTGCTTCAAAAGACAAACTTGCCACCACGTTTCTTTTTGTCGGGGAACGAAATTTTAATATGTCTCCGTATTTCAACTTTACACCAATTAGTTCGGAACTCTTGTAATCGACATTATTCACTGAAACTATCGCTTCGGACGGGTGCAGGTTAATTCGTTCAATAGTTCCCGATGTAAAGTTGCATGAATATTCTGTTAATCCCCCCCACAAAGAAAAGGTGCCATCGGCAGTCGTTTTCACAGCTATAATGGTTATCACTGTTTCGTATTGTAGTCCGGATATGCTTTCAACGAGGAACAATTTGGACGCAGCCTCCTCTCTTCGATGATGCTGGTGTAGATGTCTTCCAAATTTATCTATCGGCATCTCTTTTGAGTTATTTCAGCTACTTCCTAGAGCACTATGGATTATTTGGAAAACGAAACCCGCTATTTATTTGTTATTATGTGATAATTGGAATCGCTTAATTCATTCATCCCACTTTGAAAGTTGGCTGGAATGTGATGATGAGTTGTGCTGCAAGCCTCATTTATTGATCAACTTATCTAATAATTTTTGCTTTCTTTAAGGCGTCAATGATACTAACAATTTCGTTATTATGGCCGGTATGCCCAGCCAACTGTGACGCTATTAAAATTCGCAATCTATCCACTAGCGTGTTCGGGTTTTTCCAGGGAATAAACTCAACCTTTTTGTTGTTTACACTTAGGAGTCCGGCACCTCGCCGCGGCGGTTTGCCGATCATGAGAGGGCGAACAAGATTTTTATATTTTTTCCCCGCATTGCCAAGTATTTGTTCCGCAGGATCGTAATTTTTATGATTGGCTGCTGAACGCTTAACGATATCTCTATAATTTTCTTCGTCCTTTTTAGTATATCCTACGGGTTTCTTTTTAAACATCAACTCATAGAATCCAGGCGTCCCTTTGTATGCAACCTTATTTCTACCATCCATTATAAACATATCTTCCCCATCGAAGTCCAGCGCTTTATTACCTATAGCAAATTTGTCCGATTCAATATCAAATCGCACACCGTACTGTACATCAAATTTGTCTTTGGTGTCACGTATCATCTCTTCAATATACTGCTTAGCCAAACCCTTATACTGCTCTAAGTACTCATCCATAATTTCAGGCCTCATCATTTCTTGAACGGTTTTCGCAGCCTCCTGCACGCTTTGCTCATGTTGTTGTATTTCTCTTTCTTCTTCGAATTCATCATCTGGCAATTCCTCTTCTGGAGAAGCTTCCGCAATAACCTCCGCGTTTAGAAACGATGGTTGGCGAGTTTCAGACTTTTTACGCGACTGTATAGGTGTCAATTGTTCCACCGATTTCTTCAGTTCGGGGGTCTCTAATTTACTTTGTATATCCCTGGTTTGGAATCCTTCAGTTTTAATAGTTGATATTAATTCTTTGAGGGGTTGCGATATGGGTTTAAATTGTTCCGCAAGCTCAAACTGGGATTGGGCCATGTCCGACTTTAAACTTTGATATTTACGTTTTACAGCTTTCCTAGTTTTAAGCAGTTCGCTTACCAAACGTTTATCCATCTTACGTTTGCTGTTGCCTATCGGCCACTAAGAGGTTTTGGTAAGTTTTAATCATATATGTGGAAGAAACTGTCGAAGCCTTTTCTATATCTTCCAGCATTTATTTCGCTATCCTTGTCTATAGCTAAGAATCCGTAATTATCGTTCCAACAATGGGCGCATAAATCCTTAAACTGCTCAAAGGACATATCCACGTTTACGTGATCGTCGTGTATGTGTTTTAAATTGGTTTTGTCTTGCTGAAAGACAATAATAAGGTTTGCATTATCTCTAATAAGCTGTTTTGGAATAGACGAATACGTTTGGCATAAGTAAAAGCAATCTATATTTCTATGACGCCCAAAACAAAAGTAATCCCTGATTATACTTTGACTATCGCAGACGACATCATCGAAAATAATTACGGAATTAGGCTTTGCATCCTTAGGCTGTAATATCTCTGTACCATCATTGTATTCGTAAAAACCGATTTCTCTTATAGGATGTAGTAGTTTTCGCAGATAATTATATTTCGGCTGTTCCAACGTCTTCGAAAATAAATATACATTTTCATATCGTAAACCGTTGGGATGTTCTAACAAAGTAATCATTAAGTTAGTTTTACCGCAATTAGATCGACCCACGATAAGCCCTCTTTTACATCCGTTTCCCAATAACACGCTATGCTTTTGATATTGTTTTGTCAATGAGCTAGCATCGTGATTTGCGATTGGTAGCGAATGCTTTTGTTTTTTAATTTTAAATTTCTTCATTGTGGAACCTCTCTTGTCAGTAAACACGTAACACACTAACGGAAACGTTGGAGCAATCGAAATTATATATATAAACTTTCTTAAGTCGTCTTTACAGTTTCAATTAAGCCATCGAACGAAGTAGTTTAATATGCAGGTTTACGAACAGAGGGAGGGTATTCGCCGTCGAGCAGTTGCGAGGAGAGGTTGTGGTGTATTAAACACTCTTATAAATAAATTGCCCGTTGAATTACACATCCCAGGCTATAGATTTTGCGGGCCTGGCACGCGTTTAAAAAAACGGCTTGCACGAGGCGATCAAGGAATTAATCCTTTAGACGAAGCGTGCAAAGAACACGATATTGCATATTCCCAACACCAAGATCTTCAGAAACGGCACGAAGCTGATAAAGTCCTTGCAGGAAAAGCGTGGCAACGTTTTCGTTCAAAAGAAGCTGGAATTGGTGAGAAAACTGCTGCGCTAACCATAACAGGAATTATGAAAGGTAAAACCAAACTCGGCATGGGCGCTCTGCGAAGAAAGAGGCGTGTCCGAAGAACCGGTAGAAAACGGTTAGGCGGTGTTATTAGCTTTACGGGTGCCGTAACCCGCGCTCGAAGCCGAATTAAAGGTAATAAGGGATCTGATTTAATGAAAGCTGCAAAATTGGCTCTAAATTCCATTAGGAAAAAGAAAATTCGCCAGCCAAAAACGAGAATTATTAAAATTCCTAAAACAGGAGGTATTTTACCACTTATACCGATATTTGCCGCTTTGAGCGCTCTTGGATCTTTAGGTGGTGGAGCTGCAGCTGTTGCAAAAGCAGTTGAAGATGCTAAAGCTGCAGCAAAAGATCTAAAGGAAAGGAGCGGCATAACAAAGCAATGGAAGCTGTCGCTCTCGGGAAAGGATTGTATTTGGGGCCCTATAAAAGAGGATTCGGATTATATTTGAGACCGTATCAGCCAAAAAACTAACTATAAAGCTGCCGCAACGCGCGTTAACAAACGTGGATTTGGTGAAATATGCTAAGGTATTAAAAATTCCGCATTTCAGAGGGGTTTACATGCGCAATGATTTACCTTCAAAGATTCATGAGAACGAATCGGGCGTAGTAAACCTAGACGATAAAATAGGCGAAGGCACCCACTGGACTGCCTACGTAAAGCGCGGTTTAAACGTTGCATACTTTGATAGCATAGGAAATTTAAAACCACCAGTCGAATTAATACGTTATTTTCGCAGCGACGGTAGCAGGAATAACATTACATACAACTTTGATCGGTATCAAAACTTAAATTCGTACAATTGCGGCCATCTCTGCTTGCAGTTTTTATATAACAATGCCAACTGACTTTTATCCTCAGTGCGCGTTGAATTCTTGAATATAGCGTTTACAATGTCTACCATATTTACGCTTACCGGAAATACATCAGTTTTAAGTGCGGACTTCAATCCACCAATTTTTTTGGACGAAGACCAGGAATACGTTATGGGTTTACTTACTTTTGAGTCATACAATACTATACCAAACATATCTAAACCGAAGAATGTTTTTACACTTGTTGGACGACCGGATATTGCGATACCGGAAGGAGCTTATGAAATTAATGACATCAATGCATATATACAAACTCAACTAAATCCAATTGACAGAGAATACGTTTTACTACACGGGAATAATAGCACTATGAAAACGGAGATTAAGGCTTCTCATGAAATAGATTTCACGTCCGAAAATTCGATAGGAGAATTGCTAGGATTCAATAAATTAAAATATCCAAAAAATAAATTAGTTATATCTGAAAATATAACTAAGATAATGAAAATAAATTCCATTTTAATACATTGCAATATCTCGTTGGGATCTTATAAGAACGGCAAACCGGGCCACATTATTCACCAATTCTTTCCAACCGTACCGTCAGGCTTTAAAATAGTGGAGACTCCAAATCCAGTTATTTATCTACCGATTAGTACAAAAACAATTACCAACATCACAATTAAAATACTTGATCAAGACGATGAACCGATCAGTTTCAGTTCAGAAACCATAACGGTTGGTTTACATCTGAGGAAGGTATAATGGGTTTTACATTCAGCCCATATTATCGCAACTATACCATCGACAGTTCTTCTACGGCCCGAAAAGAGTATAACAAGCCGCATGCTAGGTGTCCCAAGGTCAGTAAGAGATCAGCCGTCGACCAGTTGACAAAGAAAAATAAAGCATTTCTTAAATCTCTAGGCTTTGATTTGCTACAATGAGTATTTTGAATATTGGTGAAAAAGTTCTTGTTGACAATTCTATTGTCAGCAACCAAATACACACTCATCAACCCTACACTAATCGCTTCGACAACAATGATGAAATTCGAATTCCGATTCAAGAGGATATGTCTACTCTTCCCGGTTTAAGCCACTTATACATTGAAGGAAGCCTAAAAAAGAAAACGGGGGAAGCTACAACCGCTAAATTTGTAAATAATGGCGTAGCTCATCTTTTTAGCGAAATCAGATATGAAATGAATGGTATTGTAATTGATTCGGTAACTAAACCAGGCATAACATCTACTATGAAAGGCTATGTTTCCTACACCTCCAACGATGTTAAAAAGCTCCAAAACGCTGGATGGCTTCCGGAAAGCAAAAGCGGCATAACCGACGCCTCCGGTAATTTTAATGTCTGCATACCCCTCAGGATGTTGCTCGGGTTTGCTGAGGATTATGGAAAGGTTATACTAAATATCAGACAAGAATTGGTCTTGATTCGAAGTAATACTGATAATGACGCTGTGCATAGTTCAACAGAAAAGGATGACATCAAAGTTACGATTAATAAAATGTATTGGAAAGTTCCTCATATTACTGCGGGGCTTGCTCAAGAACTATCGTTAACAAAATATATAGATAAGAATATTGATACACAAGTAGCTTTTAGAAGTTGGCAACTGCATATCCTCTCTGGCCTACACCAAAACACTCGGCATTCCCACGCCATCGCTACCAGCACAAAATTGCAAACTCCTCGACATGTCATAGTGGGTTTCCAGACAGATCGCTCTGGAAACATTGGCAAAAATATGAGTGAATTTGATCATTGCAATATTGAAAATATCAGAGTTTACTTAAACACTAAAAGATATCCTTATGATAATTTAAACATCAATTTCGAAAACAATCATTACGCTACTCTGTACGAAATGTATTCCCACTTCCAATCCGCTTACTATAACAAACATGACGAACCTCTCCTAACCCTAGATGAATTTAAAATGAGAGCACCTCTAATTGTTGTGGATTGCTCAAATCAAAAAGATTACCTACAGGCAAATGCTGTCGTGTTTAGATTGGAATTTGAAACGGCATTTAACGTGTCTGACAATACAACAGCGTATTGTCTGGTTTTGCATGATCGGGTGTTTACCTACAACGCCCTAACTAAAGCCGTTAAACAGCTGTAAACTTTAGCTGCCAATATAGTTCCAGCCTTGGAAGGAACAACATCGACCTAAACTGAATATCGAGCACTATGTTTGTCATAATCGATGTGCAAGGTTTCAAGATATCTGAAAAAACGTTTTCGCCAAAGGAATTAGCGGCATATGATGGAAACACCATTTCGCATTACATCTTCAGAGCGCCGTTTCCGTTTTCTACATTACCTCAACATTTTCAACAACAAGCAAACTGGTTGAAGCATAATCATCATTGTATTCATTGGAATGAAGGATTTACACCCGTTTTCCTGTTTCCTCAGATTTTGCAACGAATTGTTCAAGATGTCGACGTTGTGTACGTAAAGGGCCGTGAAAAGGTGAAATTCCTAAGAAACTACACCAGCAAACATATCATTGAAATTGAAGACCATCCTGCTTTATCTCCTTCAAAACCTTCTTGCATGCATCATTTAAAATCTCAATGTTATTGCGCTTTGTCTAATGTTTATCATTTATACGAACATTATGTAATGCAATAATAAATAAACTTTTTTTATGTACTTACTAGTTTCATTTAATAAAATTCAGATTTAATTAATAAGATATATATTGTTTAAAATACATTCTCATTTAAAATAAAATACTATGCTAAATACATTGAATACATTAAACAAAGTCGAGCATACATTATTAATAATAGTTATAAAAAGCGTTCAATATATATATAGTTCCGCTGCTCACAATTTAAAATATCCGCAAGCACTTTATGTGTCTCTACAATTCTTCTTTGAAACCTACATCTGTCTAATGCAACACTTTGCCAATGTCCTCTTCTAGCCCGCTCATATGCATATCGCCATACCACCATGTTATGAATTTTGTTTTTCGACATGTCGAATTGCACCTTCACAACCATTATCGTTGTTTATTTCTTTTCATGAATTCTTTTATTCTTTCAGTATGCTCCTCCAAATTCATAGAATCCAGTTTAGCCACAAGACAACTAACACTTATTGCACCATTTAAATATTTCTCACAAAGTGCTTCCGCATCACTATAAAGTTTTTCAGATGTTGCAAGTTCAGCATCCGTTCCAAATCGTCCCAGGCCGTATACACTTTCGTGACTGCAGTCAAACGCTAAATCGTTAAATGTACTTTGAGCTCTTGTAACTGCCGACTTTATATCCGTAGCTGACACTCGCGATGCTTCTCTATAAGACATCCACATTTTAACTAGTTATTTGATTCGGAAAAATTCACAAAACTTATCATTTCAATATCACACCTTATTATTTGTTCACCAAATCTTAACATTTCCAGCATGCACAAGACGGTTTCTGATTTTATGTTCAAATCATGTAGAATACTCCCAATATTTTCTTTCACATCACCGGGTAAGGATGCGACACCTTTTACGACGCTGGAATAAAATTTGCCAAACTCCAAACTCTTCAATATGTCTATTCGATATTCGATTAACGGTAGTAGTTGCCACAATTCCTGCAGAGACTCGATCCCCAGATAAATTTCACAACCATCCTGATCCTGCACGGTTATAACCTTGTTGATTCCTATACGTTGAAAACATATTCTTTTTGTCTGATTTATGGCTACCGCATTAAGTTGCAAATCACTTGCGGCAAAATAACTCGCTATCAGATTTTTATTTTCAACTACAACTTTCCATTCCAACTCATCGAAAATTATCCAATCGTTCTTGAGTCCACTCAATTCAACCACTGGCGAAAATGATCCGTAACCACACAAACCCACAGCTGCGAATTTAGTTTTGGACCTATTCAAAGGATACGTTCTTTGGTTTATAAGCAGTGGATGAGGTCTTAGTTTTTTGTTTGCGTTTAGACTTGCAACTTCCACTGGTTTGTTTTTCGCCTGGTTTTGAACATTTTCTATTGACTTTAATAAATTATCCATCACACGCAAATTACACTATTCGCACTTGTCACGCTGTTGAAAATACACTGGTCGTTGAAGCTGCACTGCCTGTATATGTATGAATTGATCAAGGTTATACACTTGTGGTGGTGGTGGGGGTGGCAGTTGGAGACCTTGATATTTACCTCGACCTTTAAAGCCGATCTCTCTACAGAATGTAGTATTTATATGTATACGCATTGATCGAACCACATTCACAGTGTCGATGGCGTTTCAAAGAACTAAAGTGAATTTACAATTTGAAGTTGAATTGTGCGGCGCTGGTGCTTTTTTGCGGTGGTTATTTGCAATTGTGTCGATTGTTGTACTTTGTGCTACAACACAATTGCTAGAACACACTGAGGAGGTTGCATTTTTCCATCCAATGTTCGCACTACCAGCTGCACTACTGTGGGTACTTTGTGGTCAACGTCTTCTTCGAGACAGGTATTAAGGTGAGTCCATCTAATTTGTTATTGATCATATTTGTTCGAGGTCACCTTCTGTACAAAACATAGCGACTTTGGTATTTGTTTTAAAATGTTTTTTCTACATACACAGAAAGTTTACGACATGGACTACTCCCCCGATTGGACCGACCTGACGCTCCTCGTTGACGACGAGGATTGGGACCACTATTTCGGCAGGTTTAAGGAGTTTGTACAAGCCCAGGAGGATTACCTATATCGATCGCTGCATGTAGTTGCAACGATACAATATTCTATAGGGTTAAACGGTGAACATCTTGATGAAACGGTAGCCTTAACTACCGATGCTGCCTACATCACAAACCCCTTAGACGATTGCTTTCGTCAGAAGGTTATACAACCTATACTGCGCTACATGCAGAGATATATGAATAGCGACCTTGTAAATGTGTCATACTATTGGACCGATCCGTCATTAATTACTTAATAAACATTTACAAAAACTTTTCTTATAATTACTATTATTGATGAGCTTAACCTCAAGGTCTCCTTACTCCCCACACCCATCATCCTTGAAGAATATGGCCCCGCCCATTCAGATTCGAGTAATATAAATTCTGCGTTTGCGCTGGGTTCACCCACTTAGTTGTCGACATCTATAACAAAATGTTCTTCGAGGCTAGTACACCCCACTTCAAATCCTTTACGGAACGTTTGCGAACATTCAAAAATAATTGGTCTAAGACTCAAACTCCGGAATCGCTCGCAACCGCAGGTTTCTTTCGCACTCATGAAGGTGTTGACGATGTGCAATGTTTCCATTGTGGAATTCGAATTTTTGACTGGGAGTCGTGTGATGATCCACTCTCTGAACACCTTCGATGGTCAAAAAATTGTAAGTTTGCTAATCACTTGAAAAACGTACAAGCTTCTAATGGCTTCACGGAAGAGTTGGAAAAACTTATGGGACTATTGAACAGTAAATTCGACGGTGTTGATGTGGCTGGCAACTGCAGAAGTCTGGAGGATCGCCGACTACTTAGAATGTTAGTGCTGGTTATTTTCTTATGTATGTGAATACTCTCATGTATAATTTTAATAAAGGGAATAACAATGCTTTACTTTGTTTTCATTTTTTACTAAACTACTCATGCATACTTCTTCATATATTGGTCGATTAATTATAATACCATACGTTAGTCATACATTTTATGTTGTAATTTTGTAAATCCATTATTATATTATTGTTTGTAAATAAATGAATTTACACATATGTTGATTCTTTCATTTTACTTTACATGACCTTGACCTTGAAATAAAGTGGTGGGGGGAGTTGACCTTGAAATTATAGTGACCTTGAAATTGTACTGACCTTGAAATTGTAGTGACCTTGAACAGTGACCTTGATGTTCAAGGTCAAGTGGTGGGGGGAGTAATGACCTTGTTCCAGAACTCCCCAACTTTATCTACTAGTTATTGATCGCAAATGATATAATTAATAAGATAATGAAAACTAAATTAAATTTGGGTTGTATTTGTTTATGAACTGCTAAGTGGAAACAGGGATCGTGTAATTTTTCCTATAAAATGAGTTACCAGCATTTTGTTGCCTTAAAGGCATGCAGATCGTTTACTACGAAAATATTCTCATGCTGAACGTTTTTCTCAACGGTTATACCACGACTGAACTAAAAAATAATATGTTAAAAATTGTGAAAACTTGTTGCATATCAGCGCTTGTAGTTTTGTTTGTTGCAATGCCACCTAGAAATTTTTTTTATGCAAAACAAACACGATTTGCTATGCAGGTTCAGCAACATCCTAACCATTGTGCTAATTGGGATTTAGCCCTAGGGCGCCGTAGCCAAAAGGGCGCCGTAGCCAAAAGGGAGCCGTGCCCAAACAGAGGCTGGGCGATGCTTTCTAAAATATATCGTTTTAAATAGTTATTCTTTACGTACTACATGAAATAAAATTGTATTTTTAGCTATACTATTTTCAATTTTTTACAATAATATTAATTAGAATAATAAGTGGCTCACAAATATGTTGCTGCACCCATAGTTAGGCATATGCCGCTAGTATCGCTATTACTGTACCAGGTCGGTAGACAACACATCTGGTCTGGTTATAAGTAAGTAAGTGCGCCTGCGTGCGCAGTTGTGTAAAAATTGAGTAGAAAGTGTCCCCTAGCGTTCGAAAAAGATACGAGCCGCTGCATATTGCCCCTCTTCAAACTCATGTATGAACATGTACTGTAACAGTCGTGTGAACTAGTGGAGGTTTGTCTGAATTTTACGGTGTCCAGAAAAAACAACCCTGAAGGAAACAGCCCCGGAAACAAGTCCCGAAAAATCAAATCGTGCAAAAATAATCTTTGAAAGAAAAATCCCTTGGAAAAACATGGTAGAAAGCTAGAAACATCCTCGGGTAAAAACATCCCCCGAAAAACAGCATCCCCGGTGAAAACAGCCTCTCGCAGTTTTCATTTGTACAAAAATTCTCCTAGAAAGTGACATTGGGTTTCCTCAAGGCTATTTAAATACCAAACTTCATTCCGATCTGTGAACTCGTTTTTGAGTAATAATGCATTAAAGTGAAAATTTTCAAGTAAAACGTATCGGCCGCCATTTTAAAGCTAGGAAGATAGGAAAAAAAGAGTTGAATATGCCCCAAGGTCCTATATCAAATTCGATTTCAGTTTCAAAAATGTGACTGCGAATTTTTAATTTTAAATGTTTAGACATTTTTATAACTTCTTTGAGTTCATGGAAGTCCAAAACAATGTTTTTCGGTTTTTTTCGAAGATTTTTTTACTGTTTTTTTCGGTATTTTTTTCCGGTATTCGAATCTAGAATAAAATATACCTGGATAAACAACCAGGGATGTTTTATTCTAGATTCGAATATTACCACTGCAGTTAGGGCGCTACAAATCCTTAGCCCAGGGACCCCAAATACCTTAGGACGGCGCTGAGGTAGTTTGAATGATTTACACGGATTATTTTTTAATTAATGAGTGGTATTTGATTGGTATTTTTATAAGCAAAATAAACAGAGTTTGTTACATAAGAGACAGTGGCGCAACAAACACCGGCGCAACTCCCGCACCGCGGAGGGGCAGAAGACTTTTATGGGCCCAGAGCGATCACGGGCTGTCCGAAATCACAAACGAAACACCGAAAAAAAATATATGCTGTCATTGAAGTACTAAACATACAACCATAAAAAGTCAGTCAGCGAAAATCTGTAGCTTAAATAAAAGCATAAGACTCCCATGTCAGCGAAATAACTAGATACTTGAATTTAGAAATAGTTACTTCAGTTTCAGCTACAATCGCGAACGTGCATGTATATTACAAATTTAAAATATAATAAAATTGTGGTTAAATTTTAAGTATATGCATTTTAAATATGAATGTAGCTAAACCACTAGGTTTCTCTCAAAGGAGAAAATTAAGCAAGGAAAAGGACAAAAACTTAAAAAACGTTTAAAAGTTAGCAGTTCCCTTAGTGTTTCTGCATATGGAAGTAGAAATAAAATTGAAAATACTGAAAGATTAAGTTTATTGTAAATAAAACAATTCTTCACTTCAACAGGTCTTAATTTTAGCCCTATACCATTGATTATATTACTTCAATCAACGCCTATACGTATTTCGACCTGCCGAGATGCCATTTCCAGAGACAAGATTAAAAGTAAATAGTTGATGTTGCTATACGAACAATAAATCTTCATAACTTGATCTTGGTTTTCTATATCTGCGTCTAGATGACATCATTTCTCATTCCAAAACGTCCAATAATGGTGAATTTAACAGATCAATTTGCTCATTCATTAAAGGTACAAATTTTAAATGTCTGTGAATTTCAATTTAAATGTCTGCGTAGTTCTACAGATTTCAACAATATTTAAGTTTCATTTATTCGCCTTTTTTCTCAGGGATGCTCATCGCTCTTGACTTAGCCCTCAGAATTGCTTGAGCACCTGAGCACTCTCGTAATCAACGCCTACGGCTGCTTCCCAGAGCTTTAGAACAGTTAGATAAAGAATGGCCCTGTGGATAAGTTTTTTCTACGTGATGCCATCGCAGTCAGTTCACTGAGAGTGACTATTACACACCAGCACATTATATTTTCCAGTGATAAGCTTACACAGTTCACAGAATTTTAGATAAGGGATGGCCGTTAAAAACAAAATCTTAGTCTTAGCTAATATCACACTCTTGCAATTAATATTTGACACTTTTCAAACCAAAGGGTTGTTGTTACAAATGTTTTCACTCAAGACCATAAAATATTTATGACTGAAGCAGCGGCGACTTATAAGGGCGGCAAAGTAGGCGACGCCTTATCTAACAAACACGCAAAGTAAACAATATTACATAATAACATACTCTTACTTTTCTAAAACATGTAATACCTACTACAGCAGAGGTATATTTGTATCATTACAGAGTCAAAAACAAAGGAACTTCTTAATGCTGTAGTTTTGTCTGGCGTTCTTATTATATGTTTATGTTGTCGTATAAACAAATTTATCTGAGCATTACCTGTGTCAATGGTGGTTAGCTTCAGTAGCCTTTGTTCTGTTGCGTTGTGATGCATTCTAGAAACAATATTTTGAGTTTAAAAACGAATTGGTAGCAGTTTACTCACGAGGTTAAGCTTCAAATAAAAGTAGGGAACCACGTGTTCTCGTCCTAACTTACAAGTTAATCAATCTGAAAATAGAATCAGTAAAGACTACGTCTGAAAATATAACACAAAATATGTATACATTTTTGGACAACATTTGCAAGTGCGGAGGGAGAAGACTTTATTTTTTATGAAAATTTCGGTTCCCTTGCAAAAGGGCTTATTATACGTTTGAAAATATGACGAACAGGTCTAACAATGCTGCCCGGGGAGTTACAGGCGGATGAAGATAAGATGCAGCTTTGTTTGAATAACTATTGATCGCTTTGAGCTACTTTCAATTTGATATGCAGTCACCCTTAATACGTTGCTACATACTATTTTACATCGGTTTTGTGGAGCAGTTTATTTCAAGATCACGTGACTATTCTACCTTTTAGAACATTTTTATCTAGATACGTCACCTTAATATTCGGTCCTACAAAACTGATTATGATAATAATTAAACAGTATCTAGCAAAGTATCAAGTATGACCGCATATTAAAATTTGCAATACCTGGTTTCAATAGTGATTTAAGAAATGCTGCAACTTAGAAGTCATCTTCAAACGCCCGTTTTTCTCAGAGAAGCATTTTTCTTATTTTTAAACGCACAATATGCCTCTTTGCTAGGGGACATCCTGTATATTAATCTTATCACTGAATTGCAAAACACTGTATGTAACATCACAAATTGCCATTGACCTTCTACAAAATGGCACTGGCGTCATTTTGTAGAAATTAAAGCCAGGCCTAGCTTAAATTTCTGTATGAAATAAATACGTTAAATAAAATAAAACGAAAATTGATGAGATTGACAGAAAATGCATTTAAACTTTACAAGATTGTTACACAAATTGTAATTTAAATCTAATGTGGCAAAAAAGTAAAAACTTACTTTACAAGTGAATAGAATTTTTTGCACATCCACAATTCACACTCTCACTTTCAGTTTTGTCTTTTTTTTCTACCGATAACATGTCTTAGAATTTAAAGATCTATTATTAACCTGCAGAACTCAAACAATTATAGAGCCAATTTTCAATAATTATCTTCTCCTACCTTAAGAGTTCCTTGAGCAAACAATTAAGTGCGGGTTTTAATATTTGTAGCTGTTTTGGATACACCTTGTATATAAATCTGTTTCCGCACAGAGAAAATTGTGAATAGGTTCACAGTGGAGTGTATTAATGAGTTTCGAGAACACTTTCCTGAAATCGTTTTCGTTGAAGCTGACTTTACAACCAATGTCAAAAACATTATAATTTATTTAAAGACAATTAGGCAGGCCATCCATCCGCAATAAAAAAAACTGTTGGCAATGTATGACAGCATTTGGATGACAATCTAACAAAGGGTTTAGTCAGAATTTCGTAGGCAGTTGCATTATTGTTTGGTTAGTAACCAAACATCTCAGATTACGTTCTTACATAAATAATTTGATCACGAATTATTTTATTAGTACTAAGGTACATTAGGCGCGTTTTCTACTGTATGGTTTACAAACCTTATAACGAATAGGTTGAATAAAGAATTCTTTGGAATATACATAAACTTTACTGGATATATTCAAATTAACTTATTTACAGTGTTTTCTAGCCTCAGAATTAGACAATAACAGTAAGTAATGTGTAATGCTATATGCAACCAACAATACTTTTGAAATGCTGTTTGGAGCTAAAGAAAGGAATGTGCCGAGCACGCAAGTTCTCAGTGAAACCTCTTAAAGTGTTCTCACCGAATAACTATTTGCTTTCGAAGATTTAAGAGAAAATTAAAACGGTTATGTCATGTTTTAGTTGGCTGTAGAAATCGCTATAAAAACGTGCTACCGGATGTATAGATGGGTAGTGTGCTCATCACAGTGTTTTGATTAAAAATTCATACCATCAAAATCATGGTCATACGATATCTATTTTTTGCGTTAAAATATTGCTCAATGTTTATGCTTGATTTTGTTAGCTGCATATATGAAAATCTACAAATAAAACATTTTTCGGTTAGTAAAAGTTCACTTTGTCGAAAGCAAAAAGTCGTATACGTAATTTCTTTGGGCAAAAAACTTTTTTTTTGGAAATTAATATGAGATTATAGGCAGCGCTAATGCATTTGCTTTTGAACAAAAAAAAACAAGGTGATATGCAAAGCACTTCTTGAAATATTACGTTGTCTGTGCTAAAAACGCTTAAATTTGAAAATTGGCGATCTGTTAACTTTTTTTTTAATAAAAGAGTTCGAGACCGGTTAAAAAGGTCCTAAATTTCCATTTTGTATAGAAAATAACCTACTTAACACGAATATGTCGGTATGATCTAGTTGTACGCAGAAATTTCGTTTTTGAAAAAAGGGATTTTTGCCATTTACTTAATTTACATGGAAATTTAATCAATTTCTAATTTCTTTTCACCTAAAAATGTTAGTAATGTTTCAAATGTCAATACTTAAATTAAAACTGATTATTGTTTTGATTTTGTAGAAAGGAAATATTATACGAAAGTAATTCAATCTCTCCCAATATGTGCTGTTCGTAAACTGGCTATATAAGTAAAACAACATGCTACACTCGTAGAGTAGTATGTAGTGATACACCAATGCTAGAATCTAGAAGTTTACTAGCGGGAAAGATGGCGACGCATCTGTCACACGACTTCCGTTACAGTGCTGTCGCAATTTGCACCCGCCGCCAAAGAAGTCTCGCTTCAAAAATTCAAAACGCCTGCTCATGGACATTAAACTGTATCTTACAGAACTGGTCTGTAAAGGTATAGTTCAATGCTCATGGATGTACATGCGGGTGTATCGCCCCTTCATTCGTTTCATTAACCTTAGAAGCGGACAGTGTGTGGGGTTTGTCAAAAATTCAGTGTGAAAGAAATTTAGAAACAACAGCCACGCTCTGTTATTTTTTTAAAAATCGGAATAATGCAAATGTAAAAGAATGATTCTGTATTCTATCTCCAAAATCACGGTCTTCTTGAAGACCTTACCGGTTGTTTAGTATAATAGTTATTTGTTTAATTAGGCAAAAAAGTATCAGATTTATTGCTGCGGCTAGCGCTTAATAGTGGAGGCCCAGCCAAGGCTATGAATCCAGCCAAGGCAGTAAATCTACATTTTTGCCGTGTTGAACATATAATATTTTTGCCGATTGGTTAGAATTGACATAAACTTTGTGATTATTTTTAATATTTTAAATTTTATCGCCCTCATCGTAACCATCATGTTGCTATGTTATGCGGTTTCTATGTAAAGACAGATTTGATGTTAATAATTTTATAACTGCCATTTTTAATGTCGTTTGTTATTTTTAATGTCGTTTTTAATGCCTAAGCAGTAAAAGTAGTGTTTTACTGCCTAGGCAGTAAAAGTGACACTTTAGTGATTGACAAATGTTAATAAAATCAAAGTTTAAATGTCAATCGCCGAACAAATTATTTTTCTACGCGCATGTCAAAAGTGACATTGTTTTGACACAGGTTTTAGAATAAAAAGTGACCTTTTTAAACACTAGTGCGAAAAAAATGTTTTTAAACACTAGCACGAAAATGGGTTTAAAGCGAAATCCATCTAAACTATAGCAACGGCATTAGAAAAATCAAATTTAATACTGTCACATACTAATCAAAGGTAACTTTAATAAAATCGGTTCTCTAATTTTTTACAATTGTGGTTGTAATTAATCTTCATTTTTGTTGTGTTGTTAACTTAAATTATTTTTAAAACATTTTAAATTTGGTCACTAATGATCTTTTAGTCAATGTGTAAGTGATAATTAATAATAATCCGTGTGTAACCTTAATTGTTTATCAATGGGGATAGAATAAGCTTTTGTGTTTGTTTCTTACAATACAGTAATATTTAAGAAGCTATCTCTTGTACTATTGGTCAATGGATTAATTTTAAACTAAACGATTTACAGAATACCGCTATTGGTTCTTCTTCCGAACCTTAGACGCATAAACAAAATTCCAGTCGCGTTTGAAGAAAGAGAAGAGGTGAGTGAAATAAGAGACGAAAAATATGAAGAAATTATGGCCGAAGAGAGTAAGTAATTTATGTAGATCAGTTTTCATATTTATTCTTATTTTATCTTATCTATGTTATTTACTGGTTTGACATTTATTTACTTAGGTAGTGAGGATGAAACAGAAGCACCAACAATGACAGATTACACCACAGATTATACCACCGACGCAGAAGGGGAAGAAGAAAGTACGGTGGATGAAGGCAAAGAAGTACCTTAATAATGTTTCCAGTTGTAAATTTACTTAACGATTGTTTAATTGTACAGTATTAGGGCTGTGTTAGGAGTTATTCGTGCAAATAATAGTAGCTCGTTTTAATTATGACTCGCTATGTATTACTTCAGCTCTATTTGTTTTCTTGTACTAGTAACTGTTTTAAAACACCCGTAGATGCACCGTTGTTGTTGATAATTAATCATAGTAATAACTGGGTAATTAAAACTAAATATGACGAATTTTTCACAGAAATTGCTGATTATTTTTCTTTAAAATAATCTAGCGTTGGCGGTATAGTGGTAAGCACATTTGTCTTTTGAGCAAAATGGTTGAGGTTCTAATCTCAAAGCTGGTTTAATGGATTGGGTTAAATATAAAAGACGGGATTGGCAACATATCGATGTGTAGTGTCTAGTGGTCTACTCTCTGGCGTGATGATAAGTCTTAGTAGCAGATATAACCATACGATGAATAAATAAAAACTAAACAAAAAATGCTGTAAAAAACTGGCCAGTCAAGTAGCCTGTAGTTAACTCTTAACAAATTGCAATTACAACATTTTATTTACGACTGCTTGGATAAGAACATTATGTCATTAATTTGCGTTAGGTAATGAAGTTCATTATGTCACTAGTGAGATAATGGATTTATTACCTAACTCATTTTATTTACACAAACAAAATTGAAGCTTTGTTTATAAAAAAAACTGGCTGGTTGCCATAGTATTGAACAAATCGAATCTATCTCGTTTCTTTCATTAAAAAAGTGTTTTAAAATTACCTCACAATTGCAAATAAATTAATGCGAAGTCTTAAATATCATTTCAAGCAAAAAAATTCAATTTTGAACAATATTTTGAGAAGTCATAGAGAAAATTTTGTATGTCACACGTGGAATAATGCATTATTATGGCACTCGTTTGACTACACGACTCGGTCTACGACCTCGTCGTGCATCTTTCAAACTCGTGTTATAATAACGCCTTTATCCCACTAGTAACATAAATAACTATTATTAAAATTATTCAAACCAATCTCATTCTTTTTCTTAAAACATAAACGCAGTGTTTTACCTAGATTTTCTTATAGATATTGTTACACACCGTATTTGCAAAAGTATTTGCAAAGTCCATCCACAAACTGTACGTCCCGTACCTGTAGGATGATATTGCTAAAATGAGAGTTGACTTTTCGCTTCAACACGCTTGCTGCATTTGTATTTTTGACCTTTTAGCTATTCTTTAGTACGCTAGTACTTCTTCCAACAAATCAAGTACTATTCTTGAACCACCAAAAATAAAAATACAGAGAAACCGATCTACCACCTTATAAAATTACTTTTGCGCACTAATATTTAAATTTTTAATACAGAGCGATCAAACAAAAACTTAATTGCAGTCGCCTTCGAAACAAACACGTCATGTCGATGATTAGTTTGAAAATCGTGGAGTTATTATTATAGTTGCGCGGTTTAATATTTTGCCGCAATTTCTCATATTTAACATTTTTAACAATTAGCAAGTGAGCATAGTTAATTATAATTAATATTTATTATTTTTATTTTCCAAAAATGCATGATAAATGTCGTTTGTAAACAGTGACCTGTTTGACACACATAATGGAAACAAATATTAGACGGTTGTTAGGTTTGGCGGTACAGGCGAAAGC
This sequence comes from Ctenicera cuprea, assembly GCA_958336395.1. NCBI lineage: Eukaryota > Metazoa > Arthropoda > Insecta > Coleoptera > Elateridae > Ctenicera > Ctenicera cuprea. The sequence continues at coordinate 28,432,870 of OY284493.1, read as the reverse complement.
TTGTAATCTGGTGATCACGCTTCAAATCCCGTGACAGACCTAGTTTTTTAAAAGTTTTTAAATTTCAAACTTGACGTTTTTTACTACTATCTTATCTTGCCCTATGTCTATAATTTATTTTAGTTTTTATCTTGTATTTATTTAAAACAAAATTAATTCATAATTTAAATTTAAAAACGTTTTATGTTGCTCTGTTAAAACTATTTTTACGTACGAACGAATTAAATACTGTTTGGAAAAATAAGTAAATAAGCGTGTGTAAACATCGTTGCCCCATTATTTTATACACGCAGCTATTATTCCACAGGTGTTTGTTTGTGCTACGTTTTTAAATTTAAAGTAAAAATTAATTTTTCAAAAATAAACAATATAAAAATTAAAATAAATTATAGACATGGGCCCAGACAATATAATAGAAAGAAAAGTCAACAACACATAAAAAAAAATTAAGAAATAAAACAGGTTTGTTATGGGATTTCAACTGGGGTCACCAGATTACAAGTCTTTGCCTTTACCGCTAAACCAAACAACCGTCTAATACTTGTTTCCATTATGCGTGTCAAACGGGTCACGGTTTACAACTAACATTTATTATGCACGTTAGTAAAATACAAATAATGAATATTTAAAATAATTTACCATGTTCACTTGCTAATTGGTAAAAATGTTAACTATGAGCAATTGCGGTAAAATAATAAACAGCGCAACTATGATAATAGCTTTACGATTTGCAAACTAATCATCGACATGACGTGTTTGTTTTAAAGGCGACTGCAATTACGTTTTTAGTTAATCGCTCTCTATATCAGCATGCAATCAATTCACGGTAAGGCTTTGAGTGTTGTAAAAATTTCGCGCTTTATGGGGAATTTTACTAGCTCAGATCAACTTCAGTTTGTTGATCTCTCCTAATATGTTCGTTTGTTAAATAACGCAAGACAGCGTCCAAAAATATAGGTTGCTCACTGAACGCTAAAACTCAGCTATACAAACAAATCGTAATAATGTGAAATGTCAAAATTTCATAACCAAAAACTGTTTAATTTCGCACCAATGATTTTATAAAATGATAACATTATTTATTGTTATTATTACTATTTAAAATGTCCAAAAAAATATTTATGCGTTACATAAATGTATTGCAAATATTAAAAAGGAAGTATCTATATATTTGATACAGGCAGCATTTGTATTCCATAGAAATATTATACAAAAAAAAATTATTATCTCTTATCTGAATATGTATTATAATAAATACATTTTCGCGTTTACTAAATAAACTGTAATACAGACATTTACAACATGTCGTTCGTCGTTGTTTACATATATTACACATTACAAAATCCGACTTGTTTAAACGAAAATATGTTATGTAGATTGTCAACACATTCTACTCATCATACAATCATGTCGACGCTACATAAAATTTATATCAAAAATTTCATGCAACAATTTAGAGAAGAGTTAAAAATATTGTTGGTACATGTAGTAATACTAACAAATTAAAACTAAAAAATTTTCTATTCATTGTTTCCTTAAAATATATTTCGATAAATTGTTGTTACATAAATTTAAAACGTACATTTATTGCTTGTAGTTTTTAGATAATATTTGCGAGGTTCGTTCATATGTATTAAAACTAACACATGTATGCCGCAACTATTCAATGGAAAAATTTTATGTAACGCAATTTTGACCTAACATGTAGTACTAAAAATGTATGTACATAAAAATATGTCACATTTCTTGTCATGAAAATCCTGTAATTAATAGTTGGCTAACCAGTAGTTTGTATAGGTACAAAGACCGCAAATATTTAGAAAAATACGTTAAATAAAACTGTTAAATGGCCCAAAAAAATAATAACGTTTGTATGAACGTTGTTTGAGAACTGCCGACGTTTACTAGAAACTTGAAAATAATCCTACTACAAAGTCAGCTGTAATTTTTAGAATAAAATTAATAAAACAGAAAAACTCATGTAGCAAGTAAGGAGTGTTAGTAATTTAGTGTCCGGATTTCTAGTCTAGTATTTAGTCAGTATTTAAAGTATGCGCCAATCGATAAATAATAATTCATGGCATACTTTCTTTAAATATATAGTAAGCGCATATGTAAAATTTTAAACGAATTATCTATGAGCCTAGAATGGTAACACATCTATATATATGACATTATGCTAGCTTGTGTAAATAGTTATTATTTATTTGGTTAGCTGGAGTTGATGCTTGTGTAATAGTAAAATAGAATAAAACAGGGTTCATCACCGTAGAATATGAATGGTCATGAGTTTTAAAAGTGCTTCATGCAGAAATTTTATAAAATTGCTAAAATATTGTTTTTAATTGAAATGTTAAATAGTAACCACGAATTAATGAAAATGGAACGTGTAAATTCATTAATACAACGAGAAAGTTCTACGAAAGAAAAGTTTGGACTATCAACATTCATAAGCGACGGAAAACCAACGTTGAATAAAAAACTTAAGAATTGCAGTAGGTACACAACAACAACATTTTCTAAATTCTTAGCCAAAAAATTATTTTTCCTTTTCCGACAAAATACCTTTAAACATTGAAAATTACCTTTTAACGTCTTAACTCGTAAATGAAGCAAAAATGTAAAAGTTGGCCGGTAAATAACTGACTGGATTATTTGTCGACTTTAGTATGCTTGCAATTTTTAATAATTGTGAGTAACCCGAATTGCGATGCAACACCTGTTCAATATATTGCCACAACCGGATGATAAATTCTCCACCGAATGCCAAATTGTCAATAATAGAATAAAAGTAGCCAATTTATTCTAATAGCAACAAATTGTTGCCTTCGAATGATTTTATAACTTTAGGAATATTACCAAAACGATTTTTAATATGTCCCATTTTCTATTATAACAAGCACATGCTTGTTGAAGTTTATAAAGCCCTGCTTATTCATTTCTTTTGAAAAGCTTATTTCTCGCGAAACCAAGTACTTTGCAAAATTAACTTTTAGTAACCAACTAAAATTCTGTTATTGTAATCTGGTTAATACAAAATATAATTTTTTTAACAGGGAAGTATTGATTTCATGAATTCGACTTGAAACTTAAGACATGTTTTTTCCGTAGCATTTCTTCGAAATAAAAGTTTTTCAAATCTGAAAACGAAATCTGATAGACAGACGATCTGAGGTCAAATCTAACGTTTTTTTGACAAACCTTCTAGCTTTAAAGTTGCGGTCACTACAATTTTTTGAATATTTTGAATAGACGCCTTATTACTCAAAAATTAGTTTGCAGATTGAAATTGCAGTAGCTCTAAGGGGCAGCGGCGGCAGTCATATTCATAGCTTCTGGGGGCAGCTATGTGAGACCGAGTTCAATTTAAAATGCACCGCATACAACTTTTTTATTTAAGGGTGTCGGGGCAATTTAAAAACGAGTTTTAACAACTATTTCAATTTAAAAATTCTATATGCTTAAACAAATTTCAAAGAAAAAAAAATAAAAAATAATTAATTATTAGCAATTTAAACACTGATGTATTCTCTTCATAAACTTTAACACAAAAAGCAAACTAAAGATAATATTCCAAAACTGGCTATCTGTATTCTGTTATGTGGCGCACACGTTTAAGACTGGCCGGGACCGCGCTGGTGAGAGCCGTGGCTTTTATGCCTCTTGTTTTTATGACTGCCCCTGGCGTCCGCCTGCTAAGGGGATAAAATATTATTATATGCGAGACTTTTTACAATCATAAAAACTGTGAAATAAAAATTTAAAATTTTCAAATATTACTAAAAAACTGGCCACACTTTTTTTTTTAATTTTTGTAGTATCATAGAGCTAGGGATAAACTACAATTTCGTTCGTGTCCCACCCGTCTAATTTTGTAGTGACGCTGTCTATAGTTTGTTGAAAATAAAACTTTTATGCCCTTTTATTTAATAAAAGGGGAACGATGAAACATTTCAGTTTGAGCTAAATTGCTCATTAGTAGTAGTAGAATACGATTCAGAACTGGTGCAGCATTATTTATGGGAATTAATTTTTCCCCTATTGTAGGATGTGTGGCTGTCGAATTATGTCTTTTGGTGTCTGGTTGACTTTCATCTGAAACAGGAATCTCCTCGCGTTTATTAAAAAGAGCGGCATGTATTTACGTTTTTCAATAATTCATACAAGGCGTCACAGATAAACTATTAGACTGAGACACGAATTTTCAATTTTTGATGATTGTCGATTTCATCATTTTGTCGCCATTGTAATGAGACAACCTGGAGACAGCAGTTTTTAAAATCGTCAGGATTTTTGTTGTTGTCTTAGTTTCCCTAAAGCGCGCTTGTGGCGCTTTAAGTAGAGATTAACACGCTGAGTGATCGCACCGGAACGCCGCCCTTCGGAGAAGCTCGTCTTTTATCTAACCTCCCTCCAAATTTCACCGGGTATAACGTCTCCCGACCTGTCCAGAATTCAGAACCTCTTCAATTTATTCAATTGAATCTAGACATCTTCTACCAGCTAGTAAATTCTTATTTAAAGAACCAGACACAACTTAAAAATTGCCAGAATTTTATGTTTGAATTTAACTTGGAGAAGCAATTATCCTGTTTGAATTAAACGTATTATTTTACCAAAGTTTGTGTTATTTAGCACACTGGGGCGAGCACTCTTCCTAGTATTTGCAAAGCATATACGCATCAGAATTATTATTCATTTATATCCCATTTAAATCAGCCAAAATTTATTTTGTTTTTTTTTTGTTCCTGGTGGAAGTAATTGTCCTAGATCAGTTAGACAACCGATGTTTAAGAAGTTTTCTTTATTTTTGTGGACCCATGACCCTATAGAACTTTTCCACGTATAAACTTTCATTTTTTTTATTTCCACGGCACTGTAAAAGTTTTAAACTACCCGATATTTTCATATGATATAGTGCCATTTTTAAATTTGAGCACAGAATCTGAGAGAATATTTTAAGGCAAATCGAAAACTTTTTTACCGAACGCTCTAGCTTCGAAATGACTTCCGCTACGGTTTTTTGAAAATCTCAACTTTAACGCCTATTTACTTACAAAGTATTTGTTTCATCAGGATCACCTACAAGTTATTCGAGAGCCCCGTGTGAGTAATATATGAAAAAAAAATTTTTTTCGGAAATCTGAAAACAATCGCTATGACAAAAAATATTTTTAAAACCTGTATACACAATTGTTTTGAATTTTATAGTCTGATAGAACCGAAGATTGGTAATTTCACTGTGGCGCTTTCTATGAATTTTTTTAAATTGAAAATGGATACTCTTTTATTTATTAAACTTTTTTGGCAGAATTGCTTATCATGACTAGCAGAATTAAAATCAAATGTTAGTTTTCAGATACTTTGATGCTCGTACTTTCATACCTGGTGCGGCTACTGTGCAAAATATAAATTCCAAATATTTCAAGTTTTTAAAATAATATTTCTCAAAATTTGAGAACAAGCCTTTTTTACTTTTGTAGCCTTATAGAGCTGAACATGGATTATAATATTCACTTTTTTACTCAATACCATAATTCCACTGCGGCATTCTATGATTTTTTGAAAATCAAAAAGTGGTACCCTTTTATGTACTGAATGGCAAATAATGAATAACTTTTCCTTAAGAAAAATTACTTATCTTGACTAAATTTTATGTTAATAATGCCAAACAATCTTTATTCTCGTCTTTTTCCAATTTATAAAAGAATTTTTTTCTCTAAGAAAAAAGAAAGAAATTCAGCTCGTTGGATTTAGACAAGTTAGGACGCAAGCAGGTATAGGTACTAAAAGCTGGCATCACCTTTGCTGACGTCACGATAATTAACTGACTAAGCTGTAACAAAGCTTGAAGTATGGATGGAATGGAGGATTGCTTATATAGCTTGTTTTCTTACAAATCTAATAGTCGGGGAAATGTACAACGTTATAATTATAAAATTTACACTTTTGCAAATACGGTAAGTATTAATATATAGTGTGGAAAAGTCCACTCGAAGTTAACATTTCAGTTTTTTTGTTTTAATTTCTAAACGCTTTTAACGCATTTTTGCGTGGTTATATTAAGCAATGTTTGAAGAAAAAAACCATATTTTAAATAGATAGGCAATTTATTTACAGTGCCTACAATAAGTTTTCAAATTGACCAGATTCCACTGCTGGATATTGTCCCAATTAATTATAAACATTATTTACGATATGAATGCAATAAATACTAAATACAAAAATAAAAATCTGATTCTGAGCAGGATACGATAAATTTTGATAAATAAAACAAAACGCGTTTATGTGCATATGAACATTTGCAATTTATGAAATTTATTTTCCCAGATTAATTAGAAAAGACTTTAGTTAGTTAGCAAGGGACATATTATGTAAAAACGTTGTAATAGTCGCGTAACAACACACATTTCAAACAGACAGACAGTAGCAACGACAAACGTTGTTACAAATGTTGGTTTCTGTTTACTGCTTTGTTACTGCATTTGTTATTGCTACAACTGCTGTCTGAAATGTGTGGTCCCTATATGCAACTACTAATCGTGTCATCTTTCTCCTACTGTACATTGGATGCAAGAGTTGTCAGAAGATAACCTATGCAGCAGAATGTAGGTTTGCAAGACATTAATTTAAATATCGCAAAATAATTGAAATGTAACTAATAACATCAACACAGATGGTGAAATTATCTTTTGTTTGATTGATTTTGCAAACAGGCATAACCTACTGGATCAGAAATATCCACAAAAACTAAACTTTTAGATAGGTATCAATGAGCAGCATGTGATTGGTGCTAAGTTTCTACATAACATTCCAACAGAAAATTTTTTGCTACACAACATCATTCTAGAAATCACAGCTTTATTTTCCTATGACGACGAACCAGTTAAAGTAAATGCGTTTCAACAAGATGGAGCACCTTCACATTATAAACTGAATGTTCCAAATGACTAGGACGAGGTGTTTCCACGTCGTTGGATTGGAAGATTAGCTACCTTTTAGGGTTTTCTCGTGAGTTCAATAATAATATTTTTTTATGTTCTGCCAGGACACTGTCAAGCAGTTAAAGGTGGAACATTTCTTGAACCTGCTGGATATAAATTACCTACCTATTTAGCAAATGGTTTTTTATTTTATACATTTTAACTTATTAAAAAGAGACTTTTATTGTAATATGTATTATTTATCATTGTTTACATTTAAACACGAACCGACTTTTAATATCGGAATAATTTGTGCTAAAAATGTGTAATTAATAATGGAATTTAACATGCGATCTCAAGTTAATGAAACCACGGAAAATTCAGCTTCAAAATATAAAATTGTACTATTATTATTGGACATAAGCTTCTCTTTGCACGACACGCTAATAACAATTTGCGCTGTTATTTTTGTGGAGTAATTTGAAAATGGCTCCAAACAAAATAAAAGATAAAATGTCACGATTTTACGACCCATCCGTTCTGCTTAGTGTTTCCAGGTAACGCTACACGTTGCAAGTTTCCAAGGAAGCGTTTCTAGATCAATTTCATTTGAATTTTTCCCTTGAATTTAAGAAACGGGGGATGTGTTTAATTAAGAAAACAAACTTTCCAAGTTTGTAGAAGAAGTGAATTAAATAATTAAATAATAAATAGATTCTTATTAGTTTACCTCAAACCTATATTTTTCTTAAATATTGAATACATTCCTTCTGTTACTGTAAAACAATACTAAAATGATCCTTTTTCTGGTATTTAACGGATATGTTGGACTTGTGTAAGCTTTCTGTTGTGCCATTATTTAAATTCAAATGTTAATAAATTCGATATCAAACCCTCTTTATTCTCTTGCCTTTTTCCTGCTTTTGTTTCTTTTTTCTGCCTTCTGGTTCTTTCTACGGTCATTGTTTATTTCGTGATTTGTCCCACTTTAGAACGTCGTCTCTTTTTATCCCCTTCTCTTTCTGCCTTTCTTTCTTTCGAAATTAGATTCTAATTTTTGTAAAAGCTCTTTGTTTGGGTGATTTTTATTTGATTATAAAGATATTTTTATTATTTCGTGCAGGTGAATTTTTTTTGTGACAACGAGAATGAAGAGGTTTTTTCAATTACTAATTTTTCACGGATTTGTTTGCCTAACCGTGCTAAAATGTCAATAAAAACTTATTGGAAAATAAAGACGTGACTCTAAAATATATATTTTTTTATATTAGGCTTTAGAGGTGCTTCAGGGTTTTTATGTAAATGTGTCATATATACAAAAAAAGGCGCATTAAAAGACGATTTAAAGTACATTATGCAAAAACATTCTCTAAAGTAGATAGGCTGGCACACTCGCAAAATTGCACAGCGCAATATTTTTAATTTCTTGAAAACCAGCAACAAGGTTTTTAGCAATTTTCTGAGCTAATAAAGATAGGAAAGAGCTCTTATTTAGTGTTTTTTTTTAATTTTCTAATTTATGTGACGCTCATTAAAACAAAACTCTGTACTTACTTACTATTCCTAGATTTAGTAATAATTTGAATATTTGGCGGCAATAATAATAATCAGGGGGGAGCTGATCGTTCTTCTTCCTGCAGTTTCTAGTTTAGGTATTTTATTTGCTGATGTGCTCTATATTTGAAAACTGTTTCCTCTGTAAAAATCAGTATTTCTCGCCTTATTAATGCGAAAAAGGTGTCGGGCAGCCGCCACATGACCTTTCTAGCAGTATAAAACATTTTTAAAAATTTCAAAATTCTGACAATTTTGTGGAAATTTTGAATATTTTTAAAATTGTCCTAAAAGTTTCAGGTGTATTTTATACCGGATGTTTAAATTTAGAAAATTATGCTTTTTTTCCATTTTTGGAAAATTTGAATTACTATGAAAAATGTTTCAAACATTATAAAACTATACCTACTTGGACCTTGGACGACTGTATGGGAGATTAATTAAAACGAGGCTGGAAAGAGAAATAGAAGAAGAGGAAGAGCAAAGTGGTTTTAGGATGGGAAGGTCCTGCATGGATAACATCTTTACCTTGACGCAACTACCAGAAAAATCTATAGCGTATAATAAAGAAGTGCACCTTGTGTTCATAGATATAAAGAAGGCTTATGATAGTGTCCCTATAAAGAAACTCTGGGAGGTGCTAGAGAGCAGCCGTATTAGTAGTAGCTACATAAATGCAATAAAACAGTTGTATAGATATGCTGTCAGTAGAGTAAAAGTGAAAAACAGGATAACGCAAGAATTTAAATGCACAAAAGGACTGAGACAGGGATGTTCATTGTCGCCAACACTGTTTAAAATATATTTGCAAACAACATTAAATAAGTGGAAACGAAAATGTCAAGGTATGGGGATACCTATTCAAAATAATATCCTATACACTCTCCTATTTGCAGACGATCAGGTGGTTATAGCCGGAGACCACGACGACACAGAATATATGCTCCGAAAATTAATAGAAGAATATGCTGAGTGGGGGTTGGAGATTAATCTGGAAAAAACTAAATATTTGGCAGTGGGTGCAGAAGAGAGAAATTTGAATACCCAGATAGGAATAGTCAAGAGCTGCTCGGAATATAAATATCTTGGAGTTGTGATAACGAAGGAAGGAATCAGAAACAAAGAAATAAAAAATAAAATAGGACTAGGGAAAAGGACGATACAGATGCTAAATGCAACACTGTGGAGTAACAAAATACATAAAGAAACTAAGAAGCACATCTTCCGAGTCATAACAGAAAGTGTCACGACCTATGGGGCAGAGGCATGGGTGTTAGACAAAACAATGGAAAAAAGACTAAATGCCCTGGAAATGGACTTTTTGAGAAGGAGCTGCCAAGTTTCAAGATTAGAAAGAATAAGGAATGAAGAGATCAGACGAAGGATGGATGTACAACACACACTAGTAGACAGCGTAAACACCAAAAAATTGCTCTGGTATGGACATGTAAGAAGGATGCAAGAACATAGATGGCCCCAACGGATATATAAATGGACCCCCGCAACAAGACGAAAAAGAGGAAGACCAAGAGTCAAATGGAAGGAACAAATAGAAGGAATTATGAGAGTAAGAGACTTGGATGAAAACGACTGGCAAGATAGGAAATATTGGCGAATAAGAAGCGAAACGCGGCAATGAAGCTGTACAAATTCGCATATATATATATATACCTACTATAAATATTAAAATTTTTACAAAATAAAAAAATTACAATATTTTGCTTTGAAAATTTTAGAGTTTTGAAAATCTTTAGACAAGCTGAGCATTTTGAACATTTTTAAAAGTGTTGAATAATTTTGAAATTTTAAAAACTTAAAAATTGTAAAAATTTTTGAAAATTTTGAAAAATTTGGTAAATTTTGAATATTGCGGGAACTTGTAAATATATTTAAAAATTTGAGTTGAAACTGTTTTACAATTATTGAAATAACGTTTTCTGAATAATTTTGGATAATTTAATAATTTTGAACACATTATTTTATTAATTAATATTTTTAAATAATGTCACAAAAATTTAGAAAATTAATTTGTAAATGTTATGAAATATTGAAAATGTATGAAATTTTAAAATACGTTTAAAATTTCTAAAATTGAACGCACGCACGCACGAACTTACGCCCGCAAACGCACACACACACACACACACACACACAGATACCTATGCAGCCTCCGTTTTATTGGCAGCGTAGCTACATACTAGTCATATTATACGAACATACTATACGATACTAAAACAGTGTAAATACCCTAGAAAGCTTTCATGTAAAAATTATAGCCGTACGTTTTTGAGAATCTTTCGGTTGTTTCAATTCTTGGCTATAAACAAAGAATGTGCTGAAATAGAAGTCGTCCCGTTTGAACATAACCTTGCTCTGTGTAATTAAGTCATGCGCCGTTAGGGTGTATGTTGCGGTCTAAGGAATATTTTACATACGTTTTGGAGATAGATGTAAAATAAAGCGCTAGTGCTGTAAACTTTACCAGATATTTTACATTTATAGTTATAAACTGAAAGTTTTTTGTGAGAGACAAAATCGATTTGGTGATTTTTGGAAACTGTGATTTTATTGTGATCCCGCTTATTAAATTTACCTCAAGCATTACAAGTTTACAAAATTTAAAAAGAATTAAAGCCAGTGTCAATATACGTACTGGGCCTGTGTGTGTAAGGGGAAATCTCATAAACTACTGGGCTGATCTTAATGAAATTTGCTATGTCGAGGCAAAATGAAAATTAATCGTATCAAAATTTATGTGCTATTTTTACTCGGAAACGGAATTATTTTAAAATTTTATAAAAAGTGTATGCTAGAGAACGCGAAGACAAAGAGACATTTTTTGCATTTTTCTAGATTTAAATTGGCGGTGGTTTCGAGTTTTTGAAAATGGTGGCTTCAACTCCTATTTGTCAAAAATAAGTTGTCAGATAGACGTAAACATTAGTTTGGGTAATAGCTCTAGCGGTACGCAGTGTTAACATGTACAACATGGTTTGAAACCATAAAAACTGTAAAATGAAAAAATTTTCCAATTCTGGAAGTTTTCAGAAAATGTTGCGCAAAAATTGGCCACACAATTTTTTGTAGCTTTTGTAGGCTCATAGAAGTATAGTTAAACTACAATATTTGGTTGATGTCCCAATAGGCTTATTTCTCTGCAACGCTTTGTATGAATTTTTGAAAGTTGGAAATTCATATCTCATTATTTATTTAAAAAATAGCTATAAAACATCTCTGTTTAAGTTACATTGCTCATGAGTGATTGTAAAATAAGATTCTAAACTAAGCTTTTTACCAAGAAATATTTAGGGTTGCTAATTCCCCCCTAATTGAAAAGAGACTTGTAGGTGGTTGTGAGTTGGAAAAGTTGTGTATTAATTTGAGGTTTAGACTGCGGTTTGTGATAAATAAAAGTCTAAACTCTAGTGGTGGAAAAATAAGCAGTACAGTTATTAACTTAAAAATCTCGATAATTTACTCAAAGATACGCTAGAAAAGTAAGAAATTATAGAAATAACCTAAAAGATATTAAGCGCAGATAAGCAAATATTGGCAAAAATTTGAACTACCAGAGACCAAAGAGCCTATCATAGGAGTGACTTTTAATTCATTATATCTACTGTTCATGTTGCCTACTGCAAATAGAACTAAAGTTTAAAAATAGGTGATGTGAAAATGTTGGATGAAATTAAAGCTTAACTTCCAAAAATGGATGAGCAGTTGGATAGAAGCAATCTGCAAACTCAAGCAATAGGAGAAAAAGAGAAGAAAACAGAAAATTGGAAAACCAAGTGACAAAGCAAGATGCTACAATTATGCAATGGAAGAGAAGAGTGAGAAGAAAAAATCTCAGTATCCAAGGAGTGAAAAATAAAGAAAACGAAGAAGATGAGGAATTAAGGCAAAACATAAGAGTACTGATGAACAAATTAGAAATACAGGTCAATTCGGAAATAGATCTAGATCAGATAAGACGGTTGAGAAAATATAAGGAAGCTGCAACAACACAAATTTTGATACCACTAGTTAGATACACTAAGAAAATCTAAACCCCTAAAGCTAGTAAGAAACTCAACGGATTAAACATTTGGATTAATGAACACTTCCCAGAAGAAACACAAGAAAACTGTAAAATACTGATACCGCATCTGAAATAAGCAAAACCCGAGGGTTACATAGCCACTATGAGGTACAACAAGCTAATAATAAACGGATTAAAATAGTTAATAAGTGACTTAACAAAGTATACCAAAGATGATGAATGTAAATGGCAGAACAAATAAATATATAAATAACAACCAAGAAAGAGTAATTGTACGTCGGAGATCTTAAAAAGAGATAAATAAATATGGCGACGATGAAGATCTTACATTGTTATTAACCAAGGATGGAAATGAGAAGACAAAAAATTATTAGACTAGGAGCAATTCAAAAGAAAAGCAAAACAATTTAGACGCAGACATTATTGTTCTCAAATACAGAGAGATTTGGGGCAACTGATGGAAACACTCCACAAAGTAACAAGAGAAACCAAAACAAAATAAAATAGCAATCACAGTCAACATTAAAGCAATAATGAATAAAGACTCACGCTACGATAAAGAACAATGAAATATTAGAAACGTTTTTTGAGGCAACTCTCCCCAGCAGGCCGGTCACCAAGGGAGAAAGTGACCTGAACCCTTTTAAATAGAAGTTTAAAACAACCGAAAAGAAATACTAAAGAAACAATAACATGGGACGTAGGAGGACTCTCCGAAATGAGAAGAATGGGTACTAAAATAACAAAACGAAAAAATGGACATATGATTTTTACTACAGTCAACAGAAAGGAGATCCAGGATTGGACTTCTATGTAAACAAGTAATTAAACATAAAAGTGAAACGTTTCAAAGGAATATCTACGAAAGTAGGTAATTTCTTTTATAGTAAAATCTCGACTTTAATCTCGGGGCCCCGACTTTTAATCTCGTGGCCCTGACTTTTAATATTAGGGCCCCGATTTTAATCTCGGGATCTTGACTTTAATTTCAAGACCCCGATTTATAATCTCGGGGCCCCGACTTTTAATGTCAAGGCCCCCACTTTTAATCTCGAAAGCCCAACTTTAATTTCGGTCAGGTAAGCTTAGATTAAAAGTTTATTGTAAATAAAAGAATTCTTAACTTCAACAAGCCATTATTTTAGCCTTATACGTATTTCGACATGTTGACATGTCATTTTCAGAGGCAATATTAAAACTTAGATTTAAAGAATATTGTATTTTTGTGTTGTACCATACAGTAACAAACATAATTGATGTTCCTTCAACAAATTTATTTTATTTTATAATATACACTAATAAGGTAACATATAGCAAGTTCTTAATTTTGACATATACCTGATTTTGAGTCATTGCATTTTACATATTTGACAAATGTATAATATTGGAAACAAAAATTAAAATTTGATCAAATAGCAAATGAAAATAGTATAATATGCAACAAATATATAATGATAGCTATTAATACACGTGAAATTACGACACGAGCGGCAGCAAGTGTCGTAATTCAAACAAGTGTATTAATATCCATTATATAAGAGTTGCATCTAGTTTTTCTACTTTATTATTTACAAAAATACCATTAAACAAATTTAATTGAACATTATACTTAAAAAAAACTCGAACTGTTTTGTTGTTCTTAACTGAGAAATGTCAACAACTCTTGTAACCATGGTTATCAAAAACAATGCTTTGCTGTTATTGGTCAGTTTGGGTCATAATGAAAATCTGTATTTTAATGGGTATCATTATAGTATAGGCAGCGCACACTTAATAAGTAAATTAAAACATTGGAGTAGAAAAAACAATACTTCTAATTGTGTTAATTATTTTTTAAATAATTAAAAAAAATTTCAAACTAATTTTTTATATTTAAATACAAGTCAAGTGCTTGATATGTGTCGCTAGGTTGAGTTAATCCTTTTTTGTCTATAATAATGCATCACAGTTCCCATACTGTTTCATCGCAAGAAGGTTTTAGAAATATACATTCTTTCTCGCATATTTTAATATCTTGTTAATAAACTCTTTCCATGTAATTGTAAGTAGAGTACAACTGTGCTAGCTTGTACATGTTTATTGAACGACCTCAAAGAGCGATAGTATTTCGCGATGAAATGCGATGTGTATTCCATTCTAACACCACCAAATCCAACTCGTCCTGTAACAATACAATGTTATTGTAATAATCTGTAACACTGTGTTTAGTAATATTACTACTAATCAAAAACAGAATTTTTTGTGATTATTTTTACTAACCTAATTAATCTTAAGCAAACGGAACTGTATTAACGGTTTATGAATAAAGGAACCAAATATGCATCATCTTTAATTTTTTGAAAAAAGTTTATTTATCCAGAACTGAGCATGATGTTAACGTAGGATGGCCCACCAAGCTTTGATTATTTGATTAGCAAGGCTGGTTCCTAGGGCGGCCCTAAACAGGGCACCGACTACCTGATTTTTAATTTTTCCTCCTAAATTGGGCACTGGACTCCGGATTAGAAATTTTGTTTACAACTAAACTGGGCACTCTATCGGTTTAAGGAAAATCTTAAGTTTGCTTTCTTGCAAGTCATTTATAATAATTATATCATTAAAATTAGTTTTTTTCCATACGAGAGTTATTAAAATATTGAATAAAACTAACATCAAGGTGAAGAGCTTGTTATGTTAATTATAAAAACAACATTCATACATAAAAACTATATCCAAAATTGAATATATCTGCAAAAAAACACAGCCTATAATTGCTATTTTTGTTTGTAAAAATACTCCAAAGATTTTAAATAGTGTAGCGTATCTATTTCATTATACTGACTAATTTTTGTTCTTACAAATTCATGTCGACGTCTTGTTTTAGGATCGTTAGCGTTAGTTGGTTCACAATTGCTTTGTAATTTAACATGTATCAGTTTGAAAATCAAGTAGAACATTCAGAAATATATACAGCGACGGGTGCATTTTATAAAAATAGCTATTAAACCTGGAGTGAAAAGATTCACATGCATTGGTATTTATATCTATAGTCGCACTAAAACTTGCCCAAAGAAGTGGAGGAAACAGCATCGGAAAAACAAATTACCTGTCTGCTTATTTAACAATTTTGCATTTTTTGGGTGATTGTGTTACAAATCGCTTCTGAATATTACTTTTTCTATCCCTGCGGTTCACACTTTCGTTTTACATGTTCTTATAGGACATCGCCAAACGATTCGTTGTTTTTAACACTTTGGCGAGTGTAAACTTTCGATTATCTAGTAAGAGTATTTCTGGACACCTTCAAATTGCAGACTAACTAATCCCGTAATACTTCAAGCACAAAATTTGTAAACAAGACCACCCTTAAATTGCGGACCGACGCGACGGTTCCAGGTAGTTTAGATAAGGGCTCGCTAATGACGGTACTAATCTCTTTTCTTATATTTTCTTTTTCCATACATTTTGAATTGTTTATCAGTAGTCAGTCTGATGAAGACGGACGATGGAACCACACATTATTTGTATTATATTTATTGCTCGTTTTGAACGGGTTCAAGTATTCCCAAAAGAAAGTGTTAAAAAGTGGTGAAGTGTTTTGGACCTGTACCAAGAAAAATTGTTCTGCGAAAATGTTCACAGTTGGCAATGAACATTTGGTTTCTAGATCAGATGACAACCACAGTCATAGCCAAAACAAGAAACAATTAATACGACAAGTTTTGACCCAGTCTGTAAAAAGGAAAGCTGTAGATGACATCTCGGAGCGTCCAGCAAAATTGATTCACACGGCTTTGAAAGAACATATAGGTATGCGTAATTTTTCAATTGATATTACAGGTATTCTATTCGTTCATTTATTAATGTTTTCTTGCCATTAGATGCTTACAATTGGAGTTGGGCAGCTTTTAAATCCCAATTCTACTTATAATACATTTGATTAATTGTAATACTAAAATTTTATTAATTTTCAGATATTTTGAAATCTGTGACTCAAAAAGACGTTGAGTGCGTGCGGAATAACATTTATAACTGCAAGAGAAAAAATTACCCCAAGTTGCCAACTACTACCGAAGAAGTTATGAATGTGTTAGACTCTTTAAATATAGTGACAGCAAAGAATGAACCATTTTGATTAATTATTGATAAAGTGCGTGAAATTGTGGTTTTCAGTACACCTGAAAATTTAAACTTTTTGTGTGGAAGTGAAAAACAATATCTTGATGGCACCTTTAGTTATTGAACAAAGTTTTTTTTACAAATTTTACCATTCATGTGATTAAAAACGGACATTATATTCCAGTGTTTTTTTGCTTGTTACGCAATAAACAAGCAACAACCTACCAAGCACTTCGAACTCTAATATGCAGGAAATGTGAGGAACTGCAATACAATCTTTGTCCAAAATACGTAGTTGCAGATTTTGAGAAAGCAATACAGAAGGCCGTAATTTCCGTGTGGGCCAACACTTCCTTAGTGGGCTGCAGATTCCACCTTGGACGAGCGTAGTTTCGCAAAATTCAAAGTCTGGGTTTAGCTCCTTTATACAACAACAAAAACAGCGAGTCTGGGAAATGGCTAAAGTATTTGTTTGGGCTGTCATATTTGGATCCGCAAGAAGTAGGAGAGTGCTTTGCAATTGACTTTGCAGAAATTCAACCAAAGCAGCCTGCAGTTACAAAATTAGCCAATTACCTTGTGGAAAATTACATCGAAGAAGATGCCCCGTTTCCTCCAAAAATGTGGGCTGAAGCAAGTGCATCTACTGAACATACGACAAACGCTTGCGAAAGCTTCCATTCTAAATTTAATCAAAGGTTTTATTCAGCACACTCATCCATATTTAAGTTTTTAGATGTCTTAATAGATATGCAAACAGAAACTTATATCAGAATTTAAAGTATAGGCGAACTAACTAAAATAAGAAATGGAAATGTCAGGCGCCGCCACGAAATGTTAGCTAAAAATCTTGTGGAATATAAGAATAATTTAATTAGTAGATTTAACTTTGTGAAAATTGTATCTTATTTAGGTAAAGCAAAATAGGTAACTACTTTGTAAATATATACCTATAATATATTATTATATAAATAGAATAATCAATGTGTTTTATTATCTGTGTGTTTAATTGTATCCTATGTACGTAAAGCAAAATAAATACTTTTTTTTTATCATTGTGAAATAATATGACTATTTTGTTGTTTTTTGGAAATATGCATATTATTATATCATCACCATCATCACGTAGCTATTCCATCCATCGTCGGATGTAAGCCTCTCCAAGTCTCCTCCATTCCAATCTGTCTTCTGCTTTTCTCATCCAGTCGGACCCTGCTAGTCTTTTAATATCATCTGTCCACCTAGTTTGTGGGCGTCCTATGCTTCTGCTGTGTTGACGTGGTCTCCATTCTATAATACGCCTAGTCCACCGTTATCTTGCATCCTGGCGATGTGACCAGCCCAATTCCATCTCAATTTGCATATTTGGTATATGACGTCTGTTATTTGTGTTCGCTTTCTAATTTCTGTGTTTGGGATATGATCCGCCAGGGTTACGCCAAGCATTCGTCTTTCCATAGCTCTTTGAGTTTGTCTTAGTCTATCAATTATGCCTTTATTCATTGCCCAAGTCTCTGTTCCGTATGTTAATACAGGCAATATATGTTGGTTGAATGTTTTTGATTTAATTGTATTTGGCAGGTTCGACTGAAAGATTTTTTGGAGTTTTCCGAAGCTGGCCCATGCTAATGATACTCTTCTACTTAGCTCTGCTTTTAGGTTGTTTTCTGTAATTTCCAGTTTTTGTCCCAGATATATGTACGAATTTACTTTTTTGATTTGTGAGATTTTTATCATTTGTTCTTATATCATTCGTCATATATTTTGTTTTATCAATGTTTATCTTTAAACCTATTGCCTTTGACTTTACTTCTAGCTCATCGATCACTTTTTGTAATTCTTCTTTATTTTCACTGAATATCACGATGTCGTCTGCAAAACGCAGATGGTTCAACAGTTCTCCGTCTATAGATATGCCTTTATCGTCCCAATTAAGCTGTCTGAACATGTCCTTCATCGCCAACGTAAACAACTTTGGCGACATTGAGTCCCCCTGCCTCACACCTCTTTTCATTTTGATTTTGTTGGTTTTTTCTTCCAGGTTCACTTGAAATGTAGCTTTTTCATATATTTGTTTTATTATGTTAGTGTACCTATGGTCTATTCTGCAGTTACTTAGTGCGTTTAGGACTGCCCATATCTCTACAGAGTCGAAAGCTTTTTCATAATCTATGAAAGCTATCCATAATGTTATGTTGTATTCATTTGCTTTCTCTATTATTGTCGTCGTAGCCTGCAGGTGGTCAAGTGTACTGTGGCCTTTGCGAAATCCCGTCTGTTCTCTCGGCTGGTATCTGTCCAGTTTATCTGTTATTCTTTCCGTAATGATTTTAGTAAATACTTTGTATAGTACAGACATGAGACTAATTGGGCGGTAATTCTCTAATTTTTCCTGGTTTCCTTTTTTAAATATTAAAACCGACATAGCGTTGTGCCAATCATCCGGTATTCTTTGTTCTGTAATACATTTGTCATATAGTTGTTTTAATATGTTTAATATTGGTGTTCCGCCATATTTGAGCATCTCAATTGTTATTTGGTCTTCCCCGGGGGCACGTCCATTTGCCATTTTCCTTAGAGCATTTTCCAGTTCGTCCACTGTTATATTCGGTATTTCCTCTGACCCCACGTTTAAGACTTGTATTCTGTGTTGTTCTCTTTTCTCTAATGGCGGCACCGATCTGGTATCGTATAGATCTTTGTAATATTTCTCTACAACTTCAGTTATTTGTTCTTTGTTAGTTGTTAACTTGTTATTATTGTTTCTTAGTTTTATTATCTTACGTTTGCCTTCTGAAAATGATCTTAGAGTGGTTTTCATACTTTTTCGTTCTTCTAGAGTTTCCTCGATTTTCTGGATTTCATATTTTCTGATATCTCTTCTTATATTTTGTTTTATCCTTTTACTAATTTCTGATACCTTTATCATATCTTCGCTTGTGTTTCGTTTCATTCTTTTTCTGTTTTCTTTTCGTCTTCATCATTGCTTATGCCGACCTTCGCTTTGAAATCTCCAGTTATTATGATGTATTTTGCCGGATTGTTTTTTATTGCTGTATTTATATCCTCGTATACTTGATCGATTTCTTCCTCCTCGCTTGTAGAGGTTGGAGCGTATACCTGTACTATTCTGCATCGGTCTCTTTTATTAATTTTAATGTCTAAGAAGATAACCCTTTCTGATATATTTTTGTATTCTATGACGTTTTTTGCAATGTTATTATTAACTAAGAATGCAACGCCTCCTGTTCTCTTTTCTTCCTTTCCTTTGTAATATAGTTTATGGCCACTTTGTAAAGTTACACATTCTTCCCCTAGTCTTCTTACTTCTAAAAGGCCTACTACATTCCATTTTATCTTTCTTAGTTCTGTTTCCAACTCCATTAGTTTGTCTGCCGTTGATAGAGTTCGAATATTGAATGTGGCTATGAATAATAGTGTATTCTTTTTCTTGTACTTGTGTTTTCTGTCTTTGGTCTCGACTTTCTCTGTGCTATTGTGGGTCGATTTTTGCTCCCCCCAGAATCCGTTGTTATATACATATCCTATAATAATTCAAAAAAGCTTAGTGACTCCCTAAATAACTTGTATGTGTATAAAAACGCGGTGCACATATGCAGGCAGGCAAGTCTGCAATTTAGGTAAAGTAAAGTCTTTTATCCGTATAAAATAATCATCTAAACATGCAGGTATCTCGTCCACAATTTCAGTACCGTTAATCTGTTACTCTATAACGTGGTCCGAATTTCAAGGTAGACTTAAAGGGACTTGACCATTTGGTCCGCAATTTAGGTATACCGGTATTTCTTTGCCCCGTTCACTAAGTTCAAAAGTCGGCTGCTCCAGAAACACGAGCGGGCTTAAGCAATGATTACAGAAAAGTGAATGCCAAAATCAAATTTTCTAGTATTTATTGGAGTAAATCAAAGTGTATAAGATTAAGTGAGTTAACTCCGCACTGCTAGTGGGCGACGCAGATGTAACGCTTGCTGTCCGTCGGGAGTGGGGGAACTAGGCCTATCACACGCGTTGTACTCTATGTAAAAAGCACGTAAAAGCAACAATTTAACGCCTTAATTCAAGTTTAAATTAGTCTATATTATTATTTTCACCCAAAATATTTTGAACCAATGAATGTACAGTAAATTTGTACACGTTACAGGTTGAATAGTAAAGTAAATAAAACAAAGTGTCGTCTACTAATGATGTATTTTATTTTGTATACAACTTTGATAATTTTTTCTTGTCACGACTATTTTTTTTCACAGTAATATCTTGCTGTTTTACAAAAAATCTCATTGTTAATAATATATAATTATGAAACAGAGATGCTAATACATATGATTGGTGAATTTTGCAATCAAATTTAAAGTCACGACAATTGTTAAAAAAGTCATCTAAGGTTTGATGGTAAACTTCACTACTGTTAATATTTTTAGACGGGTAGTACTCCAGTTTTCTTAGAACATGATATATGTATGAACTGGTGTGCATAAGTGCTCCCCTTGCTTAATAACTGTTAAGGAAGCTTCTTTTGGAAAATGATCAGGGTCAAACACATTGTTTTTTAGATAACGTATACACAAATTGCAATTAGTAGTACGTACTACTGATTTTACAATAAACCCGGCCACATAGTAAACAACTGAATCAATTATAGTTTCGGTTAAACTACTGTTTTGCAGTATTTCTTCGTCAACTTCAAAATTTAGGTCATAATCTACTTCATCGGCGATTATGGAATCAATGTTATTTTTTAATATTGCAATATAGTCGCTCTTCCTTTTATCGTTATTTGCCATAATATTTTTAAAATCCACCAAGTTTAAAGCTGGCTTAAATTCAGATTGCTGAACTGTACAGTTACTAAATTTGGGTGGTCGTATCAGGCTATAGGAAGACAACATACGATAAACTTGCATGAAAGTTGTAAAAGTTGGGTGATCGTTTGGTCCACAAGCTTGACGAGCCATTCCAAAAAAGTTCTAAAACATTAAAAAACATGATGTGATATGTGCGATTCATTACAAAAATTGAAATAGTTCAGGAAACAAATTAATAAACGAAGTATAAGGTTTATAAAGCAATGCAAAGCAGATATGTGTAGATTTTTTAGTACCATATATGCCTAAATTAAAGCCGAAATTCCATCTGTTTGGAAACAGTGAAAAATCCAAATAGAATGAACGAATCAAGGCGTATAAGTTTACAAAAGATAATACCTCTAAGCAATCTTGGTTCAATTTTCCTGTTAATACGTATTTAAAGCTGAAGTTTTTTAATAGATGTTGGGCTAATTCTAAGGTTGATTTTAGTGTAACCCTCAAACCTACAGAAGTAGACTGAGTAAAAAAGGTTTTGTCATTTTTGCTGCTATTCCTTTCCCAGGTATCTAACCATTCCATGTATTTATCGAACTCCTGAAGTAGATGCAGTTAATAGAAGAAAAGAAAAAAAGCCTGTACATACTTTAAAGAGATCGGCATCCATCTTCAAAGCAGAATGTATACTTTTACTATTTAATAAATCGAATAGATCATTCATTTTTTGGTAAATAATATCGTAGGATTGGCATCTGCTAAGCCAGCTATACCTTGTTCTTTAATATACTGCAATCCATGGCACACCGAATTACTGAATATCTGCAATTTATAAGTGTAAAAAACCGTAAAAAAAACCTTACATATTTATGTATTTATCTGCTCTGAATAAACTTCTGTAATGTTCCCACGAAATTTCTTCTTCGAGGGGCTAAATTAATGATAGACTGTTATTATTAAAAATATATCAAATTTGGTATATATTACCTTCAGAATGATTTGTTTTTGGAACCTAGTCCTTATACATTTTATTAAATGTATCCAATCAGAAAAGAAATATAAATAACGGATTTTCTTACTCATATTATTTTGGCAGGGATGCTCTATTTTATTATTTACATTTCCCATTTCTCCACTAACTCCAAATTCCTTCCACATCTTGCGGTTTGTTGTTGCACCGTCGCATATTATACCGTCAACGTAGCATCCCGAACTATGTAATTTCCTAATTGCTGCCATTGTCAATTTAGCTAAGATACATCCCTTTGTAGCACCCTTCACACCATAAACCGCGACAGGCTGATTGAATTCTTCACCCATAGACGAGAACATGTAGACTAAAGCATGATCCGCCAGAATTAAATCTTTACTTTGGCTTTTATTTTCTTGTTCAATTTCCAGTTCATTTCCAAGATCCACAATATCATCGTAATTCATTTTGGTAACATTAACTCCAAGACTACTACGTACTTAAATTTCATCAAATACCAAAATTCCGTGTTTTTGAAACTCCTCCTTCGTACTCATTTTTATGCGTAACGCTTTGAAAAATGCTTCATCCAATCCACATTTAATTTTTATCATAGACAGATAACGTCTAATTGTAGAAGGTGACGGCAATGTCAAAATATTATTGATTTGTAAAAATTTATAAGTAGATGGACGTTTAATATTAATCAAAAGGCAAACGCAATTTGAATGTCGAAATGTCCTAAAAACGTCATCTCCTTTTACACATTTTAAATTAGTATCCGACGTATTCAGGTATTTCCCATATCCAACTGCCCCAGCACATTTTCTTGAGTTTACTACACTGGTTATTAAATTTTGTAAATCACCGACAGAATCAATTATCTCTATAGAACGAAAATGTGGATTATCCATTAAATGTGAATCAAGAATATACTATATCTCCCATCAAGATGTATAACTAAATTCTTGTTACACATGACTTCATTAATAAAATACAATTCCGTTAAGATTATCTTCTTTTCGTCATTAGTTTCGTATTTACAGTATGTCCAGTTTTGAGGTAATTCAATCGTTATTATGCCATTACATAATTTGTAGACAAATCCTCCATTAAATTCAAAACTCATGTTTGATGTTGATGGCAATGATTCTAAATTTTCTGCTTTTACTTTTTTTGCTTCCTTAATATCACATTTAGTAATTATTCGCCTTTTTTTAGTAACCTTTGTCAAATACGCTGGACAGTTCGAAAATATATGCGGTATAGCATCTTTGTTTAATTGTGGATACTTATATGTACGCTATTTTATAAGAGGTAATATTTTAAAATGTATCATTACAAATCGATAAAACCAATTAGAAATAAAAATTTAAACTTACTGTTGTGTTTCCTATACTCCAAGTTCTTTGAATTTGCTCCTGCAAAAAATGTTTTTCACATACAGAATCACTGTGTGTTAAAGGTATATCATTTCGGGGAATAGCTCGCACCCATTTAGCACGTAAGATTTCATCTTTCGGTATTGAAAAAAAGGCAACTTTCTCTGTGCAGGTCTTGTAACCGGAATTACATTTCGGCACACAACATTTACGACCCATTTTTTTTAAATTATTGTAACGAAACGATTATTCAATGATCAATGCTGACAATTGACGCTGGTAACTCACACAATTTGGCGCGAACTAGGCCCAAACGTGCTCCAAGTCGGCCTAGTTTGTTGCATTGCATGCATAACTTACCGTTACATTTGCGTCGCCGGTCCAGCCGCTGAGAATAAGGGAAGTGCAGTCACTTAATCTTATACACTTTGGTAATAGACATGGTCAATTGTAATGGGAAAACAGGCCAACCAGAACCAGAAGAAGAAGCAGTAATACGAAACTTCACCTACTGCGAAAGAAATAAAAGAAGATGGAAGTTATTAAATTTTGCGGATTAGCTGTAATAAATACTCTGTTTAAAAAAAGAAACGGAACCATATAGACCTGGATCTAACCCAACGGTGCATATATGTAGAATCGAAATTGACTACATATTATCAAACGAGAAATAGAAAATAAAAGATATCAGCCTTCTAAACACGTTTGTTCGATTTGGACCACAGCATAGTAACAACATTGGTGAAAATAGCCAAAAAATGAAAATGATTCCAAAAAATAAAAAAATACAGGCCAAGAAAAGAAACAACAATTAATTCAAGCGAAGCAAAAAAATGTTTAAACAACATGCAAACTATGAAGAAATGGACGTCCAATACCCATACGATACACTAACAAATCAATTAAAAATGGCTATGGGCACTACCGCTAATAAAAAAAATCAAAAAAAAAAATTGAAATGTTGTCTATAAAAACAAAAGAGCTAATCAGAAAGAAAGAGAAGCTGAAAAACAAAAGAATTTCAAAGCTCCCACCTACAAATTAAATTATTAACTAGCTAACAAAGAGGAGAATAAGAAACCATAGAAAAACCATACATGCATTAACAAACTCACTTCAAACCAATACCCAAAAATGAGATGAACTGCTTAAAATCAGTACAGATTTTTATTCAGAACTCTATATCAGTAATCTAAACTAAGTTAAAGAGCATCATCAGAACTATGCTACAACCCAACTCCTATCAAAACCAGTGAAAACGTGGTCGCAGTGGCTCTGAAGAATTTCAAATTAGAAAAAATTCCAGGCACGACGGAATAGAAAACGAAGTGCTGAGTGCGGTCGATGCAAAAGAAGAAAAATAATTACAGTGTTATGTTATAAAATAATTAAAAGTGAAATACTACCTGTACAGTGCAGTGGAGCGAATTCACTATAATTTTACTACACAAAAGAGGACACAAAACAAAAATAAAAAATTACAGGTTCATTAGTTTCGTACCTAATTTGTATAAAGCATTCGCAAGTGTCATTATTAACCAAATTTACAATCAACTAGATGCAATATAACCAATAAAGCAGGCGGGGTTCCAAAAAGGCTTCTCAGCAATTGATCACTTACAGACGGTTAATCAAATAATAGAATAGTGTAATGAGTTCGACAAGACCGTCGAATTTGTGGATTACAGGAAAGCTTCTGATTTAATAGATCACAAACCAATGCTAGAAGCTCTACGTCAACAAAGAATACAAGAAAAGTACATACGAATAATCAAAAAACTTACCAACAGAGCAAGGCAAAAATAAGAAATGAGAAAGAACAAATTAGAAATTCAAAAAACAAATTACGAGTAACGCAATCAACGATAGAGAGAAGTATGCTGGGCATAAAAATCAAAAAAAGGGTAAGACTAGAAGAAATCAAGAAAAGAACTGAACATGGTAGAAATGCGCAGACATCTAAAATGTAATTATGCCGAGCACTTAACAAGGTTAGATGAAAAGAAATGGGCAAATAGAGCGATAAACTGACACTTTGAATCTGCAAAGATGAACAAAGCAGAAAAGAATTGGAGAACTATTATACGAAATTGGTTTGTATGGACAACCACAAGAGAGGCTTTTGCCCAACAGTAGAATGGTGGCTAAATAAAAATACAAATACAAATACAAATTGAAATACAAATACAAATATAAATACAAATACAAATACAAATACAAATTCAAATACGAATACGAATACGAATACGAATACGAATACGAATACGAATACGAATACGAATACGAATACGAATACGAATACGAATACGAATACGAATACGAATACGAATACGAATACGAATACGAATACGAATACGAATACGAATACGAATACGAATACGAATACAAATACAAATACAAATACAAATTCAAATTCTACTCCTGCCCCCATTTGTTAGTTGTTAAATTGGTTATTTAATTTTTGGTGTTGGTTAATCCCACGAAATGTTTTTGAAAACAATTCAAAAATCAACATCTTTTGCTTAAAACATGTTTCATTTTAGGACTATGGTATTTTCTATTCGAAATTCTCTGTCATATTTTAGCGCATGATACAAGAACAGCTAGTTTAATATTTTGTATTTTTCGTTGCACCTTGTGATAGATATTCTGCAACACGAAGCATATTTTAGCAAGAACGGTTTTTGAATTGCCGGTGTGCCAAGCCCAAGCTAGTGTCAAAACAAGACGGCCTCTGTTTCGCCATTTTCTCTGTTTACAGCTTTGCCATGTTATGATAAACGATCCTATCTTCATTTCGTGTGATGTGGCAAAAACACGATTTTATGTTTCGATTTATGCTGTCAGCATGTTTATAAGATTAATTTCTTGCGCAACCATATGTGGTAGTTAACTCTCAGACCTATAAGTACTTACATTATGTTGTATAATATTATTGAAAACGGAAAAGATAGCTATTTTTTAAGAATAGTTCAATCGAAACGCTTTGCTAATTTTTACTTTTAAATACCTTTGCTATAGGAAAGTATTGATTCATGAAAATTTTAGAAATCTAGATTTTAACAGAAATACACGTTCT
This sequence comes from Ctenicera cuprea, assembly GCA_958336395.1. Taxonomy (NCBI): domain Eukaryota; kingdom Metazoa; phylum Arthropoda; class Insecta; order Coleoptera; family Elateridae; genus Ctenicera; species Ctenicera cuprea. Next base: position 28,406,002 of record OY284493.1, on the reverse strand, counting down.
GGGGTTCGAGAAATCCTTCTTCTTCTTCTAACTTCTAAGATAGGTTAACAGCCTGTTCTTTGCCATATTATTGGACGGATTCGCTCTATCGTTTTTTGGGTCGTCCAATACTTCTTCTATCTCTAGGTTGGCCGTCTCGTGCGGTTCGTATCACTACTCTCGTCCATTTTGTCTATATGCAAGTTCCATCCGTTTCTTCTGTGCAATACTCAATCATTAATCTTTTTGACGACTTTATACACCAATATCGGTGCAGGCCGAAGTGCAATACCTAGAGCTACATTTGGATCAGAAACTGACGTGGCAAAAACACGTAACAACAAAACGGCAACAGCTAAATCTAAAACTACGACAAATGTTTTGGTTGCAGGGCCGAAACTCTCAACTATCCATAGAAAACAAACTTCTTAACTATAAATGTGTAATTAAACCAATATGGACGTACGGCATCTAACTCTGAGGATGTACGAAGCTTTAAAACTCAAAACTTATACAGTGATTTTAAGTAAAAACCTTGCGTATAATATCAAATTCACCCTGGTACGTCTCAACGAAACACTCGATATAGACCTACGAATTTCCTTCGTATCTGAAGAAATGCAAAGGCTATCAACAAAATACCACCTGAATCTACAAGAACATGAAAACAACTTCGACAGTGAAAATGCACTTAACGTAGTTCGAAGACTGAAGAGAATATGGCCAAACGACTTATCTCAATCAGACGATTATAACAACTGAAACCATCGAAATTATCACCCACCCAAGGCACAAGTAGGAGAGTCGTCGCTGGATGGCTTTTTTTTGTCACATGTCCATTTAAACATCACATTTACCTATTGCTCAATGTAAAGAGTAGATAATTAGTAAATTGGCAATAAATAAATAAAGGAAAACTAGCTTTCCTTATTTCATTTCTATAACTTCCATGTGCTGTTTACTTTTTGATGCTTGTAGTTTTGTTTTTCCTGTGTATTTTAGTATTGGACGACGACCAAGAAAAAGCCGGCGACTAGAGCCGAATCCGTAAAAGCGATGATGATGATGATGCTGGTATTGGCCGTAATGTGCTTTTACATATGCTAATCTTTGCTTCTTTCTTTATTTACTGATTACTCTAGATGGTGTAGTTAAGTCATCCTGCTACTCGTTTTGCTTTTTTGGTATGCTGTCTTATGTATTTATTTAGGTCTTATAGCTGGTAATAGTAGTTCCTATATATTTTATTTCTATCACCTGTTGTATAGGTTTGTTATATGCTAGCAGCTTACATATCGTTGCCTCCTGTGAGATAGTCTTAATTTTGTTTTCGGTACAGAGATGGTCAAGTTAAATGTCTTGAAAGTATTGAGAAAAAAAACATGTAGCATTCTATGTAATCAGTCCTCGCTGTCTGAAATCAGCACTGCGTCGTCCGCGTAATATTATTTATCAATTCTAGCTTTACTTCGTTGAAGTCCATATTTAATGATTATAGGTATATAAAATACTTAATTATTTCAAAAATATTTATTTATTTTAACCGTATACGCATTTCAGCATGTTTACATGCCATTGTCAGAAGTCATATTAGAAAGTAAACAGTTAGTGTTGTTATAGCAATAGAACTTGGTGACTTGATCTCGGGAATCGTCTGCAGATGACTTGATTTCTTATTCTAAAATGTCCAGTAGAAGAGAATTTAAGAGATCAACTTGCTCATCCATTAACGGTACAGTTTTTAAATGGTTGTGAATTTTAAAAGCTTCTAGTATATCTAATTTACGTTTATCATCACAAAGGTGTAAACATTTTATGGTATTATTAGATGTCATTGAATGATTGTGTTCTAGTAAGAGTTTAGCGTAATTGGACTTATTTGGGTGTTTGTACTTGTAACAACGTACGTGTTCTTTATACCTAATATCACAATTTCTAATTGACTGGCCTGTATAAACCGAAATACAATGCGAACAATTTAATTTGTAAATGCCTGATTTTAGCAAATTATCTGCTTTTGATTTTGCATTAAGCAAAGTGTTTAAGATGTTTCTAGTTGTTAGTAGTTACAAATTAAATTGTTCACATTGTCTTCTTCTTCTTCTTAGAGTGCTTCTCAATTTCTGAGGTTAGCTATCATTAGGGCTATCTGTATTTTTGAAGTTGCTGCTCGAAACAACGATGTCGTCGACTTTCCGTACCATTCTCTCAGGTTTTTTAACCACGAAGTTTTTCTTCTTTCCACACTTCTGCGGCCTTGGATTTTACCCTGCATGATTACTTGCAGTTTGCGATAACGCTCGTGTCTCATGACCGGACCCAAATATTTCAGTTTTCTTTCTTTAAAAATTTTTTAAGCGTCCAGCTCTCTGCTGCGTACAGTAATACTGGAAAGACATAACACTTGACTGTTCTAATTCTTAGATCTAGACTGAGGTTTTTGTTACATAGGAATTTTTTCATTTTTATGAATGTGTTTCTTGCTTGTTCGATTCTTGCTTTTATTTCTTGAGTATTTTCGCAGTTTTTGTTTATCATGCATGCAAGGTATTTTATGCTGTTTACTACCTCTAGTTGTTGATCACCAATTTGTATTACTGGGTTGGTAATTGCTCTTTCGTTATAACCATAATTTTTGTCTTTGTTATATTCGCTGTTAATCCGTAGTTTTCACTATATTGTACTACTTTGTCAACTAAACTCTGTATGTCCTGTTCATTATCGGTTATAAGCATGGTGTCGTCTGCATATCTAATGTTGTTTATTTGCTCTCCACCAACCACTATCAGTTCTTCTGCTTCAAACAAGGCTTCGTTGAAAATTGTCTCCGAGTAGACATTAAACAGTAGAGGAGATAGGACGCATCCTTGTCGGACCCCTCGATTTATGTTTATGAGGTCCGTCAACTGGTCTTCTATTTTTACATTTGCTTTTGTTTCCAATAAAGATTGCTAATGACGCGTATATCCTTTTCATCCAATTCGATATGTCTTAATACGTCTATCAGTTTCGCATTCTTAACTTTGTCGAACACTTAGTTATAATCGAGGAAACACATATAAACGTTTCTATTTACATCTTTACATCACTGTAGAAGAACTTGTACCCCAAAAAGCGCATCTCTCGTGCCTAGGTTATTTCTGAACCCAAACTGTGTGTCCGTTATATGTGCTTTGCATCTACGATAGCTCCTATTGTGTATCACCCTCAAGAATATTTTTAGAGCGTGGGACATTAGACTTATTGTTCTGTAATCGCTGCATGCTTTAGCGTTGCTTTTCTTAGGAATTGTCACGAAAGTAGACGTTAACCACTCCTGTGGTATAATTCCAGTATCATATATCGTATTAAACAGATCAACTAAAGCATTAGCACCTTCCTCATCTATGAGTTTTAGAATCTCTGCTGGTACATTGTCCGGCCCGTTAGCTTTGCCATATTTGGTTAAATTGATCGCCTTCTTAATTTCACTCCTTAGACTTCTTCTACTTGTGTGGGGTTGCTCGATCCCCCATCAGGCGCCTCCCCAGGTGGATTCAAGGGCGGAGGAGGACAAGGTCTCAACGGCTGAGGATGCGGAGGAACCACAATGAAATTATTCTTGTAAGCGGGCAGCTGCGTTTATAATGCATCCGGAAGCGGAGTGCAAGGCGTACGGTACGGTTCCCGGTGAGAAGGTTGAGGCGTGGATGATACTTTTAGTATTGCGCACGGCGAAACTACAGCGTAATGCAGAAGGCAACGGGAAACCACTGCATTATAATCATCGATTCCCTTGTATAATCATTATGGCTAGCAACAAATAATTAATGGCCCTCAGTCCCCGGCATGCCTTAAATGGCAAGAGGGTGCGAAGAATCACCGGGAGGAAAAGTAAAATTAAATTTGGCACTTGGAATGGAGTATGTATATTGCGGGTAAGCTAGACAACACTATAAAGGAAACGGAAAGAATGGACATTGATATAATAGGAATAAGCAAAATGCGATGGCAGGGGGCAGGTAAAATCACCACAGAAAGACATATAGTATATTACTCAGGCAATGACCAAACTCACGTAAATGGAGTAGGTATTATTATTAAAAAAGACATTTATAACCTGGTAAGATCTCACACACCGATATCAGAAAGAATTATCCTATTACAGTTAAACTCTGAACCTGTGAACGTAAATATAATACAGATATATGCTCCCGCTACTAATAAAGACAAAGAAAAAGACGAAGAAGCAATCGATGAATTCTACGAACAACTAAGAGATGTGCTCAAACAGACAAAACACATTGTAATTCGGTTTATATAGGTCAGACAATTAGAAATGTTGATATTAAGTATAACCAACACGTACGCTGTTACAAATACAAACACCCAAATAAATCCAATTACGCTGAACACTACCTAGAACACAATCATTCAATGACATCTAATAACACTATAAAATGTTTACATTTTTTGATAGTAAACGTAAATTAGATATTATAGTAGCTTTTGACATTCACAAACATTTAAAAACTGTACCGTTAATGAATGAGCAAATTAATCTTTTAAATTCTCTTCAACTGGACATTTTCGAATAAGAAATTAAGTCATCTGCAGACGATTACCGAGATCAAGTCACCAGGTTCTATTGCTATAACAACACTAACTGTTTACTTTCTAATATAACCTTTGATAATGTCATGTACACATGCCAAAATACGTATAAGGGTAAAATAAATAAATATTGTTGAAGTAATTAAGTATTTTATGCACGGATGTATCATAAATTGACAATTATACACGAATTTCTTTGTCATAATAGTATATTACGCAACAAGTTTTAGAAACGGCATTTTAGTCACGAGTTTTATTAGGCACGAGCGGAGCGTAGCGGAGCGAGTCTTTATTAAAACGAGTGTCTAGAGAAGTTTATAAAACGAATTGCATACTATACTTTTTCTATGACCATCACAAAAATACTAAAACTTGGAAATTATTTTATTATCTTAAGCAATATTAATTATTTTGACAGATTGATGACAAGTGACGACTAACTTGATTTTCAGTTGATTTTCAATTGATTTTTGCTATTAAAAACCTAGAGCTAACTTCAGCTCGTGACTAAAGCGCACAAAGTCACTGCTTGTCGAGCTGTGTTTAAAAGGTCACTTAGCGTCATGGAAACATATGCGATAAATGGCAGTTTAAAGACGGAAGTAGAAAAACGTCTTTTATATCCCATAGACCTCTTTATTGCCCATGGGCTATAATGAAACGTTAAACAACGATATCATACCTAATAGAAACAGTTTAAGCAATTGCAAAATGAAAAGTTTTCATTAGAAATCGAAAATAGTACTTTTTATTGAAAATTCATTTTGGGTAATTTATGTTAACAATACAATTAGAGCAATTATCCATATTAATATTCGGAGGTACAACCACTCGACTGTAATTACACATCAAATTGGAATTGTTGCTAGTTGCTACATGATTGAGGGTCTTGGTAGCTGCTAATTCAGTATTAGTAGCCGACAAATTGTCCTTTCTAGTCAATACTTTCTCAGCTAACCTAATTTTGTTGACACAGAATCTTCTATATACTGTTCTGCAACTGACGTTGACTTCCAGTCTCCTAGTTGTTTTATACCAATCATTCCTTCTCCAGCGTTTGCCAACAACGTCACCGATGAGCGACGAAATGTGCCCAGTATATAATTTAGGATTCGGCAATTTAAGATAAACAGCTATTTTTTTCGGAATTCCACAAAAAACATTTTTCCCGACAACTTGCCTGGTACATTTCCCATTCCTGTAAGCCAAGAAGAAACGGCGAGTATCCATATTTATCGGACGTAAAGCAGCATACTTTTTATATACAGGGTTTTTCAACGAAAAGTAGCCACCCTCAGTATGTTTCAAAATTATTTTTTGCTTGAAAATCGCCAAGACATGTCAACAAAGACAGCAAGGGGGACATCTTTTTACGTAAAATCCGGGTGTCTGTTATCAACCCCTTAGCCGCCACAGCCACCCCCTCTAAAATTTCAAATGGCACCATACCATGTGTGGCACATCGTTGGAAAGGTAATTTAATAAGAAATTCATTCTACTGCTTAATTTTTTTATTCACCTGAAATTGAGACATAAAAAAAATAAAAACTATATTTTGTTTATTTCGGTTAAGCTGCTGAATATAGCAGTACCTACAGATGCTTTGGTTTCATCTTTTGTTTTTTCATCTGTCAGTCAACATTCAGTTCATTTTGAATATTATAAAAGTGTCAACATGGTCTACACCACTGCCGAAAGAATCGAGATTGTGCGTTTTTATTTCAAAAATAACGACTGTGCACGAGCTGCAGCGCGTGCTTTCAATGAAATTCATCCCGATTAATTCATTCGCCATCAATATGTTATAAAGTTGATGCAAAAGTTCATGGGAACTGGCTCAGTGACAAACAAAAAACATCAACCAGAAAGACCAATTATTAATGAACCTGTTGAAGTTGCTGTTTTGGGACACGTTGCAATGGATAACAATCAGTCTTTAAATCAACTTTCCCAGGTATCGGGGGTTTCAACAAGCAGTGTATGGAGAATTTTAAAAAAGCACAAATTTCACCCATACAAGATAAAACTTGTTCAAGAACTAAACGAAGACGACAATGATCGAAGACTAGAGTTTTGCGATGAATTATGTCTAATAATCTATTGAACAACGTGAACTTGTTGTACAATATCTGTTTCAGCGATGAGTGTACGTTTTTTTTGAACGGAGAAGTCAACAGGCATAACTGTAGGTATTGATCAGACACGAATCCGTATTGGTATAGGGAAACCCATACCCAATATCCACAGAAACTTAACGTTTGGGCAGGTATTCTAGGAGACCACATCGTTGGCCCGTTTTTTATTGACGGTAATTTGAATGGCAATATTTACCTTGAGCTTCTTGACACCACTGTTGATCCGCGTATAACAGAACTACTGGAAAATGATGAACATTTGTTTGAAAATGAACTAGTTTTCCAGCAAGATGGTGCACCTCCTTACTATGTGATTCCCGTTCGAGAATTTTTGAACAATCGGTTTCCTGGACGATGGATTGGAAGACGTGGTCCCATCGAATGGCCGGCTAGATCACCCGACCTGTCTCCGTTGGATTATTTCTTATGGGGGCACTTGAAATCCAACGTATACGCAACACAGCCGGCCAACATTGAAGATCTTAGGCAGAGAATAATAGAAGAATGTCGACAATTGACACCGCAAGTTCTCGCAAATGTTCGTTCTCTCTTTCAAAGTCGTCTGTATTATTGTATGGAAGTTAACGGAAGTCATTTTGAACAATTACTTTAACGGTAATTGCTATATTCAGCAGCTTAACCAAAATAAACAAAATATAGTTTTTATTTTTTTTATGTCTCAATTTCAAGTGAATAAAAAAATTAAGCAGTAGAATGAATTCCTTATTAAATTACCTTTCCAACGATGTGCCACACATGGTATGGTGCCATTTGAAATTTTAAAGGGGGTGGCTGTGGCGGCTAAGGGGTTGATGACAGACACCCGGATTTTACGTAAAAAGATGTCCCCCTTGCTGTCTTTGTTGACATGTCTTGGTGATTTTCAAGCAAAAAATAATTTTGAAAGATGCTGAGGATGGCTACTTTTCGTTGAAAAACCCTGTATTTCCAAAAAAATTGGCGGTCTAAGGTTGTCAACTACACTAAACATTCGATTCCTTTTGGTTTTAGTATCTCGCAAAGTGATCAGTAATGAGGATTGCAGATCCTGAATATCATCAACTTCTAGCTGAACAAGCTCTTGTGTACGGTATGCTCCAGCTATCCCAACTATTAAAGTTATCTGTTTTAAGAAATCTTGGTTAAACACTTTTAAATTAAAATAAATTCATTTACCTTATTCATTAACTATATTTCATCTGGAGCTTGGTATACATATAAAGGCTTCTATCTCTGCTATGGTCAAAACTTTAGACTTTTTGGGCTTGAATCCGTCTGACTTTTTCTTTAAAAATCCGAATAAGCTTGAGTCCCTGCTGATATCTATGTTGTGGTTGGCTTTGATAGTGGCCTTAAGTATGGAATAATAAGAACACAGCGAAGAGGGTTTTCTTTCTTTTGATAGATACCAAAAATAAGCCAGAAAACTCTTTTCACAGTAGCAGTTTTCGATGGAATCCTTCCTTATGTCGCACCATTTAAGGTATTCCTTATACGTTTTTCCATACACCTCCTTAGATTTTTCGGGAACTAAGCTACTGTTTCTTGCCTTTTCAGCAGCCTCATCAACTTCGTTCATTTTCCACCTTTTAAAGACCGCACAATTACCGGACACAAAATGAAACTGTGATTTTAGGCAATACGGCTACTGTTGTTTACCCGCTACCATAGTTACGCTTCAAATCTCAAATTTAATCAAAGCAACGCTAGATGTGGGTGAAAAATTATATTTATTTTATAAATATTTTTAAATTAAAAAATCTTCATCCGTGCATAAAGTTGTGTATGTACCACGGGCGTAACTTGCTTTTATGGCCTTCGGCGTATTCTTAGCCCTTGGCTGCCGCCTGAGGTTCAAAATTACGTCTTACGCCATAAAAGCCTCTTTACGCCCTTAATACAAAAATAACTATTATATACCTATAATCATTATGTAACATATTATGTTTATTTTTTCTGTACCAATTTGGAATCCATGGCTTTGTTTTACGACTTTTATGACTTCGTCCATTATGAGGTTAAACAGTAGAGGGCTTAATGAATCTCATTGTCTTATACCTTTCTGCGACGGTATGGCTTCTGTTAATTTATTAATCTTCATTGTATTGTAGGTGTATATGCTTTGTATGCTACTTCGGTTTTTCGGTTTCGTATAAATCGCCAGATCTGTTTCTAAAGATCGTCAAAATCATGTTCTAGGTGTGCTGAGAATCGGTCCTGATAGTTTTATTTTATTGATCATATTTGTGAATTTACTCTATTTCGTACAATTTTGTATTCATCCCATGCTGCAGGTATACCGTCTGTCTTTCCTTGGATAGTAGTTTTACTTCACTGCAGAAGCACTGTGTTTTCCTATTTCTTTGTAACTTCATTGTATTTGTTTTATTTATTCCTGACTTGTTATCCTGCGTTGGTTATGTTGCTTTTGATTTTTGTCCATACTTCGTGTCTGAGTCGTTGATTTTGTTTTCCCTTTTTTTTTGTTAATTTTGATTTGTGTAACCATTTTGTAGTATCGTCATGTAGCGGTTTGACATTAATTTTCGTTGAGTATTCTGGTGCGACTTTCCGTTTTGTTCTTAGGGTCATTCTTAACTTTCCCAGTATTAAGCTGTGGTCACTGCCTATGTCAGTAGATATAAGGGTACGAACATCCAATATCTGCTCTGGAACCCCAAAAAGGTTTTTAAAAAATGCCTGTCTGTGGGTCTGTGTGTGGGTTTGTGTGTGACAACGCTCGTAAAGGCGGAAGTACTAAACCGATTTTAATAAAACTTTAAATAAAGAGTTATATTGAAAATTGTTGTTCTAGTTTAGTTTTTTTTTTAATCCGAATCGGTGAAACGATAATAATAATTTTTAAAATCTATAAACTATCACAAAGGCATTTCTCTAACATTTTGGAAATTTTTAATAAAATACGTTTCACAAACTAGCTTCATTATTGTTTTTAGAGTTTGTATGTCGATAAAGCTCAAGAGTGGTGCAATTTGTTATTTTTACACAACTCTTAAATTTCACTGTGGCGCACACTAAATATTTAAAATTAGAATTTGGTACCGTTTCATTTATTAAATGAGAGACAAGTTAGAATGCGAGGTCATCTTTGCTGACGTCACGGTAAAGTACTGACTGAGCTGTAATAAAGGTTAAGTATGGATAGAATAGAGAATTGTCCATATAGCTTGTGTGTTTAGAAATCTAAGAGTAGTGAAATGTACAACGTTATAATTATAAAACTTACACTTTTCCAAATGCGGTAAGCATTAATATCTAGTACGGGAAAGTCTACTCAAAATAAACCCTTCAGCTTGTTTTTTATGTGATACCTGCTCACTCAAAAATAAGTTAGTAATCGATATAAAAGTTGTTGTTCTGCAATAGTTTTTTCAGGAGACTAAAAAGTGCGATATACGTACGCGTTTTAGATTATTTCAATGTTCTGCCTAAAATGAAGTCTTTCGAATTTGGTGAATACTTAAAAGGTGAGATTTTCAAGAACTAGCCATTGAAAATTTTGCTAGTTTTTCTCCCCTTTTTTGGCAGACAAGTGTCATTTTGTTTTGTTTTGTTTGGGATGCATATAATCTATATAATAAATCTGGATCTCTTCCCACTGTCTCAACTTTTAGTGGTGATTTCTACACTGAACCAATATAGTATTCGATGCAGATTAGCAAACTCGGTATATTATCTGTTTCTATAATTGCAGCACACTCTGTTGATACCTTATTACCAAAACAAACTCGAACAACGTTACATCGCATCACGGCCGCGAGCTGCATCTGCCAGCGGCCTTCTGTGCACGCTGCCGAGACGATACGCACTTACAAAAATGACAAATGTTACAAAATGTCATACAATTTCACTGTAAAATAAGACAACGCGCAACATATTAACAGGTAGAAACAATAATTGGACAAACAAATATTCACCAATATTACAAACGATCTTTGCTTATAAATTTCTAAAATAAATAGAGCCAGTTCTGATTTACTTGCGGCTATGAGATGGGAATGAACCGATTTGATTTTGTTTGTCGTGTTTTTACGACCTTAGAGTCATGTTTACAAATAAAGAAACTAGACTTTACTGACCCAGATATTAGGAGCAACAACAAACGCTCGCATTTACGAATACGATTCCAAGAATTGAAGCACTCGCAAATTAATTTACAAAACATGAAGGACCCGTGCATGACGTCCCCAGCTTTTCTTTAGCAAATGTATTTAAAAAAATATATTGATGTTATAATTCATCGCAGCTTCATGGTCCCTACATAACTTTTACATAATATAATAAAACCGGATCCCTTTCACTTGTCTCAACTGTTAATGTTGCGGGTCTCCCGCTACTAGAAGACACATATACGCGCGTCTATTACATAAGGCGCATATTCCTTTATGCTGCGGGCTACTACCATTTTCCATTAAGAAATTAAATGGCTACGGTCTGTGTGTATGACTGGAACATAATTTGCCCAAAACTGGCTGTCCCATATTGGGCTAGACATTTACTTACAGCAGAATGCGAGACAGTTCACTACTAAATACGACATTGAAGAGAGATAGGCCAGATCATGCAAAGTAAGCCGTGCGTAAGGATAGTCATATTTAATTCAAATCAGGTTTACAAATTGCATTGCAGCTGAGATTTCTAAGAGAGCAGATATCTGAAAATGTGTCATTACCTATAATTATTTTCTTACACTCGTGTACTGATTAACCATTTACAACAGCTTATAAAAACAAAATTTCAGATAAGAGTAACCTTATTTAATCGAATCTACCATACACAATCACCACTAACAGGAATCTAAGATAGACATTCGTTTCTAATGTTAAAAGAGCTTTAAATGTGAAAATTAGAAATTAATACACTAATAAGCAAGGCTAATTTAAATGAATAGTGGGTACATTTATTTTAGAGATTATGTGATTAACTTTGCGTTCTTAAAAATATATATTACTACTACTAAAAAGAAGTTAGCAAATAAGCGTGGATCTGATTTCTCTATAAGCATGAATTTTATAAAATGTTTCAACCATCATGTAATTATAGCTTGAGTGTATCAACTTATTAGCAAAATTACTAATAGGCGTCTACACAGTTTAAATTTAAATTTGCTCCAGCATTGCTATCCCTCTCTGCTATAATATTGGAAATAATATCGCTACAAGCGTGATTATAATCTATAAAAAATTGGCAGTACAAAGTTAAAGCAAGATCGTAAAATTAACACCAAGGCTTTGTTGATTGACGCGCTTAAAGCGTAAAATGGTATAGATGACGTAAAGCTTTACAAACCGCAACAAACATTCATTTATATCTGTAAATTTAAAATTACATCAACAAATATTCTCTTTTTTATGGGGAAAACATTCATAAAACTTTATATGAGTGCAAATCAGAATGGCAGTACATTTTAGCAAAGAAAGTGATAAATACAGTTTCAAAATGTGATAGCAACAGTGATAAAGCGGGCTATTCGTCGTATTGCCACATCAATTCGTGGCAGGGTTAGGGATAAGGCAAGCTTTTATAAATATACCTTCCACTTCATGAACTCAAGGAGTCTAACTTTGCCACCCTGACAGATATCCCAAAAAAACAACTTTTTTATGTACCAGCTTTGCATGTAATTACGTTAAGTGAAATTTAAAATGGATAACACTCTAGATTAACACATAATCCGAAAAAAAATAAACGGTTCTCTCATAAAAGGAAAATTCTTTTTCTTTCCTTCATTACGATCAATAAGACCACTGATACCTTAAAAGCTGCGTCATGCAATCTGCCGACGAGTAACGGTTGTATTTGGGACAAGCTGGCAGTGTTTCGAGGAAAGAAAATTATTTTGATTAAACCTTTTGGGGTACTGATTAAGGAGGTAGTTTTATTTTACGACCAACCATTCGCACAGACGTTAAGTTGTATTAAAAACAAACAAAATGACCATTTCTTGGCAAATTTGCTCCTTATTTTGTTGTTGCGACCGAGAGGCTATTCAGAAACAGTCGTTTATCATTTGGCATTTATAGAATTCGAGATAACAAGAAACAGTTTAGAGAAAGCGAATTTATTGGCCAGTACTGATCTTACTATTGGCATGTTACAAATCCCATTCACTGTGCTTTTAGTCCAATCCAATTAGTTTTAATTGCTTAAGAAATATGCAAAGCTCTGTTGAAGGAGTGGCAGATTTAGTCCGGTTATAGTTTATGGAAGAGTTTATATACCTAAGGAACTGTTTATTGTAAAGGTGCACAACCACGCCTAGAAATAATTATGTAATAACCATTTTATTTGACGCGTTAATTTAATTTTTGCAGGTGTATTTTATTTTTTAGGTCGATTCTATTTTTCAGATGTATTAATATTTCACTTTTCAGGTAGATATTAAGATAATAGACTATAAGTGCATTAAAATGAAAAGAGGGTATGGTAATTTTAAGAATGATACCTGGTAACTGATTGCTGATGAAATATTAAGCACGTGTGCTAACACACCCGCGAGAGACTGTGGGTCCTGTGCCAAATATAGATACCTACATTAGATTTCATTTCCTTCTGTCTTTTGACTGGAAAAACACAGATAGTCAATAAATCGAAAAATAAAATAAATAATCAAAATAATTTATTACTTAACTCGATTAAGGAAAATATTTCAGTAAATAATCTGATTTCTGTTGATTTCTGTTAAGGCAGATAAAAGAAACACGTTAGTTACCCAATGACATTTACTTACAAAAAATTAATGATAACATAACTAATTCAAACAAAATGATCAAAAAGAATTAAAACAAACATTAGAAAATTGCCAGGTGTGTTTAAAAAAGACAAATAATAAATCCAAATCCACAACTACCAAAACTATACGGTTTATTAAAAATACACAAACCCAACATGCCCATTAGACCAGTAGTATCATACATAAATGCACCCAACCATATGCTAGCAAAAATACTAAATAATATAGTTACCTGTTTTGATTATAAACCCAAACACTCAGTTAAAATTCTTCCGAATTAATCAAAAAGTTATCTAACTTACATTTACCACCACAAAGCAAGCTAGTTAGTTTTGATGTTACTAATATGTTTTCCCAAATACCTCCTCAAGAGTGGATTCTTTTATTAAATAATTTTCTTATTAACAAAAATGTTGAATTAATAAAACGGATTGAGTTGATTCAATTATTTGAACTTTGCACAAATCAAAATTATTTTACTTTTAATAATAAAATTTATTTCCAAAAAGATGGTTTACCCATGAGAAGTCCAATTTCACCTCTTTTAGCTAACATATTTATGGAAAATCTAGCAGATTAAATATTCTAATCAAATCAATAATCTGAAAAAGTTATATTTTGGTTTCGTTATGTTGTTGACATTTTAGCATGTTTTAATAGTTCATTTAATTTAATAATTAAATTTTTAATTTTTATTAACAGGTTGCATCCAAACATAAAATTTACACTAGAAACTGAACAAAATAAGTCTATTAACTTTTTAGATTTAAACATAAAAATTAATTCAACTAATAAATTTGAGTACTTAGTTTATAGAAAACCTACACAAACAGACATTACAATACCACACGATTCTTGTCATCATAAAACACATAAATTAGCAGCATACAAGTCCCTGATACACAGAGCCTTGACGGTCCCTTCAGGTGAAATTAATTATAATAGAGAAATTTCAATTATTAAACAAATCGCATATAGTAATGGTTATGATACTAAACTTATTGATACATTAATTAAAGAAAAATATTATAAATTAGCCATTCAAAAAATTTACCAAATACTCTAACTTCATTCGATACAATTAAATATGCCCCGATCCCATATTTTGGTGACAAATCAGAAAAAATTGCTCAAATTATAAACAAAACAAATAAATATGAAGTAAGTTTTTAAACAACTAAAAACATCTTAAACACTTTGTTTAATGCAAAATCAAAAACAGACGATTTCCTAAAATCAGGCATTTACAAATTAAATTGTTCGCATTGTAATTCGGTTTATATACGCCAGACAATTAGAAATTTTGATAATAGGTATAAAGAACACGTACGTTGTTACAAATACAAACACCCACATAAATCCAATTACGCCAAACACTTACTAGAACACAATCATTCGATGACATCTAATAACACCATAAAATGTTTACCCTTTTGTGATGATAAAGCTAGAAGCTTTTGAAATTTGCAAACAATAAAAAACTGTACCGTTAATGAATGAGCAAATTGATCTTTTAAATTCTCCATTACTGGACATTTTGGAATAAGAAATCAAGTCATCTGCAGACGATTACCGATATCAAATCACAAAGTTCTACTGCTATAACAACACAAACTGTTTACTTTCTAATATAACCTTTGACAATGGCATGTAAACATGCCGAAATACGTATAAGGTTAAAATAAATAAATATTGTTAAAGTTACTAAGTATTTTGTATTATATAAAATTAACGAAGTCAAGCTGGAATTTATAAATAAAGAGATTTATTACCATTAGGCGGAATTAAGAGACGTCTTGCAACGCTACTCGGGCATCAGCTTTCTAATCGCTACTCTTTAGGCAGTCCTGGTTAGGCGCCGCGACGCTACTACAGCACAAACCTGAATTAGGCGAAGCTAATTGACATTTGACGATTGCGGAGAGGGGGTGTTACTCAAGCGTAATAAACGAAGTTTCGTGGATAAAACCAAATAAACAAAATAAAAAATAGAAAATAAAAGTACTTATAAAAAAGGAAGAGTTAATTATTACAAAAGAAGCTATTCTGGCGTCAAGTCGGCAATCACGTTTTATTCAAGGTGTCAGGCTGAATTGAACAAGGTTTGCAGACGGGGTGCTGTTGAGCTCACGAATATAAAAAATATATATAATTGCTCTTACACCCATCACACAGAAACTTTAGAAATTAGAAAAAAAATGACAGAAAAAATAAACTTCGAACTGCTCACGCATACGATATGGCAAGTTTGTGCTAAACAATGAATGTCGCCACGGAACCATCCATATTAACAAACCTGACAAAAAATTGAGAAACCCGTGGACTATTCCAGTTAGCTGACCAGAAGTATCTGATCATAGTGACCGGTACCTTAACAAGGCCGCGGTAAGCGCTCCCTAGATACACACTTGATAACCGCACTATACTTTTACCCAGAGTTACTGGGAATCCACATCCCAGGATGATGCAAAGGCAAATTTATAACTTAATGGTTTCTCCATCACAACACCAGAACGCAAAGTAGATTTATAATTCCTGCAGAGAGTATAGCATTTGTTATTTCCAGCCGCTTAAATACCTGCGTTGCAGCTATTATGGCGAGGAAACTCAAAAAATTATAAATTTGTTTAGGAACTATACTGAGTAGCTGGAGGTCATGGATTTGTAGTGGTGACGTTCAGGAAGGAGTGGGGTAACTGTCGGCATCAAGGGCTTGGGCTCTACTATCAAATTAATATAGCGCCACGGCGGTCAGGGTAGACTTGCGAGAGAATAGCGGCTCGTTGCGCAAAGATCTATCGTAGCGAGAGAGGTGGGTCTGTGCAAGCAAGAGGCGTTATCGTTCGTCCTGGCAGGTGACCTGGTTTCAGCTCGAACACTGACCTACATAATCAGTACCGACTAAGGTAGTTTCGCTCCAATAGGTGGGGATTAGGGTTCGCAGCCTGGTATCCTACTGGTAGCTTGCTATGAATTTGTTTCGAGCAAGCGCGTTCATTAAGCGTACCTTAATTCCTTGTTAGTGGTGTCCGTGACATATTGAGTTTATGGCGCTACGTTAAAATAATAAAAGAGAGCTTTCGCCTACTCCTGTAACTAACTTCGAAAGAAGACGCCAGCGTGCTAAGTTTAAATTACCGATGTTACCGTTTTCGCGCCTCTTACGAGTAAGTGGCCTTGGTGGCCACTCCTAAAACATACTGTATTGATAATGTTAATTTACTTATTGATTGCATTAAAAACCTTTTCACATTTATATTTAACACAAATCGGGAAGAGAAGTTTCCACTCAATGGTTCAAATTAAACGTGAAGGTTCCCTGAATTGGTAAATGGTCAATAACATTCGTTTACTTTTTGCCCTTGACTACGGAACTTAATAGTGTTATTTACATTCCTATGATAATAATGTCGATTTTAACTGTTCGTTGATATGGTAACAAGCACAGGCAACTTAGAATAATGCGGCTTTTAAAAAATAATTCCGATGACAGCAGTCAAAACGATTTAAAAAAATATGATTAAATTTCTACCTGTAGTGTGAAAAATTTAATAAGTAACACGGAATGTATAGACTATTAACATTCTCGGCAGGCCACAAGCCTCGGCTTCGCGTCGGCTCGTATTTACCTACCTCGAATGTTATTACGTCTTTACATTCTTTGTTACTTAAATAACTATTGTTTTTAAAATCCGTTTCTATGTGTGTTTGCCACACTGAAGTTAGTTTTCTACCATCGATTTCTGTTGTCACGTTTCCTCTAAGAAAATTATATTTCCAACTTTCTTGATAGCTTATTTAATTTTATTGTACAATGTTCTAACTTATTAACTCATTTCTTCGACTGAACTAACTTGTTTTAGCGCCACTTAAAAAGGTTATCTTACTTCAAATTATTAAACATAAACGCGTTTTAACACTTCGAGCAGACAAAGGTGTTCGTATTCTTAATTTTAAAGCAAGTTTGGGACAGAATAAGGATGCCCTCGCAGCTAAATAATCTGACAGTGGAAAATAAGAATCAAATTACAATTATAAAAGAAAATAAAGGTGTTGCAGGTACAGCAAGAGAAACCTATCTAAATATAAATTAAAATTGCTGTTTACTCTTTTGTAGAAGAGAGAACAAGCAGAGGCAGTAATTAAATGACAAACACTGAAAATACTGTTAACCTTTTCATACTGTTTGTGTGAAATATAAAGACAAAGATCAAAGTAATTTGCCTGGACCTAAAATCATTTCCATATTTCAACATTTACTAAAATATAAACATTCTCTTGTAGAACACAACGTTGTAGCAAATTATGATACATCGCTAGCCTACCACTAATCCTCCGCTGACTATACGAATGTGAGCTTAGAAAAAATAAAGTCATATGGAATTAGTAGTGCGGATACTCTAAAGCAGTTTTAGACTTGAACGCTTGCGATATATTTAGTTTTCTGTATAATGCCCCAGCGTAACCTACAGCTTTAAGAGGATTCCCAACCTCAGCCAGCTGCATGTTTATAATTTTATACTGATCGCCCATCTTAAATGTGACTAGGCGAATCGTGCACTTGCACTTTCCTCCGCTTCCACACCCGTTTCCGCATCCAAACTTGCACTCGCAAATGCATTCACAACCGCACACGCAACCTCACCCGCATTCGCATCTGAACACACACACACACACCGGCATTTGCACACGTAGTGTCACTCTCACCTGCTCCCGCACCCACACCTGCACGTTCACCTGGAACCACACCCTCAACCACAGCCGCAATTGAACCTGCAGCCGCACCCACACTGCCGACGCATCCGCACCCACCCCGCACCCGCACACTCACTTTTAACCCACACCCAACCCGCAACACACTCAACCTAGCGCTTGCATCGGCAACTTTACCTACCGCCGTGCTCGCACATGCACTAGCTCCCGCACCTGCAACTGTACCATATTGAATAGCAGTCGCAACTGCAACCGCACTTGCATCTAGCACCGCAACAGCACCCACACCGGCTGCATCCGCACCCACGCGCGTTCTGCACGCACTACTCCTCACACACATACACACGCGCGCACACGAACACGCGCACACGCACACACGCACTGGCATCTGTACTTGTACTCGGACCACGCACATTGTCATGCACACGCAAACTCATACGTACAAGTACAAGCACAAGCACACGCACACGCACAAGTACACACACACGCACACGCACAAGCACACGTGCATGCTCACGTTCACGCTCACGCTTCTGCACACGCACAAGCACACGCATACGCATAAGCACACGCACACGCTAACGCTCACGCACACTCATACGCACGCTCACACACATGTACAGGCTCACGCGCGCACAGACACACACACAGACGCTTTATAGTTTAATATTTTTTCTATATAATTAAACGTGTGCAGTTATGTTTTACAACAGAAAATTTAAATGCTTTCGAAAGATAAAACAGAAAAGAAATAAAATCCGTTCGACATGACTAAGTACTAAAAATTTTATAGGGTGCTTTTATGCGTACACGCACCTTATAACTTTTTTATGATGTACTTGATTTTCTGATTACCCTAAAACTTTAAGGTAATCAAGATTTGCTGTTTCTTGAATCATACAGAATATATCTGCATAATGCTTCACAACGTACTGCTGAAATTGCTTGTGTATACATCTTCTATTCTAAACGAGATAAATGTGAGAGTGCACATAATTCTTCTTACATTCAGAAAAAATATCTCTTTACATCCATCATAATCAGTCACAAAAGAGTTCTTATGCCTAAACATTAGAATAAGTTGTCATTGTACACAATTTTTTCCGTGTTTGGGATCACGAGCACGATTACACGAAGGAGCAGTCCAATTTTCCGGGAAACTCGAGTAATTTACGCTGAAGTCGAGAGTAGAAACAGTATTTTGTCAAGTGAGGAGAAATACCTGCGCGAAGCTCTTCACACCTTTTATGTTTATCTACTTTGTTCCATTTAGAAAACAGCTTCATTCTGAAAGTTCTTAATGTAATACATTTTTGCTTCTCTCACAAACCAAATAACTTTAAAGTGCTGAGGGGGTTAAAATATATTATTACTTTTATTAAGATTTTTCATTTAGTGTACTTTGATGAACGTAAAGTTTTAATAGCCAGCATTGGTTTTAAATAAACAATTTTCTCGTTTATAGTTCGGTTTTGTTCTACTCACGTTGAATAGTTTCACGACACAAAGCTTCGTCTTTTATATAGTTTCATATTAAGGTTAAAAAAATAAATCGTGGAGTAGACGTTTGCAACACTTTTGGGGATTCAGCGCCTTTTTACTTTCCAACAGGAGGATGCTCGCAGACGGCAGTTATCCAAGAAAATATTGACTGCGTAAAGGCCGCGCTAGAAGGTGATCACTGGGTAACATAAAAGGCTGTTAAGCGAAGCAGTAAATTCAATTTTGCTGTTTTGAGTGTCCCAGTTTCCAACAGAAAAGCAGAATTATTAGTAATTTGGTGCTTCTGAATGATAAATATATTTAAAGTACAAAGGGACTATGTAATGCTGCAGTTTAATAGTTTGTTCAGCATAAAAGCGCAGATTTTATTATAAGAGACATAAAAATATAGAATATTTATTGTGGTTAGAGTTGATAACTTTGTAGAGAAGTAATGGTAATGCTGAAGAGAAAAACCAAGCGTAGTCCAATTTTTGATCGCTCGAACTAACCATTTTGAAGATAATTAATGTCATGTTTTAGCTTGCTAACAGCATATAGCATATGTTATAATCCGAAGACTGTTTTTTAAATTAATCCAAGAGTCCAAGTCTAAGAGTTTATACGGTATCGAAAGCTTTGGCTAAATAATGATTATTTGTATATAAAATACTTAATTACTTTAACAACATTTATTTATTCTAACCTTATACGTATTTCGGCATGTGTACATGCCATTGTCAGAGGTTATATTAGAGAGTAAACAGTTTGTGTTGTTATAGCAATAGAACTTGGTGACTTGATCTCGGCAATCGTCTGCAGATGACTTGATTTCTTATTCTAAAATATCCAATAGAGGAGAATTTAGGAGATCAATTTGCTAATTCATTAACGGTACAGTTTTTAAATGTTTCTGAATTTCAAAATCTTATAGTATATCTAATTTACGTTTATCATCACAAAAGGTAATCGTCTGCAGATGACCTGATTTCTTATTCCAAAACATCCAATAGAGGAGAATTTAATTAACGGTACAGTTTAATTTGTGATGATAAACGTAAATTAGATATACTACAAGCTTTTGAACGTCACAAACATTTAAAAACTGTACCGTTAATGAATGAGCAAGTTGATCTCTTAAATTCTCTTCTAGTGGACATTTTAGAATAAGAAATCAAGTAATCTGCAGACGATTACCGAGATCAAGTCACCAAGTTGTATTGCTATAACAACACTATCTGTTTACTTTCTAATATACATAAACAAAGTAAAGCTGGAATTTAGAAATACTATATATTAATAAAGGCTATCAGAGTGTGTCGTTCAGCTTCGAAACCCTTCTCGATAATTTATGTGATTCTGCTAATTGGTGACTTGCTGAATGCTTAGATCTGAAATAGAAGTTGAAAACGAGAATGATGTTTTTATTGTTTAGTTCGAGTTTTAAATCTGTTGGTGTTTTTCTTGTAAGTTTTTTACGGACAATATTGGCAACTCTCCCAAGACCCGGTGCCTTTTTAATTGCTAGCTTTTGAATACATTTGTATAACTCTGTATGGTATGTTTTCTGTAATGTGACTTTAATGTGTTGTTTTTTTGTATAATTGTATAAATAAATGCCTTCTGATTAAATTATGTTATTAACCTGACCAACGTTAGACAATTAGCGATCTCTTGCCTTCTAATTAATTAATGCCAAAAACTTGACTAACGTTGGCTAATTACGGATTTCTGTGATTTAACACCTCAAGCGTCATCGCAGATTGTAGCAGTGAAAAATCTTTCAAGATGATCGGCAAATAGTTTGGGAATTCGTCTTATTGCTTGCCACATTAAGAATCCCTGTGAAATAAAATACCATACTTTTCTAAACTATAGACCTCAGCACGTAATCTGAGCAATTATAAAACTTGCTGGAAAGTACCTGGTATATTACGGATTCGTTTACAGCGGTCTTAGAGTCGATACTATAGCTCATCACGGGTTTAATTTTCAATGGCATTACATCGACTTTTCAAATGACACCATACGTCATAGTCCAAAGCATTTAATTCGGTTACCTAGTTGGCAATTGAATAGGTCCAGCCACGCGCTATCCACCTCTCAAAATATTTAGTCAGTATTTAACTGCACCTGCTACGTGACGGAAATATGCCGGTGTGTTATCAATCAAAAATCTATACTGTTGTCGGACTTGTAGAGACAAGTCATTGGGTAGCTTTGGCAAAGCATTTTAAAGAAATTGCCGAACAACATCCCCAGTTAATCGTGGTGTTTTAACAATTTGCAAATCAAAATACGGCGTTTATCTTAAACTAAATATTTTATATACATGAAATAAACAATAATTCTGGCTGTGCCTAGGTGTTTTGCGGCATCAGCAGTTTCGGGCACGGGCAGACTACAAATCACTGGTGTTTAGGCTGAATTAAAAATAAACAAAATACAATGCGTGAGCATCGGGAATTTAAAACGATAATAACGGCTAGGGTAAGAAAATTATATTTGCATAAAATTCAACAACCCAACATGTAGCATATCTTTTGAAAGCAGTTAATACGACTAACGTTTAATTAACTTTATATGATTTTGTCTGTATTTGAATGTACATACGACGCTCTTGGTTGTTTACATTAATTACAACGTTCTCGTTTTATTAAAAACATAAGATCATAAGCAGTTTAATAAAACTCATTTTCCCAAAGGTTTATATAAACATTTAAATTTGAAATAAATATCTTGGAAACGCTCATAATCAAACAGTGACGGGATTTTGGGTAAATATTACAACAGAACTACGATCCTAAAATTATTCAAGTTTGTTATTTACGAGAAGGCGGAAAGCTTTAATTTTCGGTTTTAATAACAATTCAGTGTTTGACAGGTTGTAGGTAAAACATTACGACTGCTCAGTTATTCAAATTTACAGTATATTCATTATGAGCAAGTTGTAAAGTATAACTTTTCGTTTGAATAACGATTCAAAGTGTTTGGCGAGTTCTAAGTGAAAAATTACAATTGAATCAGGATCACTTAATTATTCACATTTACAATATATTTAGTACGATAGAGGTGTAAAATATAACTTTTAGCTTGAATAACAATTCAACGTGACGACGAGTTCTCTGAAATTTTTACAAACGAACTCTAAATTCTCTAATATTAACGTTTCAAATTGGACCGAAGAAGGAAAGCTAGTAATGTTTTAGAGTTTAGTTCAAGAAATCTTTAATTACTGGTCGCGAAACGAGTTTAAACAGAAAACGCCTTAGAGAGGAAACTACGTCTATTCTTACTATATCTCGGGGTGTGCCTCCAAGTTTAGAATAATTTAAAGGGGAGAGGTTAACGAACTAGTTTTAAGTTAAATTTGACAGGATATTAAACTCGCCAAAAATAATTTATTGGTTCAAAATAAAATCGTTACAAGGTATATAAAATCTATCAAACACGTAGACGCTAAGTAAAAAGAGGAAACTTGCTAGGCTTAGAAAGAGAAGCACTAAAAAAATATACGGCTCAACCAATTTATTGCGGAAAAGATGCAACCATGAAATATATAAATTGCTTAGAAACATCAATATCGTAACGCAACGCCGTCCACCAACAAGATATCTAGAAAAGCTGGAGAAAGACGTTAAAACTATAGAAACGAAACTAAGTATTGCATCTTTAGTATGATACTTACGTACTAGAAAACAAAAGTTTTCCAACAAATTGGTCAAATAACTATCAATAATCGTCTTAGTTGAATGCCTGAAAAGTTTTTGGCAGTGAAAAGAACAGAGCATAGGAACATAGGATTGTAAAACGCACTGGCAGTAGGATATTGTTCCATTCAGTTTAGCATTTTTTATTTTACGTCTGCAGTATAACAGTTTCGTAATCATCCATAGTTTCTAGTTTCTCTTAACCGACGATCAACCGCCAGAAACGCAGAGAAGGATGGACATCTTTGATTGGGATATTTTTCTCATACAATCGTAATGTTGCAGCTCAATTACCATCTACTTAACGATTAATAAGATGAACATCCACATACTCTTTAAAAATTTAGTTTTTTAAAACGTTGAGTACCAATGTAGATAATTAAAATTTGCTCAAACGTTTTCTGTTATTAAAGGGCTGATTTTAAAATGTAACCTTTATTGGATCTGGTTGAATAATTAAATAATTTGCTTCACAACATATAAGTCTCTGATAAGTCATATCATCATCAGTACCACATTCGTCAATAGTTACCTACACTTTTGCTTGAACAAGCAACATCTAATAAAGTACATGTATTGTCTGTAATTCTTGAAGATTCGTGAACTATTTGCATTAAATTATATACTTATTATTTGTATAAAATCGCCAATAGGAAAAGTAGTTGTTTGGTACAACACCCAAACAAAGCATATATGCATTTTGTTTGTATTATGTAACTATTGCTAAGCAACCAGAAACTTGAAAAATCATGTCTAACTAGCACATTTGCACAGGAAAGTAAATTGATTATCAGATCAAGCAAAAGCTAACGGTCAAAACTAAGGTTTGAAAATCTGATTTAGGATCAAAACAAACAAATACGGGAAGCTCTAGAGTCCGGCGTTTCAATTGAGTTTCCGGTCCGAAGCTAACAGCCCCGGCCAGCAAGCTCTTTCTAAAACCGCCTTCCACATGGAGTGCAAGTAGGTCCCTTCTAGAGTCTGACAACATTAACTCTTTCTAGAGCCCCATACCACTCAGTCAGAAACTCACCTGATGGGTGAAGCTAGAAGAAAGCTAATCAGTCTGCAGTTTTCAAATGCCATATCCTCCAGCCAAAGAAAGGAAGAAAAATCAGCAGGAATTATCATTCCCCTACCAGATCTTCACGCAAACCCAATTTTGAAGCACAATCCCGCTGACCCGAATAACATATCCTGTGCCCCGACATCCGCAAGACTCCTCGGGCAGTGACTGAGTCCAACCCAGAATCCCACTGCCTTTCAGGTCTCTGCGTCTCCATCATTTTCCTTTAAGATGGCGTGTGATTTCTATAACTAAATGTTCTTCCTTTTGGTTTTTGTTATTGTTATTATTTTAATTTGTTTGTTCATATTGATGTTATTAAAATATCAAGTTGTTAAATAAGAACATCAGACCTAAAGTCGTTATTTTCAAAGGTAAGAGAAAGCTAAAGTGTTTTGAAAAATTATAAAACCGTTGTATATTTTATAAAACTAGATTCTCAAATCTGTTAGATAAATTTTTAGACTCTGTTGTTGGTTATTAGGTTGTTTGAAGATAGGTCACAAGTTTTTCTATTATACCAAGAATTAGGCTCGTTGAGTTTAAAAAACCAATACTGAGAATAATTTTTAGTGAAACAATTAAGAAGTTTAATAGCGTAACAACCTTAGTTTTTTTATTTTTGTCATTTACTTGTCATTACATTAAATGCACAAAGAATGCTTCAAATATAATTATAACTTAAAATACATATCTATATACAGGGGGTATGACTGAATACTGAAACAGCTACCACACGGAGGCATTAAAATGCTTACCGTAATCTTTACTGTCGTACTAAGATTGGGCTATTTTCCTTCCCCGTAGAAAGTGGCAGAAATAATCTTTATTCAAAAATTAGGTAAGGATTCCTCGGAAGCAGCTTGTTACCGCCTGATTAGTCTTCTGCCTATATATAAAAGGTATTCGAGAAAAATTTCCTGACCAAGCTACACCCCATCTTAGAAGGAAAAAAATTCCAAACCATTAATTTAGATTTCGCCAGCAGCTACTATCGAAAAGTGCACAGAGTTGCCAAGAAAATTAAAGCCAACCCGGAGGGCAAGAGGTATTGCCGCCTTCCTCGGCATATTTCAGGCATTTAATAAGGTTTGACATGAAGGTCTAATTTATAAGATTATGAACAGCTTACCCCATCTCCCTCTGCAAGGTAGTGCAGTCTTGCCTGAAAGATAGACGTTTCCTTGTGAAACATAGCAATTTTCGGAATTTCCTAATCCCTATAGTACCACAGGGCAGTGTCGTCCATCCCATGCTGTACTTCCTATACACGGCCGACCCTCCAACACCTAGAAATGCGGAAGTCGCTGTTTTTGCCGGTAATACGACGATAATAACCTCACGTCAAAATCCAGCCCTTGCTCCCTAATTTGTACAACAAAATTTTGGAAAAGTTGAGAAATGGTTGAAATTATGGTGTATAAATGCTCATCATATCTTCGGCTTTAAACCATTCGTTGACGTTGTCCGATATCTAGACGCCATTGTTTTCTGTCTTCCCATTGACCCTCTTCTAAGTTTCTTGCGTTCATCGCTATCCGGATACCTTCATTTCATGTCCTTTTGGGGGTGCCTCTTTTCCTTTATGTTGTGGTGTCTAGGTCATCACTTGTTTGGGGAACCTATGGTCGCTGTACATGTCTGTACCAAGTGAGTTGTTTTCCTTCGATGCCTTTTATAATCGTGTCTTGTAGTCCCATTTCTTGTCGAATATCTTCATTTCTTACTCCGTCGGTTCGTGAGATTCTCGCTGATCTCCTCAGCGCGTCCATTTCGGTTGCTTCTAACATTTTTTTGTTTCTCACTGTCATCCTCCATGTTTCTGATCCGTAGACTAAACTACTTTTGATTATTGTGTTGTATTTTCGATTTTTTGTTATATGTTCACTACTTAGGACTTTTTATACTACTTTTCTTGTCTGTATTATTCTTGTTCTAATTTCCTTCTCATCTGTACCGGTTGTGTCGAATGATACTCCTAAGTATTTCTAGTTCTCACATGCTCCTATTTCTTCTGTGTTGTCTAGTTGTAAGTTCTGGATATCACTGCCATTGTTCAAATATTTGGTATTCTGGATGTTCATTGCGAGTCCCCATTCCCTGTACGTTTCCTTTAGTTTGCGGGTCATATATTCAAGATTTTCTTTGTCCCCTGCTATTACTGCTTGGTTGTCTGCAAACTGTAGGCTGTAAACGATTGTGTTCTCTAACGGTATTTCCATCCCTGAACATTTTTGTTTCCATTTTATTAATACTTCTTTAATGTTTCCTTAAATAATGTCGGGGATATGTAACAACCTTGTCGGAGACCTTTTGTGATCTTAAACGGTGTAGATAATTTGTTCTCTATCTTAACTCTCGAAACCGCATCGTCATATAATTTCTTAGTAGCGGCGGCGATCAAGGTTTGACTGATATTTGTACTCTGTAGTATTTCCCATAATTTGCATGTGGGTATTTTGTCATAAGCTTTGGTTAGATCTATAAATAGAATATGCGTTTCTAGGTTTACCGCTGCTCTTTTTTCAATTATATGTCTCATGACAAATACGTTATCCGTGCATGATCATCCACCTCTAAATCTGCGTTGGTCTTTCTCCTCTATAAATTCTTCTTCTATTAGGTTTCTCAATATAGTATACTAATAGAACTCGTCACTAAAATTCCTCTATATTTATCACAATCATTCCTGTTGCCTTTCTTATAGATCGATGATATATGAGCTACCCTCCATTCTTTGGGGACTTCTTGGCCATTGAGACATTCATTAAATAATTGTGTTATCGTCCTAACGAGTTTATCCGTACCACTCTTCAGTAATTCTGCATATACTCCTTCTGGTCCATAGGATTCTCCGTTCTTCAGTTTTGCAATGGCTTCCTTTACGGTGTTTTCATCTATCTCCACCCTTTCACCTTCTATATTAATTTGTACGGCCTCTTGAGTATATTGTGGTCTATTTTCGTGTAATAATTGTTCGTAGTAATTTTTCCATTGTTCCTGTGATATATTTTGTAATTAACCTTTTCCATACCGGTTTTCCTGATTTTTCCAATAAATTTCCAGGGTTTTGTACATTTTCTTCCTCTAATGTATCCTTCTATTTCTTGACATTTCGTATCCCACATTTCATTTTTTAGGTGATTTATCTTCTGTCGCGTTTCTCTTTTGGTCTTATTAAATATTTCTTTGTCTTCTGTTTTTTTTTGTATTTAGCCATTTTAGGTATAGTTGTTTCTTTCGTTCTATCAGTTTTTCAATGTCTTCTGCCCACCACATTTTGTTACTTTTCAATTGTTTTGTACCTATGGCTTCTCGCACAGCTTTATAGATGCTTTCTACTATATTGTTGTATTTTACTTCGAAGATTTCATCTTCAGAACTATTAGATATTCGTCTAATCGTCGCTGATATAAGTACTTAGTGCTTTCGTAGAGTAAACCATCTAGGTTATATTTAGGATAATGTAAGGGGTCTCCTTTTGTGCCTTCTTGAGTGTCTCGGTTTCCTTGATGTGTATTCCATCCGGGTACATATATTTTCCCTCTCAGTAAATAATAGCTAGATCAACAGTTTGCTCCTCTCTGTACTCTGATGTCGTGTAATTGTATAACGGACCTCTGTTTCATGATTAGGTAATCTATAATTGATTTACGTTGTTTTGTTTGTTCTTCCTAGGTGTATTTGTGGATCCATTTATGTTTATAAAATACATTTGTTATTTTTAGTTCGTTATGTGTACAGAGATCGATTAGTCGTATACCATTGTCATTTATCTTTGCAGTGTCTTCATCGAAAGCGCCTACGACTTTGTCACCTATTTTATTCTTTGTGTGGCCATTGAAGTCGCCTAACATTATGACTTCTCTGGTGTTTCCAATGTCTGTTAATACTTCGTTTAGTTTCTCGAAGAATTCATCCTTCATTGCCACAGGTTCGCCGTCCGAAATGGCGTATATTCCAAATATGGTAATTCTTCTCCCATAGATATGTTGATTTTGATAATGTTCTCATTTATAGGGTCCCAGTTGGTTATTTTCTTCTTCAATCTTTTGTTTATCAGTATCGAGACTCCACGCTTTGCATGGTTGTCTTTTGGGACTTCACTGAACAGGTGTATATATTTTCCGATCATTTCAAATCCATTTTCTGTTCGTTTTGTTTCTGTTAAAGTTAGTACATCTATTTTTAACTCTTCTAACATTTCCGATATTATTTCTGTCATTATTTCACGGCTCCCTTGGACGTTCCGTGTACCACAAATCATAACCCCTTTCCTTGCCTTCTATCGTTTTCCATATAATCCGTCCGAATTTCCGAGGCTATGTCTAGAATGTTTAGTATGTAAGAGAAATTTTTACAAATAATGGAGTTCTGGTCCATCGCCTTAACCCCGAACCTGGAGAATCAGTCCAGTTTTTGTTTTACGGTAAGTATTTTGTTTCCTCACTACTTTTCGAATTTGCTGGCTTGCAAACCCGACGAGTTTTCCCCAATTCCAATGGCGACGCACCCGATGGAGGTAACTGGCAAATCTCCACACGGATATAAAAGCTAATAGTGCTAAATCGACTCACATAACATTCTCTCTTAAAAAAGGAACATGCTCTGAGATGATGTTAAACAACACCCCTCTTCTACAAACGGAGGACGTAAAATACCTTGGCATTCATCTAAATAAGTGCTTAACGTGGTCCAAACATATATGGTAAAACTGGCTTCTACTAGTTCTTATCTATCGAAAGATTGGTTATTAAGCATAAGCAAAAAATTTCACATAAGTTTGGAAAACAAACTTCTCCCGTACAAGGTCATAAAAAAGCCAGTCTGGACATATGGCATTCAACTTTGGGGCTCGGCTAGCGGTTCAAACATCCTGAAGGTGCAGAGTGTTCAGTCGAAGATACTCCGTGCTATTATGCATACATCGAAACCTAGAAATACCCACCATCAAAGAAGAAGTCGCCACCCTGAGCGCGCGCTATCAGAATCGCCCAGTAACCACCCTAATGCCCGTCCCACGGACCTCCTTATAATGCCGCGTGTTAAAAGACTGAAACGGTTTGATTCGCTAGGCCTACCCTAACGCGTGTAGTGTAGTGCCAATTAAATCCATGTAGTAATACCAATAGCATTGTAAATTGTAATTAATGTTAATTAAGTTAAACAGACCACTGGGTCAGTCTTACTGATATCTTTTTCTTATACAATACATTTACCTAATGTTCCTTAGAACGATTTGTAAATAATTCATGGAGCCAATAAAATAAGTATATATATATATATATATATATATATATATATATATATATATATATATATATATATATATATATATATATATATATATATATATATATATATATATATATATATATATATATATATATATATTGCAATGATATGCTTGGTCTTGTGACTACTAGAATACAATCCCTAAACTGTCTGCAATTCACGCAATTAAATTTAAACTTGCTATAAGACTCTTCTAATTTTCTCAGGGTCGTTATTAGCTTGTAAATAAATTATTTTAATTAATTTTAAATAGAAATAAACACACACAACGATATCAACTTTACAAAATAAGTTTTATTTATTAAAAGAATTTCCAAATGTGTTTTCCGAAAATTAAATGAATTTTTATTAATTACTATCGCCTTTTTTTTTATTAAATTAGAACACTTAACTTAGCGTCTTCTTATTATGACATTCCTCGCTCTAGCAAAACGCTGAGTGTCCAACCTCTATTTCGTTCTGTTGGCCTCTCGAGCAGCAACAAATAATACTCGCCCTTAATCCGAATCTTCTTGTATCTCTGTTTTATATTCTTTCCAATTTATTTTTACCACTTTCACAAAACGAAGAAACTTCCTCGATCGCCTTTTACTTATAATACTTCTGTACTTTTTACAATTCGTAGATAATCACCTATATTTTCTTCTGTTCTATTAAACATCAGTTTACATTACGTTTTAAACTCGTTCTTTCTGTTTTCATCCAGAGGATATCAAATTCTCTGTCTTTTTTTTCAAAGACGAGCCTTCCAGCAACCACAATACCCCAGTCAAATCAAACACCTCTAAATATCATAGCATTTTTGCCCCCAGATTAAAATAAAATTTTAGAATATTAAACTAAACAAGTTTTATAAAGAAAATTTTGTTTTCATCGATTTCAACATTAAACTTCTTTAATATTGTAAGGAAAAATCATTGAAATATGAAATCTTCCTCTTACTTTTCCACTCTCTAACTCAGCTAACTCAAAAGTATTCTCCCCAAAAATCCTATTTATTTTGAAAAGCCTTATGTAAGACAATTGTAGTTTTGCACAAATCTTTTCAGCCCTATTTGCAACTTTTAAGTTTTTGACTATTACTAAATCACCTATCTGATAAAACTTCTTTCTTTTTAAATTTTTATTCTTCCTTCTTTCATACTTGTTCAATGCTGCGCTGTTTTTGATTCTTGCTTGTTCTAAGATCTCACCTACATCTTCTACTACCTCTGCATGCTGTTGTACATGATTCATTCTTCTCAGTATCTGTCTTGCCCCCATAATTCTTGCCAATAAACTGTCCATCGTTTGCGGAGATTCATATTATGGTTTGGTAATGTTATTTATTTTACGACCATCTAAACACAATCGAAGACTACCATTTTTTTTAAACAACCACCAACGGTTTACATAACTAATTGTGGATGATTCTATAATATTATCTGCCATCATTTTATTTATTTCTTCTTTAACTTGTATTCTATACGCAAAAAATTAAACTTTAACATTAAATGGAGCTTTGTCATCTACTTCAAGTTTATGTATGTGATTTCTTGCTACACATGGTTTTTCATTTCTGAGGTCAATATTTTCACGTACCAGGTTATTTAATTGTACTTTATATTTCCAACAAGGGATTCCTATCTGCTCCTCCTTTATAAAGTCACTT
Organism: Ctenicera cuprea; assembly: GCA_958336395.1. Taxonomy (NCBI): domain Eukaryota; kingdom Metazoa; phylum Arthropoda; class Insecta; order Coleoptera; family Elateridae; genus Ctenicera; species Ctenicera cuprea. The sequence continues at coordinate 28,374,624 of OY284493.1, read as the reverse complement.
GTGACATAATTATGTATTATTATATAGTCCATTCCATTTTATCATTATTTATTATAATACATTCATATTCGCCGTCATCTTTAACCCCTTCTTGTTCTCCAACAAGGAATTCCAATCTGCTCCTCCTTTATATTATTTATTATTATATAGTCCATCTTTTATCCATTCTATTTTATCATTATTTATTATAATACATTTATATTCGCCGTCAACTTCAACCCCTTCTTGTTCTCCAACAAGGAATTCCAATCTGCTCCTCCTTTATATTATTTATTATTATATAGTCCATCTTTTATCTATTCTATTTTATCAGTATTTATTATAATACATTTATATTCGCCGTCAATTTTAACCCCTTCTTGTTCTATGAAATCTATGCCAATTATAAAATCTAACTGTAACTCTGGTACTACCAAAAATTTAGACGAACTTAGGTCACCATGTGTGGTTGTTAATAACAAACAATTATAAATTATATTTTAAATCAACGAAATTTTTATAAAAAACGAAGTTGTTCTGTATGAACTTACATCACCATCACCTTACTTTCCTCTCTCTCTATAATTTAACCGATTATTATGTCCATAACCTCTGATTCCCACAACAGTAACCGTATAACGTAGGTCCATTTTTACTATAAAAATTATTAAATATTTATTAATGTTTCCTTTCAATTCTTGTGCACCTTTTAATTGACGTGCCCTCATTATTGACATGATCGTATACCCTGATAAACCATTAACACTCAGGTTTTCCAGCTTTTCTCCTATTATTTTAAGTTCTTCATCATGCTTTCTATTTTCTTCTTGTGTCTTTGCCCCAATAATTGTTAGTTTATTTTCATTTAGATTTACTCTATCTTCAATTTCCAATTGTTTTCCATCTAATTTTACTAGTTCATTTTGTATCTTTACCTGTTTTTCTTTGATTTGCTCATGTTCAATTTCCAATGCTGCGAAACCTTCTTGTATTCCTATTAGTTTCTCTGTTGTGTTATGTTGAGCCTTTTTTACACTCAACACCTCATTATTTAATTTTTCCAATTTACTGCCAGTTTTTTCAGTAACTTCTTGTATGTTTTTAACAATTCGGTCTTCCAAACTTTGAATCTGGTGTTTAACACTGTCGTCTAATTTGTTTTCGAAAACCTGCATTTTCTCTTCCAAGCTTCCTACGCTTGCTTTTAAGCTTTCCACACTTTCTTCGATTTTCTTCTCCATACTCTTATTAGTTTCTCTTGCATTTTCTTCCATTTTCTTAGCATTATTATCGATTTTCTTCTCCATACTCTCTTTAGTTTCTCTTGCAGTTTCTACTATTTTCTTAGCCATACTCTCTTCCATTTTCTTAGCATTATCATCCATTTTCTCATCTATTTTCTTTTCCATTCTTATCATCAGTTGCATTAATGTATTCAAATTTACTTCTTGTGGTACTTCTGCCTGTACCTCTTCTTGGCCCTGCTGTTCTATGACCGCTACCACCTCTTCTCTTATGTGGTCTTCATTTTCACCTTCTGAATTTGAATCTTCTGCATCATTCTTCCTTATCGAACTTGTTAACATCATTCTGCGATTTTCTTCTGTCATATTTTAAATAAATTATCACCCTTTTAAATCTACAAGGAAACTAAATAACTAGCTACTTGGGTTCTTTATTAAATAAGTTTACTGTTGAAAACTGTATCCCGACATTTATCAAAATGCCACGGTGTACATCAACGAGCTCCACGTTGTTAGGTGCCAATTTTAATTGCAATGATATGCTTGGTCTTGTGACTACTAGAATACAATCCCTAAACTGTCTGCAATTCACGCAATTAAATTTAAACTTGCTATGAGACTCTTCTAATTTTCTCAGGGTCGTTATTAGCTTGTAAATAAATTATTTTAATTAATTTTAAATAGAAATAAACACACACAACGATATCAACTTTACAAAATAAGTTTTATTTATTAAAAGAATTTCCAAATGTGTTTTCCGAAAATTAAATGAATTTTTATTAATTACTATCGTCTTTTTTTTTAATTAAATTAGAACACTTAACTTAGCGTCTTCTTATTATGACATTCCTCGCTCTAGCAAAACGCTGAGTGTCCAACCTCTATTTCGTTCTGTTGGCCTCTCGAGCAGCAACAAATAATACTCGCCCTTAATCCGAATCTTCTTGTATCTCTGTTTTATATTCTTTCCAATTTATTTTTACCACTTTCACAAAACGAAGAAACTTCCTCGATCGCCTTTTACTTATAATACTTCTGTACTTTTTACAATTCGTAGATAATCACCTATATTTTCTTCTGATCTATTAAACATCAGTTTACATTACGTTTTAAACTCGTTCTTTCTGTTTTCATCCAGAGGATATCAAATTCTCTGTCTTTTTTTTCAAAGACGAGCCGTAACTAATTAAACAAATTTCTTTATATCTTTTGTCTTCCTTCTTTGATTTTTATTTTTATAAAACAAATACATAAACCTCATGTCCAAGAGTATCCTTTTATATATTTGTCACAATGACACTCACATCCTAACTGACATTAGTCGACGCACAAATCAAGTAACTCTAAAACTTTTTATAAACTAAACCTTTTTAACAATTCTGAATTAAATTATAATTACAATTAACATAAATAGTCTTCGTATCAATCTGTTGTGTTTGTCTTTTCTTTCAGTAAAAACAAACCATATGAAAAATAACAATTATTAGAATTTATAACAGGAATTCTAGCAAAAATACGCAACCCTGAGTTTATAAGTTAGAATATTAAAATATTACAAGTCTTCATAAATCTCCAAATGTAAATTGAACTGCAGCAAGCATTGAAAAAATTGCCTTCCAGCAACCACAATACCCCAGTCAAATCAAACACCTCTATATATCATAGCAATATATACTTATTTTATTGGCTCCATGAATTATTTACAAATCGTTCTAAGGAACATTAGGTAAATGTATTGTATAAGAAAAAGATATCAGTAAGACTGACCCAGTGGTGTATATGAGCGCAAGAGGACGGTAATAATACAGTTAGTTCTCGACTTCGTGTTTTCCACACAAAACAGGACCTACGTTAAATTTAAAAAATAAAACGTTAAACTTTTTAAGTTATTACAAAATACTAAATTTTTCTAGAAATATCACTTTCTTAAGTATTTACCTCATCCATTACGTTTGACAGTTTTCTAAATTTAAAGCTTTTCTGTGTTATTTTCGCACTGCAAACATTTTCGTTAATGTGTACACTGTGCTACAGGGAATTGCGTGTCGCGACATGTTACTGTAAAAAACGAAAATATTCCGTTTTTACAGAAACGCTGTATGAAGTAGACTGAACATTACAGAGCTGATCTAATATTTTTTATTTCTTATTTCTGTAAAATGGTAGATATTACTTAATTTATTGACTGGCAGATTTGAAATATTAATTTTAAATAAAACTTTATTAAAACCACTTTTCCAAAAATAATCAATTTTATTTACGTTTGCCTTTGTTGATTCATTCTAAATTAGTAGTCCAAATAATTAACTCTATCGGTTGTGCGTGTCAATTAATTAGGGATGCACAAGTAACATATTGATATACAATATTGACATATTCAGTATGTGGTACATTGCTGGAATATTAATTTGGGGATGAACCAATTTTGGGTTTTATAAGCTCATCGCTTATTCGGAAAAATGCAGTATTGGGATAACAAAATCAGAATATTAAATTTAAATTTTATTGTTCCAAACAAACATAACTAATTTTTTCAAATATGTAAGTAATATAACAATATAAAACTATGTAACTGATAACAATAAAACACTGTATCACTAGTTATTTAAATTATTGTTCTTTACTCACTTTTGCGTAAGCAATTTCTAAACTAGCTTAAATATCATATTCGTTGGACGATATTGTTAATTCTATAAGTTTTTCCTGTGTTGTTGTAGTATGTAAATAGCTTTCAATTAATTTATATTTAAAAAAAGTTCTATATCAAATTGACTACCATCCGTGAGCAACTTGCACGCAGGATAAATGACGACGTAAATAATGTTACCGTTAAATATGTAAAGCGCGTTTCTTCTTTTGTGAATGTGAATGTTTCTTCACCAAAATTCTAGATGTAAGTAGGATTATTATTTTAAGTTTTTCTATACTAACACCAGAAGCATATTGATCAAGGTAAACGAATTTACATTGACTCGAGGAACTTTTAGTAATCCTAATAACAGAAACGTGGTTATCCGAAAAAATCGAAAATGGTGTTATTTTATTTATAAATTCTAGCTTTACTTCGTTAAAGTCTATATTTATTGAGTATGGGTATATAAAATACTTAATTACTTCAACAATATATATTTTTTTAATCCTATACGTATTTCGGCATGTTTACACGCTATTGTCAAAGGTTATATTAGAAAGTAAACAGTTAGTGTTATTATAGCAATAGAACTTAGTGACTTGATCTCGGTAATCGTTTGCAGATGACTTGATTTCTTATTCCAAAATGTCCAATAGAGGTGAATTTAAGAGATCAATTTGCTCATTCCTAACGGTACAGTTTTTAAATGTTTGTGAATTTCAAAATGTTCTAGTAATCTAATTTACGTTTATCGTCACAAAAGTGTAAACATTTTATAGTGGTATTAGATGTCATCTAATGAATGTTTTAGTAAGTATTTAGCGTAGTTGGATTTATGTGGGTGTTTGTATTAGTACCAACGTACTTGTTATTTATACCTAATATAAAAATTTCTAATTGTCTGGCCTACATAAACCGAATTATACAATGTAAACAATTTAATTTGTAAATGCCTGATTTTAGCAAAGCCTCTGTTTTATTTTGCATTAAACAAAGTGATTAAGATGTTTCTAGTTGTTTTAAAACTTACATTATACTTATTTGTTTTGTGTATAATATTAGCAATTTTTTCTGATTTGCCACCAAAATATGGGATCGAGGCATATTTAATTGTATCGGATGAAGTTGGGGTATTTAAATACATTTTTTGAATGGCTAATTTAGAATCTTTTTCTTTAATTAACGTATCAATAAGTTTAGCATTATAGTTGAAGCACCGAATCAGCCGATGCACGTTACAGACATTTATAAATTGTTTTCATGTATATTTTACATCTTTAGCTCATCTCAGTAAGATTTTTAGGAGGAATACAACAGGAACTATTATTTATTCTAGGATTATGATACAGACTAGTACATAAACATTGCAGTATAAACGCAATAGGGTTGTGACTTCATCAGTGATGTCTGTGACGTACATCGGCTAATTCGGTGCTCTAACTACAGAGTGGCTAGGAAAACCCCGGCCACCTTTCTTGCGGCGGTCAAGAGATGGCGCTTTAGTAAAGAAAAATTAAATTAAAATACTGGCAACAACGCAGAATCCAAGACGTTTTGGTTGTTTTGATTTAATATGAGGCGTATTTAATAACTAAAACGTCTTGGATTCTGCGTTGTTACCAGTATTTTAATTTAATTTTTTTTTACTAAAGCGCCATCTCTTGACCGCCGCAAGAAAAGTGGCCAAGGTTTCCCTAGCCACTCCGTATATACCTATTACTATAAGCAATTTGTTTAATAATTGAAATTTCTCTATTATCCTTCATATATAAAAGCACAAAGGGTTTTTTTCTCCGGTTCCTCCAGCGGCTACCGCTTCACCAATTTGGGCCATTTTTTTTAAATGAAAGGTCTCTATCCACAGATGGAACATGAAACATTTTTATATTTTTATTCTACGTCGATTTTTTAATAATAATAATTTTAATTTATAATATATATGAAGGTCGGCTAGACGCGCGTCATTTGGGGCGCCATCTACAATAACGTCGCGTGTCATTATTGGAACTAATGCATCACGTGACTTGACATTTCGCCGGTTCTGTCAACGCTGTCTGGCAGTGCATTGTGTGCTGGGGTAACACTAGTAATTAATGTAATCTAAAAGGACCGTCGAAGCTCTATGTATCAGAGACCTGTATGTGTTTTATGGTGACAAGAATCGTGTGGTATTATAATGTCCTTTTAAGTAGGTTTTCTATAAACTGAGTATTTAAATTTATTAGTTGAATTAAGTTTTATGTTTAAATAGAAAAAGTCAATAGACTCATTTTATTCAATTTCTTGTGGAAATTTTATGTTTGGATGCAAGCTGTAAATAAAAATTAAAAATTCATTAATTAATTTAAATGAACTATCAAAACTTGCTAAAATGTCATCAACATAACGAAACCAAAATATAACTTTCTCAGATTGATTTGATTAGAATATTTGATCTTCTAGATTTCCTATAAATATATTAGCTAGAAGAGGTGAAATTGGACTACCCATAGGTAAACCATCTTTTTGGAAATAAATTTTATTATTAAAAGTAAAATAATTTTGATTGGTGCAAAGCTCAAATAATTGAATCAACTTAGTCCGTTTTACACATTTATTGAAGTTACTGCAAGTAGTTATAAAAGCGAGACCGCGCGGGTATTTTGTAACGTTTTGTGCGTTGATTGGCTAGAGCGACTATGCGACAACAGTAGTAACTTTAATAGAAATGGTAAGACCATGCAAACGAAGCCGCACGCAAAGAAGTATCCTAGATCCAGATATTCATATTTAACTGAACTAAGGTTTACAAATTGCATTGCAGATCAGATTTCAAGAGAGCAGATATCTCAAAACATTGTTTTATTACCTACAAGTAATAAATCAACCGGCAGTTACCATTATTGGAAGCAGAGACAGAAATTATTTACAGTTACAAAAGTTTCAAATGTGAAAATTAAAATTTACGACATTAACAAACGGGGCCAATTTGAAAGATAAGTGAATACATCTAATTTAAAGATTAATGGTTGTCGATCACGCTGGGTTGAGATGTTACTCCAAAGGAATCAACATTACCATGATTACTGAGTAGTTACGCATGTTCAGTTCAGTCACTGACTATGCGTATTTCAGAATATATCATACTGTGGGGCGCAGGTACATGTATTGCATTCAAAAACAACTTATTTATTAATTTGAAAAAATTGCCAAAAATACGGGAGCGTAGACCACGGATATCTATAATGATTCTAGAACTGTTTTAACTTTACGCAACAACGGATTATTACATCTCGACACAGCTTATTTATTATTTTGAGCGAATGTTCATATACTATTACGTAGAGCGACGCGACAGCTACAAGTTATCAGAAAAAGTGTGGAGTGAAAGCCACTGGTTCAGCTAGTCCATATAATATTCGGATTCCTTTGACCTGTCTCAACTTAGATATTATGCAATCCAAACGGAGCGGCGTGCGGCGGCCATTATTTTTTTAAACGAAAAGCTTAGGGTGTAGTCCACGGGTTCAGCTAGTAATAATTTATTTACATAATTGCACAACTAACCAGTTCATCATGTACGTGACATAGAACTAAATTTAGGAGCATTAATGCAACATAACAAAATCATGAAACAATTAGCAAATGGATTTTGAGAATAAAGGTAAGTTTAAGTTTTTAAATCTAGGCATATTTCAATTTCATGCGTCTCTGAAGTAAGTGTCTTTAAATCCCTGCATTAGTGCAATGTCCTATTCTACCTAGAACTTTCAGAAGTGCAGTTCATGAGTAGGATTAGGGCCGAATTAAGGAAGCCGAGTGCAATTTATGGGTTTATTTCAGGAATTCCAGCTGTCTATTATAGATGTTCTTATACACAAAATATCTAAGAAGTTTTAAATTCTGTAAAATTACAGGCCAAACGAGCTTTCTCAAAATAACTTGCTACAACAGAAAATATTCTTTAATAAAACAAACTCTTCAAAATTGTATCCCTTCAGTTTTACTTTTGTATATTTTCTGCATAGAGAAGTATTGATTTCATGGAAAGATCGATTTCGAGATTTTGACGAAAATACATGTTTTGGACTACCAAAAAATCAAAAAAGTGTTTTTAAAAAATGTCTGTCTGTGGGTGGGTGGGTACGTTACCTTTCATGACTCCCGAACGAATGGTTTGATTTTGATGACCTTTGGAATGTGGGTCAGGCGACCACAAGCCTAACCATCGCCGAACCAAAAAAGACAGCAGTAATTTGCCAGAAATACTTAGAATGCGTTTTGTGTGCAGCGAGGAACAGTAGCAAAGCAACAAACCAGTATGTAACTATGTAAGAAGAATTTATTAAGCAGGTAGCAACAATTACTACCAACCTCTTTACACACACACACACGAAAAACAGGCGCTGCAAGGCAAATGAAAGTGAGAAATTTAGTTCCAACAACGGCTAGGAAAGACCGCGACGCGTTTCGTTCTTATTAGCATCTTTTAGTCGACTACAATCGCAACTACAGTCTAAACAAAAAGACACAGCAGTACTACGCCAGAAAGACAAAATCTTTAGTAGGGCATTACAAATACAATGTTCTCTATATGCAGCGCGAAAAGTTAAATGAACAGTTCCCACATATAAATTCAAAAATTTTTAGTTACTGACACAAAGCGACGAAAATGTTCCCCTTTTCAAAAGCCGTACCACGTAGCAAAAGAATTCAGACCCTACATGTAATATAACTGTTTTGCTTGGTTTGTATCTACTATATGGTATGTAATTTCGAAACGCTCTTTCTTACATATAGCGCATTTTTTGGCATCTACAATCCTGTTGATGGTTGTTAATTTTTAAGGTAACGGTAAAATTTGATTCTAATATTACTGTGTCAATATTTTAATTTTTGAATTTATGTTATGCTTTTAAATTTGGCATACTCACTTGTTTAGTTTTACAGAAATTCTCATTGGCGCGTAGAAATAAAGACCGAATTTACATGCATTTGTATATTTATTTGCTAGCTAGTTGAGAGTTTAAATAAACTGATACCTCTTACATTTTGCATATGAATGCATTGTAACAAGTCAACCTGGGGACAAGACTTTTAAAATTAATCAGGATTTGTTTTGTTGTCTTATTATTTTCCCGAAAACGGGGTGGCGCCTCTTTAAGTACAAATCAACACGCCGCGCCGAGTGATCGCACGGGAGCGCCGTTCTTCAGAGAAGCTTGGCTCCCATTTAACTTCTCTCCAAATTTCACCGGGTATTAAACCCCCCAACCTGCCCAGAATTCAGAACTTCTTCAATTTATTCAATTGAACCCAGACCTCTGCCACCAACTAGTAAATTCTTCCGTAAAGAACCCCATTACGTTCAAGGCGCCTCGTTAACCACTGGGGATAATGAATTTGTACAATTGATCGTGATGCGTAAGAACTAGCTCCAGGTGAACTCTGCAAACGCAGGCGGGCGACCGACACACAAACCACGCCACTCGTCGATGACGGGGCAGGCTTTGTTATGGTTCGTTTCTGTAACTTTTCCTCACTAGATAGTGCCCCGAACTATTCTCCTAATAAAAACCGTCATTTAACAACAGTAAACATACCAAATAAATCGTTATCTTTTGTATGCAAAGAGTATTTCATGAATTTTTGTTAAAAACTTGGGATTTTCAAACTACACGTGTTAAAAAGTGCGTGTAAGGGATCTGCGTATACAATTAACAGCACAACACCCGGCCGCGGGCTAAGGGGCGTCAGCCGTCTCATATTGCTCCCTCCCCTCGTTCTCCTATGCAACAGCGTGTCTTGATCAGAACGTAAAAATTGCTAGAACTTTATATTCGATTTTAACTTGGAGAAGCGATTGTTCTGTTTGAATTAAACATATTACTTTACCAAAATTTATGTTATTTGGCATATTGGGGCAGTCACTCTCCTCAACATTTCCAAAGCATAATTGCACCAGAATTATTTTTTATTTATTTTTATGTTTTTGATTTGGGAGACGTAAACTATCCTATTCAAATTAACAAATTATTTGCCAGAACTTTTATTCTTTTAATTTGTTGTTTCGACTTGGGAGACGTAAACTATCCCACTCCAATTAACAAATTATTTGCCAGAGTATTTGATTTTTATTTCTTGGTAAAATAATTCTTCTATTTCTTGGAGAAGTAAGTTTGTTTTCGATTTTTCTCATAACCATATTTCTGCTGTTTGTAAGTGCTCTTTCTGTGATCTACTGAGATTTCATGATTCTGAACTGTACATTAACATTGAGACACAGTATTGGAGACATTATTTTTTCTAAGACGGTAAGTAATGATGTTTCTCAGAAGTTTTTACATTTACTTTTGGTCCCCTTTTGATTAGAGTTAGAGTCACCGTGAGGTGGTCATTAAAGCTAACCTCTTTGGAGTTACGTGGCGGCACCTAGTGCGAACTTTAATCCGTCACGTCCTTATTCAGGCCAGATTGAGTTATGTTGAATCAGCATGCGTGCTCAAGTTAAAAAAATTGAACTAGAACAAACTATCAATCATCACATCAGGCTGCGTGCCCTAGGTCCCCACTAGTCGGCGGAAAGAACCTAAATCTCTACTGAATCTGTAGGCCAGTGCCCGATCTGAAACGCAGCTCACCCTTTGAAACGTACCAAGACGGCTATAGCCTGCATAGTACTCGCAGCGCCGAGTACTGGTCGGTTACACACCACTCAGTATGGTCGGCACCTAGTCTGATCTTAGTGACCGGTATCTCAACAGCGTCGGGTGTGTATGCAGGGCCCCCTTGGGCTGACACTTTGGTAGTGGACTTGAGCAGCTAAAGGGCATTTCACCTCTAGGGCTTAAGTACCTATATGACATCAGCCACGCAATTTCTTCTTAGAGTTCATCTTCACCTGCCAATATCGTTGCCTCCAACCGTCCAGTATATTTCTCTCTTTCTCTATTCATGGCGCTACAGTCCTAGTGGACCTACGCCTCCACTGATTTCCTCTACTGGTTATCCCTATCTCTGTCAGCTGTCTCCCAGTCAGATGTTAGGCTAGTAACGCTTTACCTGGTGAAATCACTAACGTGGTTCTCTATAGTTCTAAGTAAGGTAAATTTGCAACCTCTCCGAGGGGAGGTGGACGTACAAAGGTGAAATCACCGGAGTCACCATTACAACACCGACCCTGCGTAAGGTGTCTTTGTTTACGCTTTTACCTAAGTGAAGGTCCTTGGTCGTCTTGTCTTTTACTAGACAGGTATAATTGTAGGAGTCTTCTTATCTTTTGGTAATTGCTTAAGGTTCTATGCTACGTTCATTATTTCTAAGAGATAAGCTTTGTCATTTGGAAATGTACTATCCTCATTTTCTTTATTTATTCCACTGGGAGAGATTTTCGGTAAATAGTTCTTGCATTTACACCTTTGCAGAATGTTCTTTCCATGTTTTTATTATGCCTACTTCGTTTGCCAAAAGTTTAATCCTTGAATTCAAAAAGTTTAACATTTATGTACTGTTCCGTTTCACCAAAAACTTAAATTTCTCTTAGGTACGTTTCCTTGGCTGTTTTTACAATTTCTCGTACCAATATTCCATTTTCTTTATAGTTTTCATAAGTTTTCCTACGTCGTGTATAAAGGTACCTTTTTCAACCTACTTAAACTTTCTACTTAAAAATACCTCTCCGCTAATCCATTCTTTTTACATCTTGCCCCGCTGTACCAATTTAATGCAATTGTTTTTAACATCCTTGAAAAAAGTTCACTTTAAAATTATTGTTTTAGAGAAGGAGGTAGACATTCTCGTTATTGAGTGAGGAAAGTACTTTCCTTAGTAGTACGGAAAGTACTTTCCTCACTTAATGAAGAAAACGTTAATTTTTAGAAACATTATAAGTTTTAGCTTTACTTCGTTGAAGTTCATATTGAGTATGAATAATATACTTTATTACTTCAACAATATTTATTTACCTTATACGCACTTTGACATGTTTACATGTCATTATTAAAGGTAATATTACAAAGTAAACAGTTGGTGTTGCTATGCAAACAATAGAACTTATTGACGTGATATTGGTTGTTTCTGTCTTTAAATGAGTTAATTTCTTATTCCAAAAGTCTAATAAAGGTGAATTTAAAACATCAATTTGGTCATTCAATAACGGCACAGTTTTAAAATAGGTGTTAATTTTAAATGCTTTCAGTACATTTAATTTACGTTTATCAATACAAAAGTGGAAACATTTTATAGTGTTATTCTTCTGCTTTAGTCAAGTCAAGTTGGTGGCACTACACTCCAATGAGGAGTTTGGCCTGCAATGCGGTGTGTCAAGGCCACCGTGCCATCGCTTCCGATACCCAGTCGTCTAGCACTCTTTAACAAGTACGGGGTGGTGTGGTAAGCACCACGCCTTAGACAGCTGCCTCACTTCCCTCACCCCTCAAGGGGTTTGGTTCTCAATTTTTAACAAGCGACTGAGTAGGCCGCCCAGCATAAAGTCTCAGATTTGAACCCAAGACCTTCAGCGTAGCAGCCAAGTGCCCTAACCACTCGGCTACTCTGGCGTCTCTTCTGCTCTAGTGCGATACTCTATTTAAGGAGTTGGCGACCTCTCTCCTATGTATGTGTTTGGTGCGCGGATATAGCTGTTTTGTACAGACAGACATTGGGGACCTACAGTTTAACGTAGGCTCCAAATCATATAAAGTGCATGAACTTCCTCTCAGAGAAGTTTTTCTGGGGAATTGGATTTATGTGGGTGTTTGTATTTGTAACAACGTACGTGTTCTTTATGTTAATATCAACATTTCTAATTGTCTGGCCTATACAAACCGAATTATAATGGAAACAATTTAAATTGTAATTGCCTGATTTTAGAAAATTATCTGTTTTTGATTTTGCATTAAACAAAGTGACATTTTAAACACCTTGTTTAATGCAAACAAAAACAGATAATTGGCTGTAATTGGGCATTTACAAATTAAATTGCTCCCGTTGTAATGCGGTTTATATAGGTCAAACAATTAGAAATTTTGATATTAGATGAGAAGAACACGTACGCTGTTACAAATACAAACACCCACATTAATCCAATTATGCTAAATGCTTATTAGAACACAATTATTCAATGATATCTAATAACACTATAAAATGATTACACTTTTGCGATGATAAACGTAAATTAGATATACTGGAAGCATTTGAAATACACAAGCATTTAAAAACTGCACCGTTAATGAATGAGCAAATTCATCTTTTAAATTCACCATTATTCGACGTTTTGCAACAAGAAATCAAGTCATTTGCAGACATAAATAACCACGATCAAGTCGCAAAGTTCTATTGTTCCCATAGCAACACCAACTGTTTAGTTTTTAATATTAGCTTTGATAATAGCATACATATCGAAATATGTATAAGAATAAAATAGATAAATACTGTTGAAGTAATAAAGTGTTTTATTCTTACTCAAAACTCAAGTTGTGTATTTTTTGTTTTTTATAGCACTGTCTGAACAACTACTTGGTTTCTATCGTGATAACTGTCAAATAAATGTCAAATTTAAAAATTAAATTTCTAAATTTATTTTAAACACCTTTTTCGGCGGTGCTGGAGCTATTTGCATAATGTGCTATTTAAGTTCAGAATCAGTGCATACTTCGGCATTATAAGTGCATCATTTACTTGCATATTTGAGCTCTTTTCGTGCATGGCATCCGGACTTTGCTTGCAAATGTTGTGCAAGAATTCGTGTAATCCTAGCTGAAAGAAATTATATGCGTAAGTTGATGGAATCCTCATTAACTTCCTTCCGAATCAGTGAGTTATTCATAACAATGGTTCTTGTAACAGCCAAATCCCATGATAGGTTGCTAAGAAGGTGGAGTAGGAGGAGGTGTCAACTTATATTGTTGAACTGTAGTTGCATTTTTCAATTAGAGAAAATCCTTACTAGAGCCTAGCCCCTTGGACTTTCAGACGATCCTGAATTGCGCAATATCATCTAATATTGGCTCGCATATGTGCGAGTGTGATATTTACATCGAGATTTGCATTGTTAAAGCCGATTTTTTCATTGCTAATAAATTGCATTCAATAGAAAACAACAAATCCTTTTTTTTTTAAATTTATTACCACTTGCGTGTTAGTATGCCGTCAATCAGTGAGTGAATGCAAATTTGTCTTCGTATTTTTTCTTTAAAAATATAACTGCTCTTAACAAATAACCTCGCGTAAACAGCAAAACGCAACAATAGTGTTTAAAAAAAAACTAGAAAATAAAAAAGAAAATTTTGATCCCGACCGAGATTCGACCCACAAGTACTTATGCAGTAAGAAAGTAGTACACCCGAACACACCAGCATATTCATCTGTGCCACTGCGAACTTATGGTTTACACACATTCCAGCTGCATGTAAGGTAGGGTCGGCTGAAAGTCCAAGGGGCTAGACGCTAATAAAATCCTTAGATGATTTCTGAATCACTGACAGTGTAAAACGCGCCTGCTGTAATAGGGTGCTAATAAATTCTGATTAATCTGTGTTTTAGAAGGATAAAATCTAAGATGTTTGCTTGGCCAAAAGATAATTTCACTTCCCGCAGAAGTTTTTCCAAAAGATTTGGAAGGATAAAAGATTTTGTTGGATGGTCATTTATATGCTGTTTTCAATTGTCAAACGTTTCTGCGTTGCAAATGGATGACCTTACCAAATTATCAAATCAAAACTGCACAATCCAAACGGATTCACTATTTTGTAAGCACCATTAAGCTAAGACACATCTAAAATTTTATTATACTTTACTGTGAAAATTGCAATTTTCTTGGATATTATGAATTCATAAAAATGTGATTGTTTCTAGAATTTGAATTTGTCGTTATTTAAAATATGAAAGTTTGATTGTTTTTAGTTAAACAACCCAGGCTGTTATATTGACAGATATTTCAAACTTTCTATGGTCACAATCCACTATGATTATGTGGAGAGAATTACCAGCGAAATGGTCGAGTTATCGCAATGCTACCTTAGATAATTTATTGAAATATTCGTTTAAAAAATGTATATTGCTATTGTATTATTACATCTTTAATATCGCAGGCTGTACTCTCAAATATGAAGCGGGGCTTTTTTCTTCCTTTCCACATACGGTAAAATTGAGGTAGTATAACTAATACATCACAATCTAAAAAATCCTTAGAAATATGCTTTTCGTTTGAAGTCGCTATACAAAAGATAAGTTAGTTTGCGAACAGAAAAATGCTATACAACTTCTTCTATACGGTTACTCTAAGAAAGAGAATTACTGTACATTGCGTTTCATGACAAAGATATTACAGAGGGTGTATGAGAAGCAACACTGAAAATCTGCTAAAGAGGGAATCATGACTTGGCACTCAACTAGTGGGAAGTTACAGAAAGAATTACTGCAGCTTTCTAGCAAAATAGTTATCATTCAGTAGATGTAGTACAAATCTCTTTTAGCTTGTTTCCTTTTTATTCATTGATTGAATTTTCTCCATAGATATCCTAACTTAGTAGTAACTACATGCTTCTGAAAGATATTATATGCGTAAGTTGATGGAATCGTCATTAACTTCCTTCCGAATCAGAGTTATTCATAACAATGGTTCTTGTAACAGCCAAATCCCATGATAGGTTGCTAAGAAGGTGGAGCAGGAGGAGGTGTCAACTTATATTGTTGAACTGTAGTTGCATTTAATTTAAAAGTTTGCGTGTTATGCTGTAATTGTAAAATCAGTTATAAATCATTAATTTAAAAATCGGTAAGTCAGTTTTATATTGTTGTGTTATCACATGCGAACACCTTTTGTTCAAGGATTTGTGTATAAAATATGCTTTGTGTTCGCAAACGCATTCATACGTATTGTTTTCGAAATTTAATGCTCCGTCCGTGTTTCCTCTAAATTGTTATATCACGCAGTTTTTGCGCGCGGCGCTTTTCGTGCTTTCTCGTGGAGCTTCGATTTTCCCAGGGCATTCTAGATGGCTAACGCGTTTTATATTATACAGTACTGGCAGAGGGATTGCCTATAACGCAGGGGGACTGTACAAGAACGATGTCGGAACGGTTTTTACGAGAAAAATTGTGTTTATAAGTGAATATATGAATATTTTTTCGTTTTTGTGCGACTCTTAACCAGATCGTTAACATTCATGCGAACTTTATAAAAATATTTATTAAGGAAATAAAATGTTTCATAAGCATTTGTTTGAAGTGAACAATTATGGTTTGAGAAAATTAATAGAATTAATTTCTTTGAACACTGTTTTTGAGAAAATTTGAAACATAATTAAAAATACTCATAAACTTTAAATATTACTGTATGATAGAGAAACATCTTGTGATGCTTCGATGCTTCCTAGTTACCTTTTGAAGAAGTCCAACAATGAACTATAAGTAAGTTAAATGTATATAAATGTGTGAATATTAATACGTATGAGACTTACATAAGATTTCCTGCATAATTTTTTGCTAAAAATAAATAAGGGATAGTAAACAGATTAGAGTGGCTATGCACACTTTCTTCGCAAGATATTATATGAATATGATTATTATTTTAGATTAGGATTACAATAAATTACAAGTAGGTGCTTTTAAAAGTTGTTGTGCCGCTTCTAAACGACTAATTAAGTTTATTTGTAACGCAAAGATTAATTAACAAACAACGTATTTTTCATAGTATAAAATAAGTTTATTTAATTAGTACTTTATACCTACAACAAACCTGCTTTAAGGTTGTAGGAGCTTTAAAATTTAATGCAACCAGCTTAACAACATTGTCACCTTTAAATACCCCATTTCTGTTTTAATAACCGTATAATCATAAATTCCTGCAAACCCCTGCCGAACATGAAAAGACAGAGCAGAACAATTTAAAATTAAAACTAATTGTTATCGACCCATATCATTTCCTGTTTTACAAAACCGCTCACCGATAACCACATAAAATTAAAGGCAAATCAGGAATTCCAATATTTCGGCTTTGCAGTATTATCGGGTTCTGTTTTGCAGCTGCAGTCTGGTTTATGTTTTTAGATCAATTTATGTTCTGGATATTTTCACAGGAAACATTATCACAACAGCTTCCGTATATAATAGACATTAAACTAAGTTGATTTCTAATTGCAGAAAGTAAAGGATTGCTTCGAACGTCCAAAATGAATAAAATAAAAGACAAACAATGAGTAAAAATTTGTAAAAAGTTTAAAAAACGAGGTTGGTCCGGTAACACATTTGACGATGAGGCACTTAAGAAAGAAGCTCAGACTCGTATTCTGTATGCTCTTAAAACCGCACAGGTATATTATTAACACATTAAAAAATTTTAATATATTTTTTTACGTTTAAAATACATTTGTTACGTACATACTACTTGCATTTACATTTAAACAAAAAAAAATAAAAAACATTAATTTAGTCGTAGAAATTAAATTTAAAGAAACATCTACCAACTTAACATTTAACTTTAACTTAACACGCAGTGTGACTTCTAGTACCTAGTGTGTTCTCCACGATTATTCAATGATACCCTAAAGAAACTGCGCATGCTCAACACGTCACTTTGAGATATTTCACTGCACTCTAATTCAAGGATTGCGAGAAGGTCTCGGGACTAATTAATGCAACCTATTGCAGCGAGAACCCTTCTCTGCAGCATAATACAAGCTTGCATAATAAGATTTATGTCCGGGGATTGAGCAGGCCACGGCAAAAATACCTTCTGCTCATTTAGTGAACGTCCATTATCTTGCATGAAAACAAAATTTTCATATGTGATCTACTAAGAGCTGGTTTTGATTTCCTTAGGAAATAGATTTAGCTAGAAAATCGCTTTTTATGTTTGGAATTTGAATTTAAAAAATGACAATTATTTATTTGATTTGTGCGTAACTAAAGAAACAAAACGGATATATGAGAGAAATTAAATTCACGGTGGTGATTTTTAGAAATCACCATGAATAATAAATTTTCCTGAAATCAACGTCAGATTGGCAGATAAGCTATACATATTCAAATGTGATTGGTTGAAAAATATAAAATGCGATAATCGCCATTAGGAAGTCCTCAGCCTTAACAAACAATAGTGAGGGCATCAGCCTCTTTATTGTCTTTAATTCCCCATTATGGCCGAGAACTCATAGAATTTTCACATAGTTCTTAGCAGAGAGCTTTGTGAGGGTTTGCCGACATTCTTGAACCAGTCGCGGCTGGATCTCAAGGAATATCAAGGTTTTGATGGCTGCTTGACTGTTGGTACAGATGTAGATATGTCTATTTTAAACCTTTTTTATGTTTTTTTGCTGGAACGGTCTATTGAGCAAAGATCTTAGCCTGGGAGACGTTTGGATATTTTCCAGAGCGAATTTAAGTTTGACTCTGGGCTTTTCCCCATGGACTTAATCTCTTTCTAGTCCTTGACTCATCCGTAAACCATACAAGACCCCCGAGGCTGAAGGAAAATCGTTATCCCGATAACGGTTTATCCTGGCTTGGAATAAGGGTATAGTACGATTTGCCAAAGGAGAAGTAAAAAACCATAACATCACTTCCTATTCGAAAGATAGGATTGGTCAACCTCAATCATGAGAAAACTTTGGTATGTCCTACGTTCTCTGGTGTGGGTTTGCTTTGCCCCGCTTGGGCCTAGGTCTTATTTAAGAAGTAAAAAGGCAGTTGTCCGCGCAGCACCTCTATGGTTGCTGTCTTGGTTGTGCACATTGCTCCTACTATACAGATACAGGCAATTATCTGTTGTATTCATTGCAATCGCGGTATGAGGACGTGCATTATCTTTCATAAAAACAAAATTTTCACTTAGAGCTGCTGTGTATTGCACTACTTTAGGTAAAATGAACAGATTTATATAAAATTGGCATTATTTTTACAATATAACTATAATGTCTCTTTGAAGCAAAACAAAACTTGTTCTTTCTCTGATGCTTACTCTAGCCCATACCATTATTGTACCACCTCTGAAAGAATTTACACCCTGGAATATATTCAGGCGGTTTAATGGTTCCAGAACTGTGCAAACTCGTCCTCTTCTTGAGACAGACTATATGCTGTATTTGGATTTATCGTAGAAGAGTACATACTACTAATGCTCATTTGCCTAATCCTCGTATTCCTGTGGCTACCAAGAAAGCGAAATCCTTATCGGCAGCCTACATCTTAACTCAACTGCATGCAACCTACTGTGCACAGTTTGGTCACTAACCAGTATGCCATGTGTTCGGTTCAACTGATTTTGAAGTTAGCGAGTGATGCAGGTAGAGTTATGCCGAGCATTAAGTGGCATAAAACGGTCTAGTGCTGTTGTAGTGGTTATACGTACATGCCATGATCTTAATTTTGTACGTCTCCAGCATTGCAATAACGCCGCCATAACCGACTTAATATGACAGTTTGCTATACTGGAAACTCTGTCGCAATCTCAATTTAGCATTGATCGGCTTCTAACATTCCAACGGCATATACCATTGTTCTCGCGATAAGTGTTACCGTTTAACTGGTAAACGAATCAACTTTAACACCATATTAAACTGTAATTAATTTACTAGCAAAAATTGGTGTTTTTTTCTTAGTAAGCAAAGACACAAAACTGATTGTTATGTCATTTACGAACAAAACATACAAGAAAAAAAAAACAAAATTAATGGTAATATAATAAAATATGGAAAATAAATCGTGTTATTATTTGGCAAACTACAGTTTAAATATATTTTACATTCCACAAATTTTAAGTTTAAATTTCACAATAACCTTGTACAGTTTTCAGTAGTATATACGGGGTCATATCGTCTTCCGACCGACATCTTGGTCATTTCATTCTATTTTTCAATTATCTCTTTTCCATTTCTTCTCTTTCCTTCAGCTACGTTTTGTTTGTCCTTTTTTTTATTTATCACGATTTGGTAATTCTATTATTGTTTTGAATAGTATTGCTTCGTTCATATTCTACGGTTAGTGAATAGTTACCCATTGTAATATTGTATTATACAGTGTTGACAACAAAATTTTGGAAAAGGGTTGACTATGAAAAGTGAAATGCTTTCGATTGTTCTGTAAAGTTTCTACTGCTTGTAAGAAATTCTTTAATAATACTGTTTTCGTGGCTCTGAAAAGTTTTTTTACTGTTGATGTATTTCGCTGTTAGCGGCGATGAATTCAAAGGGGTGATATTGTCACATTTTTCGATACTTTTATCTTTTAGTACTTGGTTAATATGATACTTGTACTCGTATACTTACAGATGTCTGTCTGTGCAAAATATTTATCGCTGCACATCAAACACTGACATAGGAGAGAGGAAGCTGAATGGGGTATAGCACTATAAGAAAAAGAATATCACCCGAGTTATTAAATATTGCATTTAAAATAATCCAAAGCTGTGGGATCGGAAAGTCTTGCAGGCTATATACCTCTACTTGTTTAACGGTTATCGCAAAACTCATGTAATAAAAGATGTGTCTAGTCGTGTGAGCAGGTATTTTCTCGCTGGAGTTATCAATGTTGCAGTTAACCTTCGTGCAGAAATGACACAAGACTAGAAATCACCCCTTTTGTAGTTCAGCCACGTCCACTTTTAGGCTTGGAAATGAGCTACGCTTAATCAGCGCACTTGCTCTTAACAACAAGCTACCAGTATCGACGTTGAGTTGCAAGCCCATGCGCAACTGGTAAAGGCAAAGCTACCTACATTTCTACTGATTCTGCAGATCACTACCCTAGCTGAAACTCAGCTTACCCGTTGTAGGGCCTGCCAATAAGCGCGGCTAGCCTGCTCAGGCTGAACCCCTGCCATCCGTGTGTCCATCCCGTGACCGCCGCAAGAGTTGGTGGTGGTGGACATCAATATTGTCACATCATCATTTAACCCTGATCTAAATTTAAATCGAGCAATTAGAGAAAATCCTTACTAGAGTCTAGCCCCTTGGACTTTCAGACGATCCTGAATTGCGCAATATCATCTAATATTGGCTCGCACATGTGCGAGTGTGATATTTACATCGAGATTTGCATTGATAAAGCCCATTTTTTTATTGCTAATAAATTGCATTCAATAGAAAACAACAAATCCTTTTTTTTTTAAATTTATTACCACTTGCGTGTTAGTATGCCGTCAATCAGTGAGTGAATGCAAATTTGTCTTCGTATTTTTTCTTTAAAAATATAACTGCTCTTAACAAATAACCTCGCGTAAACAGCAAAACGCAACAATAGTGTTTAAAAAAAACTATAAAATAAAAAAAAAATTTTGGTCCCGACCGAGATTCGACCCACAACTACTTATGCAGTAAAAAAGTAGTACACCCGAACACACCCGCATATTCATCTGTGCCACTGCGAACTTATGGTTTACACACATTCCAGCTGCATGTAAGGTAGGGTCGGCTGAAAGTCCAAGGGGCTAGACGCTAATAAAATCCTTAGATGATTTCTGAATCACTGACAGTGTAAAACGCGCCTGCTGTAATAGGGTGCTAATAAATTCTGATTAATCTGTGTTTTAGAAGGATAAAATCTAAGATGTTTGCTTGGCCAAAAGATAATTTCACTTCCCGCAGAAGTTTTTCCAAAAGATTTGGAAGGATAAAAGATTTTGTTGGATGGTCATTTAAATGTTGTTTTGCATTGTCAATCGTTTCTGCGTTGCAAATGGATGACCTTATCAAATTATCAAATCAAAACTGCACAATCCAAACGGATTCACTATTTTGTAAGCACCATTAAGCTAAGACACATCTAAAATTTTATTATACTTTACTGTGAAAATTGCCATTTTCTTGGATATTATGAATTCATAAAAATGTGATTGTTTCTAGAATTTGAATTTGTCGTTATTTAAAATATGAAAGTTTGATTGTTTTCAGTTAAACAACCCAAGCTGTTATATTGACAGATATTTCAAACTTTCTATGGTCACAATCCACTATGATTATGTGGAGAGAATTACCAGCGAAATGGTCGAGTTATCGCAATGCTACCTTAGATAATTTATTGAAATATTCGTTTAAAAAATGTATATTGCTATTGTATTATTACATCTTTAATATCTCAGGCTGTACTCTCAAATATGAAGCGGGGCTTTTTTTCTTCCTTTCCACATACGGTAAAATTGAGGTAGTATAACTAATACATCACAATCTAAAAAATCCTTAGAAATATGCTTTTCGTTTGAAGTCGCTATACAAAAGATAAGTTAGTTTGCGAACAGAAAAATGCTATACAACTTCTTCTATACGGTTACTCTAAGAAAGAGAATTTCTGTACATTGCGTTTCATGACAAAGATATTCCAGAGGGTGTATGAGAAGCAACACTGAAAATCTGCTAAAGAGGGAATCATGACTTGGCACTCAACTAGTGGAAAGTTACAGAAAGAATTACTGCAGCTTTCTAGGATAATAATTATCATTCAGTAGATGTAGTACAAATCTCTTTTAGCTTGTTTCCTTTTTATTCATTGATTGAATTTTCTCCATAGATATCCTAACTTAGTAGTAACTACATGCTTCTGCGTGTTGATGATTTCTCGCATTGGTTTCGCGAAGTATTTTATGAAACAGAACTGCTTATTAAACCAACGAGCTATTGTTTTTTTGAACAAATCTGATTTTCCATGAAAAACATTTTATCGACTTACTGCTCAAAGCAATACAAACAAGACTAAAAATATTAATAATAATTTCTGTCAAAGTTGTTGAAGACATTAAGAATAATTATCTCTTGAAAGATTTTCAGTAACAATAAAGTAATAGCGGCGTTTACATCACTGTTTTAAACCTAATAAAACCTGCAAGCGTGAAAACTTGCAGGGATTTTGTCTTTACGAGAGATGAAAGCTTCTAAATAATTTATTAAAGGTAACATAATTTAATAGGGAGCTAGAGTGTGTGCTGGCTTACTTTACTATGTGGGCTTGAGATACTAATGTAATAAACGGCTAATTCCCTTCCTAAGTGGTAACCGTTTGGTTAAACGCAGCTTCTCAATGCAAGAGCATGTTTCAACTTTAACTAGTAAACTAGGTGATTCTAATTAACGATTGTGTTACTGAGATGAATATTTACTAGATTGTAAAATAATCGCGTGTAGCCAATTGCAAATTATTTTCTTATTTTTTGGGTTTTTGGGTTTACTCTTCTATATATGACATATTTCCAAAAAAAAGATACTTTAATGGCAAACGGTTTCCACCTAAATAATGTTAGTAATAAGCACTTTTTAAGGCCCACTTTACAGCCCAGACGGCTTAACGCAGGAAACCCAAATTAGGCTTAATAAATTGCCAATTGAACTTGTATGATACCGCACCACAAAGAGGTTGGTCCGCCACATAAAAAGGGGTCGAGAAGGGGTGCTCTATTTATATAAACGCGCTCATAAAAACCTTAAATTCGTGTTCTACGCATGTCGAATAGTCAATTTGCAAAAACGTGATTTTCCTACCAACCCCCCTTTCTCCCTCCAAAGATTTTTTGTTATTTCAAAAATGTACGCTTATTAGGAAACGTCAGTTTTGGTTTCAAAACGTATGGCAGGGGGTATTTTTCGCTGGAGAGATAATAAGTGTACATGTTTTTTTTTTATTCACAACTGGGTACTAAACAATTTAATGCAATACTTGCTTTAACATTTGTTAATATTTTTAGCTCTACGGCTGTGGTTTTTTTTTCGTATCACACCGGTCTCATCTAATAAGCACATTAGGACAGACATAAATATCCACAGTACCAAGATTTCAGCCTGGTACTATTTAGTCGCTTAGTGGAAGCTTAGCAATGACATTTAAAAAATGATTATGTTAGACAACAATATTTAAATATTTAAATTCAATATAGAAAATCTTCCCATTCCAACATGAACACTTTTAGTTTTCTTATAGTCCAAACAAAATACGTAACATTTTCTATTTCGCAGTAGATGTAATCTGTTGAACATTTGTCTTGTGTAGGTTGAGAGAATGATGTTGCAACTGCGACTGATAACTAAGGAGATAAGCCGTATAAAATGTGTTCACAGACCGTTGCGTAAAGGTAGATTTTAAGGTTTCTCGCTAAATTTATTTTCGCTATTTACTGTTTTCCACGAGAGTGAAGAAAAATGTTAACAATTATTTATAGTACAGTTCTATTACTTTTTTTATTTACTGTAACTTCGCCTTTTTATTTTTAATTTAAGAAGTTCAAAGAAAGTGGCGGAGTTGATAACAACCTTAATATAGATTACTTGAAAATGAATTTTAAATTGTTGAGTGTGCAGGAATAGTGATTTATTTACAGGGTTATTTAAAAGTATTTCATTATTCATACTTACACAACTCACTGCTCACAAGCCTGGACGCTCACCTAAGCAACAACTAAAAGATAGAAGCATTTGAAATGTGGATTTATAGAAGGGTACTCAAAATATCTTGAGTTAAAAAAATAAGAAATGAAACCGTCCTACAAAGAATGAGTACGGAAATGGAAGTAATTAACACCATTAAGAAAAGAAAAATAGAATACTTAGGACACGTGATGCGTAACGAAAAATAGCAAATGTTGCAACTAATCATCCAGGGTAAGGTACAGGGCAATAGGAGCGGCGCCGGAAGAAGACGAATATCCTGGCTTAAAAATCTACGTGTATGGTTTGGCAAAAGCACAAGATCCTTGTTCTGGGCAGCAGTTTCTAAAGTAGAAATACCCTTGATGGTCGCAAACCTTCGTTAGGAGATGCACCGTAAGAAGAAGAAGAACAAAACTCACAGTAAAATGCTCATGTCTACCAAGTGAACATACAGGGTGTCTCAGACATGACTCCCCAGGCCTATAACGTTGTTATTTTTAAAAATAACTATAATAAACTATATATATTCGTAAATGGGAGCAAATTCTCTATAAGATGGGGAAAGAAAATTTTAGAAAATCTGTACTCATATTATGGCAGCGATATTCAACTTTTTTTTTTCAAATTGCACACTATGATTTTTTTCGGTCATTCTGATAGTACTCTTTATTCTCCTTACAACCATGTAAACCAATATGGGTCTTACATAAGAAAATTCTCGACAAAAATACGATTGAAAGTTGAAGTCTAGGTTTGCCATGGAAACAACTGATTTTTGTAATTTTTACTCGTCTACGATGAAAACAATAGCGTAGTGTAAAAAAAATACAAATTCATTATTTTTATACAATATTACCTTTATTAACTAAATGCTAATAACAAGTTAATTATAATTACAAAAATTGTTCAAAATTCTCTCCGTTTTCAGTTGCGCAACATTCAAGTCTATGCAGAAATTCTCTACTTGTAACTTTTATTAATAATTCTGGAGGAATATTACTGCAGACTGTAGTAAGGTATTTTTTTTGATGTTTTCATCGCCGATGAGTACAAATTACAAAAATCAGTTGTTTCCATGGCAAACCTAGACTTCAACTTTCAATCGTATTTTTGTCGAGAATTTTCTTATGTAAGACCCATATTGGTTTACATGGTTGTAAAGAGAATAAAGAGTACTATCAGAATGACCGAAAAAAAGCATAGTGTGCAATTTGAAAAAAAAAAGTTGAATATCGCTGCCATAATATGAGTACAGATTTTCTAAAATTTTCTTTCCCCATCTTATAGAGAATTTGCTCCCATTTACGAATATATATAGTTTAGTATAGTTATTTTTAAAAATAACAAAGTTATAGGCCTGGGGAGTCATGTCTGAGACACCCTGTATAACATCACCTTCTCCAATTCATGGATACCCTAATCAGGCTGTTCTGACTTCCCTTTTAAGCTTCTGATACGAGGTTGACGCCATAACTATTGAGAATAAGAAACACGGTTAATGTTTTTAAGGCTCTTATTTTAAATATGTTCAAAGTAATTCCCTTCGGCAATAATGCACTTCATCATTCTTTCTTTCCACTTCTTCAAAGCCCCCAACCAATCTTCTTTTGGAATACCTTCACAATGGTCGTTAATTGCGGTATCAATTTCTTCCTCAGACAAAAATCTTCTACCCCGTAGATTTCTTTTAAGACCATAAAATAGCCAAAAGTCGCGCATGGCTAAATCAGGCGAATAAGGCGGATGTTCTATCACTTTTATGTTTTTTCTTTCCAAAAACTTGCAAGTCTGTTCTTTGCTTAATTCCATTTTTTCAGCAACAACACCACTTAAAAACTGAATAGCTGCGGTTCCAACTATCGTAACTTCGCAAACTAAACGTCAACTGACAGCTATAGAGAAATATGTAAAATAAATGTGTAAATTTTGTTTTTCGTGGTCTACTAGATTTTTTGATTCTCAATAATTTTAGCGTTACCCTCGTATTCCATGTCGCTATTTTGAGGGTACTTTTGTTTTAATCATTTACCGTTGGTCTTCTCGTCGTTCTGTTATCAACTGTTTCCGTTCTAAAGTGCCTTCTGTTAGTTTTTCAAGTGTTAAGGTACTTGAGAGCTTTCTCTTAGTTTCTTGTCCTTATCCTCTCATCGCAGTACTTCACCGTTGATCTCTAACGTTTGGTGGCCAATTTTCACTTTCACACCTTTTTCTGCTTCTTGCTTTGTTCTTTCCTTAATCTGCCTCTACTTACCTCTTTCCTTGTGCGTTAAATCGCTATCTATGTAAATATCTTATTTTTTAAATTTTATTTTGTTTTGTAATACCTCTAGCTTGTTTTCCCAATTGGCCATTTCTACGATGCATCTTGTTGGTCCCGTCTTAAACACTCTTTTCACTTGCGACTGTACCTCTTATTTGCTTTTTACAAAAGTACGTTTTTTTTGTTTTCAATGCAGATTTATCCTTGGACTCTACGTTAACACCGGTAAAAACCAGGTTATTTCTTATTTTATCCTATTCGTAATTTTTTATAAACTTGTTTTATAACATAAAAAAATGGTAATAAGTTTACGATTTTACAAAACTGGACTATATAAAAAGAGTAAAACAAAACAATTTAATATTGGCATTTTAAATTGATAGTACTAACGTTGATTATTATAGATCTGCAATTATTCATAATAATTCATAATTACTCGTAGTTGCTGTTGCAATAAATATTTAACAACAAATTTTTGTTAATAGAATAATTTTATTGTGAGTCAACATATGAGAAATGCTGCATACGTAATAACTTTCCTATCAGAAGTATAGCTGTTTCCGGGATTTTCCATCTCCGGAAAAAGCTTGACAACATAGCAGTTAATGTACTTTTTCCTATTTTGTTGAGTTGTGGACGAATTTCTTCAGTTAGACATATAAAGTTATCTGGTTTTATGCACAGTCGAAATGCTTATTGTTAATATGTTTAGAAATTAAAATATCTTAAAAAAATACTAATGAACTTCATTGTTGCGTTATTTTCTTTGTTGTTGGGCAACAATAAAGTGCAAAGTTCAAACCAGTAATAAATTTATTTCTCAAAAAAAAATATTTTTAAATACACGCCTGTAAAAGCTTTTTACATAGTGCATTTTTGCTGCAAACAGTTTTAGGAATTTAGAAGGTGTCTGGTAATTGCTGTCCTAAGATTTATACAGTTCGCGCATAAAGTATGGAATAAATTTGTTAAAAACATAAATCTGAACTAAACCCAATAATCCTTTAAAACACACATTTCAGTGCCCACAAAAATTTGTTTGTCAACTTATTTATAGTTAGTGACGTCAACATTGTCTTTCTTTAAATATATTGGTTTTTCAGGTAATTTGATAGAGATGATAATTCTCTTTACAACGGTGTACAGTTTTTATGGAATTGGATAAGAAAATTATAGAGACAAAGGGACATTACGTTTGAAATGAATAACGACAACAAATTTTGAAACAAATTTTTGAATAAAATATTCAAAGTTCTGCTCATTTACAGATTGGCATGACCTAGGCAAAAAGCAAATTCTTGTAAAACAATTTCAATCGCTCCTTCAACTCTTCTAGATTGTTAGGTCTATTTGTATATATATACCTCACTTTTTAATAACCTCTACCACAAATAATCAAAGTGTAATTTCCGTGGATCTGGCTGGCCACTTCATAGGTTCTCGTTTACCAATCAATCTATATGGGAAAATTTGATGCAAATAGTCTCGTATATTAACTGCATAATTCGGTGGAGCTCCGACCTGTTGGAATTAGATGTTATTATTTATATGTCTGAATCTAGATCGTTGGGAAATAATAC
Source organism: Ctenicera cuprea (assembly GCA_958336395.1). Classification (NCBI taxonomy): domain Eukaryota; kingdom Metazoa; phylum Arthropoda; class Insecta; order Coleoptera; family Elateridae; genus Ctenicera; species Ctenicera cuprea. The sequence goes on along the minus strand of OY284493.1, from coordinate 28,346,602 downwards.
AGCTAATGTAGAAAAGATTACGGTTCTGTCGTGAAAGAATTACGGTTTTACTGTAAAAGGGAATAAATGTGTTTATTAGTGCTCCGAAGTAAAGCCAAAATTTTGGCTATTTGGCGTGTCTTATTACGCAAGTTGATACGGTGGTTGGTCTGTTTGATAAAGCAAAGAGTGATTAAGTGAAAAATAAAAAACGAGGAAGTACAATAATATTTGGTTATATGCACTGATAGAAGTTAAACTGTAACAATCCGATTGCGGTGGTGCAAACAGGAACAATTGGCAGACGTAGACAGGGCCGTATTATGTACTAGGCGAGTGAACATTTAATTTAATAAAATGGCCGTTAGTGACGAGTATTTGGCCGACGAAGTAACAAGAAAGAGAAGAGCAGAGAAGTGGAATGATGGCAATGAGGTAGAAGGAATAAAAAAGAAAACAGCAAGAAGCCCTACAGAAGTGTCAAAAAAAGGATAAGGAAAAAATTAATAGGATTCTTAACATAGTTACTGATCTTAAGACAAAAACACAGCTAATTAGAAAAGAACATCGAGAATTTAGCAAAGAAAATATAAACTGAAAAAAAATGATTATTTGAATAGAGAGAATGGGAGTTTTAAAAGGAAAATAAAAAAATAGATAAAAATGGGAAGGCGTTAAAAGCAGCTAGAAAAGCAAAAAAAAAAAGGAAAACGTAATAATGACCCATGGATTTAAATGATCCAAATTTGCCGAAGAGAGCGGTAGATAACCTTGTAAGCGAGCACCCAGGGGTGGAAATAAAAGTTAAAGCAACCCACAAGTTAGGTGAGAGAACTTGCCCAATAGAACTGAAAAACGATCAAGATAAATCAAAAAGATTATGGAAAATAAATTAAAACTAAGGGAAATTAAAGGTGAAAAAATTTACATTAACAATGATCTTACTAAAAAAAGAAAAAGAGATGCAAAAATTAATAAGGAAACAAGCGCAATAGGAAAAAGGGGGCGGGAAAGTGGTCAAAACTGGGCATAGCAAATTAAAAATCGAAGGTGTAGAATGGAGATGGCACAAAGTTAAGGAAAAGTTGGAAATAGCTGCATCAAAAAACCAAACATACCAAATGGAAATGGATTTTTGATGATAAACCAGGCGGGAAATAAGGGCGGGATAAAGGGAAAAGTAACCAGGAAAAACAAAATCATAAGGAAAATGGAACAAAAAAGAAATCTTAACATGGATAAGTACTTATGAGTGTAAACATGGAATGTTAAAGGTACATATACAGAAGGAATGTTAATAAACTTGATTAATAAATTAGAAAAGTATAAATTCGTTTTGGTGGCAATACAAGAAACTAAGCAAAACGAAGTAATGGAATTGGACAGTTACATTGTTTTCAACATTGCAGGAGGGAATAAAATCCTAGGAACAGATATTATTATGAACAAAAATTTTAAAGCGACTGTTGTAGAATTCAAACCGATATCATACAGGGTTTGTCTTTTGAGGTTAAGAGGCAAATACTAGAAGCTTACTTTCGTAAACATTCATGCACCAACTTAGGAGGCAATTATAAAGGAAAAAGAAGATTTCTATGATAAGCTAGATAAGGAATACGAAAAACATAATTTTGGGCGATGCAAACCCGAAGATTGGTAAGGAGAGTGTTGGCCAACTATAGGAAAGCATAGTAAACATGCAACAACAAATGAAAAAAGCCAGCTATTGATTGATTTTGCAAAAGAAAAAAATCATGTTAATTAAAAGTACATACCTCCAAAGGAAAGAAATCCATAAGGGAACTTAGAGATTATCGGATGGTTCTTATGTGAACCAAATAGACTGTGCTAATAAAATAAAATTAAAGAAATACGTATAAATAACATAAGAAGTTACAGGAGGTCGAACGCAGAGCGAGACGAGAATACAATGAACAAAGGAAAAAATGTAAGAAGATACTGCGAGAAAAGAATAAAAATTTAATGAAATAGAAGAAAACCACAAAAATAATGAAATAAGGAGTTTCTATATGAGGGTTAAAAAGAAATAAAAGGCTACCAAACCAAAGCGATATTTTAATTAAAAAAATGGGGAAGTAGTAGGGGAGGAGAAAGACATATTATAATTGTGGAAAAACTAATTTGATGAACTATCAAACGTAGGCGAAAATGAAAAAACAGAAGAATACACAGAAGCTGGCATAGAAAACCAGAATGGAGAGGCAGAAAAACCACCAACCTTAAAGGAAGTGGAAGGTATAATCAAAAACCTAAAAAATAATAAGAGTCCTGGAAATGATGAAATAACTGCAGAAATGTTTAAATGAAGAGGAGAAGATTAAGCTAGATCTATGCAAAATCTTTTAAAATAAGTATGGATACAAGAAGAAATTCCACAGAGCTGGAACGGATCAATATTACACCTATTGTACAAGAAAGGCGATAAGAGGAGGATAGCTTTGATCAACGTTGCTTATAAAATACTTTCAGGATTATCCTTCAATAGTTCATGTACTCGTTGGACTTTAAATAGATGATATTTCACTTATTTTAACGTCTTTAACATTGAAGTGTGGCTTATGTTGTTATGTAACTTGCAATGTGTAGATTTTTTTGTACAGCTAAGAGTACATCAAGTCTTGTATCTTCTCTGACTGTAGGTCGTCCAATTTTAGGTAAACTTTTCACTTGTTGCGTGTCTAGAAACTACTTTCAATTTTGCTAACTGTTGATTGCGTAATAGGCGGACGATGTGGGTATTTGTCGTTAAATAAACGACAGACTTCTTCCTGTGTTCCACTTCTACCACCATAACAAAAAAATGTAAAAATTTCAATTTTTTCTCTTTCAGTCAAACTCATAGTTGCAAAATACTACGAAAATACAGATGCAATAATTAAAATGCTAAAAAATTATAGGCAAACGTTGTTAGATTGCTTGTGAGAGTTTACAACTTAATGATCATCATTTCGTATGGTACTTGGCCCAATTTTTTTACAAATGGGCAAATCGGGGCTGCAACTTGCTTTGCTTTTGTTATGTGTCGTGCACATTGGCAGGTGGTAAATATTGCTTAAGAATATTTTCCTGTTTAGACACAAAATAACATTAATTTTGCAATTTGTTGCCGCTGTTTAAATCTAACATAACACATTTTTTTCTCAAAGATTTTATATGCAATTCTATGCATTTTTTATGCCGTTATAAAAAAATCTGTGATCTCTATCAAATGACCTTAGAAAAAAAAAATGCGTTGCAATTCCAAAAAAGTAATTATCTGAATTGTGTTTTTCGACTTCATGATTCCCATCTCACCCCCTTACCCGGGCTCAGCAGACTAAGTGCTATACACCGGTCTGACATGCCCCACCCCATGATGGACATACAACCCAACATACAAACCACACACACCATCCATGGACACGCCGGATTTAACTTATTCAGAAAAATTTCCGACGGGAAGAGGACTCGAACCTACTGCCGTTGAGAGTCTAGTTTCAAAGCCTGGGACTAGACCACCCGCTGGCCCCTGAAATGTGTTTTAAACGAAATCGTTTTCCGGGTTCCCGTTTTTTTTGCATTTAGTTTAGATTATGTCTTTAACATATTTAATCCATACTTTACGCGCGCACTTTAAGTTAAATTAACACACAAAAGTAAGCAACAAAGTCTTGTTAGACATGAGTCCGCAAACCACTCCTTTTGGAAGTCGCTGTGATTGGCCGGCCGGTGTCGGTTGATAATATTTTGCTGGTAGGACGTCTTGGTATAACGTGATATGCTGGTCTTCCAGTAGCCTAGATTTTTTCCTTTTTACTCTTAAGTCTTAAGCACGGTCCTGTGCACATGTTTGCACGCTAATAGCTCGCTTTCTCGTAGGCGCGGCTATCCCATTAAAAACATCCCAGGTAGCATAGGCAGTAACATTTCACTGTGTAGATAACAAAAATAATAGGCCACTTACACCATTTACAAAATGTTGTAAAATAAAATAAAGAAACTCGCATGGGCTTCGAATTCTCGACCATTTATGCCTCACAACGCGGTACACGTATTGTGCAACTGAGCAAAGGCGCTATTTATAGCAGATGCTAAAATATGTTGATTTACTAGACTGTGGTTATACCGGCAAAATATTGTCAGCAATAATACCGGCCGGCTAGTCACTGCCTTCGGAAATGCAACCAATTTTTAGTCACTAAAATGCCAACTTTGTTTAAATATATCTAGTCTTTTATTTACGATTCTAACGTGATCTTTTATTTGTAGAAAACCCGTTTAATCCGCCATAAAGCAAAATTAAAACTTTGCATAGATTGACTTTGACAAACATTTTGCAAAATAACCATTTTCAACAAACCATGGTGGAAATGCGCTTTACGGGAGGTTTCAAGTAAAAGTACCATCTGACTATTTTCATAAAAAAAGTTGGTCATCTTTGGGATTAAAAATGTCGAAACTCAATAGTCTGTAGACGACATCGTTAGAAATACTTATGAAGTTTGCATACAAATGTTGGGCCACGACAGAACTGTATTCAGATTAAAAAGTTATATATGTATGGATTGTATCTCCGAAGGAAGTGGGTTTGAGAAATTTACGTTTCCTCAAACTTCATTATTTTATGTGGGAATTAATATGTAAGTTTCTGCCACCATGTACAAAAAAAGTCACATCTTTCAATGTATGAACTTATTGAAAAAAATAAAATAAAACATTATAATGACACTTGAGATTCCGTGACAGCTCATTTTTCAGATACGAACTAATGTTTGACTAAATGATTGTTTCAGAAAATTAATGGTTTCAATTTAGCACACTGAAAGACTAATTGAGTATTAAATAAAGATTTGCTGAAATTTTATTGAATGGAGAAGGGAAAGCGTTTTACGTTCTGAAAAAACAGTCTCTACAAAAGATATAAATTTTTATGAGGCGGCAACATGGGTCAAGTTCTTCAAACTGGCACTAAATGTTCTAATGAGCTTAATGCTGAAATTTTGAAAAGGTTTATTATAATCCTGATTGGAAAACCAATTCTACTTTTTACTGATCTAAAAAGGTAAACATAATTCTAGCTTAAAATAATGACGTTCCGTTCCGTTCAGAATAATAAAAATTTTATGGTAACATTTTCAGTTAGAATCTTTCCATCACATACAGGAACGTTAAGATAACATTTGACAACAATATCAATTCAGGAAATTAAACTCTGAATACTGAGGTCATTATGGAAATGTCGATATGTAAAACTTTAAATTGTGGAAGCAGTGAAACTATGCAAATATGTTAGTAGCTTTGTCCTATTCATAAAGTTTGTATGTAAACATTAATGCAATAATGTTTCATTTGGGCCATTTAGGTAAATTTGGGTTTCTGAGATGGATGTGAAAGGGGAGCCCCTATAGACTCATTAATGGCGATAATAGCAATAATAATTATAATGGCTGTGGGCCCATAAATGTGGTATCTACATTTCCTACTGTAAAATGAGTTTGGCAGTATCGGTAAGTTTCTTTAACGCCAACGTTTTAACATCTGTGTTTAAAATAGATACATCTAATCAAAAGCATTAAAGAGTAAAAAATATAAAATGTATAAAAAGAATTACATACTCTCTTTTTGGAGTGAATAACATGGCTCTCTTAGTTATTATGAGTTACAGACTTTTTTAGATTAGCAAAGTTAAGCAGAATTTGAAAACAAAATTTACACAATTTTTGAATTTGTCTTATGAGTCCTAGATACAACATAACTTGCATTTTTAAATGGCAGCCATAGTTTGTCACAAGCGCATTAAAACGCTTGATTTTTCTCCAATTCCATTACAAAGTGTGATAGCTTTTTCTTTTACTTTTTCGACGTAAAAATTAAATAGTTAAACACGCCGGGTTTAACTTATTCAGAAAAATTTTCGGCGTGCAGAGTATTTGAACCTACTGACGTTAGGAATCTAGCCTTAAAGCCTGAGACTAACTACTAACCCCCTGCTGGCCCGGTGTAAAACTTCTTAAAGTTGCATTACAAACAATTAATTCTCTCTTTGACTGTAGGTCACTGTTAGCTAGCATAGATAATACGATTTCCCTGCCCAGACAAGTATAACCAATGCGTGCTTACGTGAATGCGCAACGTGCTGCGCACAGTATAGAAGAGTCTCAGACTAAAGGGCTCAGAGGCTGTTTGAAGCTCCGGAGTTTAGTTTTAATTTTACGTAACAAAGCTATAATCCGTACTAATTTGGAATATCAATCGGGTAAAGTGGTATCAAAAACCGCCAGATGACCTTTTGTGTGCGACTACGAATGGCATTGTGATAAATGGATGAAGAATTAAAGATACTCGTGTCCATAGGCCAGAGCAACCTAAAACGCGTTTCGTCCTTGTTAACACACTTCCGCTAGCTATAGTTTCTGTGTGTGAACATCGAACGTACTAAATGGTGCCGGCAATACCATCAACAGTGTGGGATACCACAAACGATGGCTATTACATGGGGGAAGGAATTTACAGTAGCAAAGCTACAATCGATACTAATTTTGAGTCTGAACAGCCTAAACTGGAACTATACCTAGCCGAAGAGTCTTAACAAGAAGGAAACGCGTCTTAGGTTGTTTCTGTCTATCAAAACTAGCATCTGTAATTTTTGATCTATTTATTACGATCCAATTTGTAGTTGCACACAGAGGGTCATTTGGCCGTTTCATACCATCTTAGTGAGTTCAGACTACAAATTAGTGTAGATGGTAGCTTTGCTACTTTAAATTCCCCATCCGTGCAATAGGTATCCTACGTGACATCCTCTACCGTTAATGTTATTGTCGATACTACTTAATGGTTTTTGGTGCTCACGTTCACAGACAGGAACTACAGCTATCTGAAGAGTTCTAAGCAGGGCGAAATACGTCCTATGGTGTTCCTTTCTGTAAATCAGGCAATTCTTAATTTTTGATGATGTTGGTATGCCAAATTTAAAAACTATATTTTTACATATTTTTAAATTTGTGTTTTGACGGTGTTGAAACAATTGTGTATGTATACAACACCCGAAAAGAGTTTTTGCACTCTTGTAGATATTCTGCTTTGCCTACGCTCAAAGGGTTTTTTTCTTCGCTTCCTCCAGCGGCTACCGCTGCACCAATTTGGACCATTTTTTTTTCAATGAAAGGTCTCTATCCTCAGATGGAACATGAAACATTTTTATATTTTTATTCTACGTCGATTTTTCAATAATAATTATTTTAATTTATAATATATATGAAAGTCTGCTAGACGCGCTTCACTTGAGGCGACATCTACACCAACGTCGCGTCTCCCCTATGAAACTAATGCATCACGTGACTTATCATTTAGCCGATTCTGTCAACGCTCAGTCTGTCAGTGTATTGTGTGCTGGGGTAACACTAGTACTTTATTAATAAGAAATTATTTTTCAAAGCCTACGTTGGTGTGATTGTTAGTTAAAATCGCAATTATATCTACAAACAAAAAAAAATACGATAAGAAAACTGCATATTACATCATATATGAATGAACTCGGAACTCGGAAAAATAGGCTTTCTAATGCGCTCATAGCCATTTTGCAAAATAAATATAATAAAATTTATTGACTATATCGAAATTTTCATAATTTTAGAGGATTCTTAAATTTGCTAAAATTATTGGTAATTTGAAAAAATTTAAAAATTTTGAAATTCTTGAAATTTTTCAAAAATATTGAATTGTAAGTTTAAGAATTTGTCAAAAATTTGAAAAATTAATGAAACTTTAGATAAATTTAAAAATGTTTAATTTCTTGAAAATTGTTGAACATTTTGAAAAATGTTTGACAATTTTGAATATTTTTTGAAGGCTTTGAAATTTTTTTCAAAACAATTTTTAGTATTTTCTAATTTATTGCAAACAATATTTTTCCGTTGAAATTTCCAAATCAATTTTCACTTTTAATTTTATTGCTGAATATTCTGTGAAAGTGTTCAAGTAGGCGGCCAAAAGAAAACATGTCCGAGAAGGTTTTTGTCCATAGTAGGTTGTTTCTGTTGTCATTTAACACCTTTTTGTTGAGTTTGCAACCGAAATTCGCACATCTTTGAAAATAGGGCTTTTTAATTTTTTTAAGTAGTTATATGTTTTCATGGTTTGTAGTAGTTTCTAATTAAAAACAATATTTATCCGTTTAAAGGTCAAAACAGATTTTATAATTTCGTGAGAGTCGGCTGTTTTGTGAGTGTCCAATTAATCTACCTTATTTTTAAAGTAATTTTCTATAAACGTTTTAGCGTCAACCGCCATATAATAATGCGTTTTCGCTCCCGCTAATGCAAGTGACCGGACGTAGTGAGGTACTTATTGTAAGAATCTAACAAGTGTTTTCTAAGATAAAAAAACAATAATTTTTTTTTGTTTTATAAAAAAATGCGTCAGATGCTCGTTAGCCAAATAATTGAAGGGATGTTAAATTACCAAAAATTCAAAATTATAGTGTCATTCTACTTACAGTAATTAGCAATATGGTTTAAACAAAAATTTTTTATCGTCCTCGGTTTACTAAATAAAACGGTAGTAAATATCCAATTTTCAAAAATTCACACCAAACGCCACAGAGAAATAACAAATCAAAACTTCTTATATACATAGTAACATTATGTGCCTACAGAAGTATTATAATACCTAAAGTTTATGTCGTTCTGGTAATTCGTTTTTGAATAATAAGACGTTAAAGTTAAGTGTTTAAAAAAATTTCTTCTACTGGAATTTTGAAGCTACTGTTTAAAAAAAGTTTTTGATTTGCCGTGAGGTCTTTTATTAAATCCGGTATCATATGTCTAAAATTCAGGTTCTAGACACGATACTAAAAAAACATGTCTAACTTCTGTTTCCGGTTTCAGATTCTTATTAAAAACTAACTTTGTCATTGAGTTTGTGATATACTACCATATTCCAAGGTTCACCAAAATGCGACCATCTACTCGGGAGATATGAGCGAAAAAGTAAACTAACATACGAACTCAGTTAGAAATTAACTGCCTGTTTCGGTCTAAGCCGTAAAAGAAATATCACAAGTTTCAGAAACAAATAAATGAATAAATTATGGGGCGCACACAGCTTTAAAAAATATTTATAAAAGCTATACCTAGCTTCCCTATATTGAAAGTATAAGACAGTAAAAATGGAAGTTTTTATATCTCAAACACGCGTCACTAAATTTTTATTAATCTTATTGAATTTTATATAAAGAATGCATTTTTATTTTTGTTCAACCGTAAATGGTCATGGAGTATTTAATATTAAATTAAATAATTAGTTCCTTTTTATTTTCTCCGAACGTTTTAAAAAGTTGACAACATAAGTCAAATTTGGTCAAAATGGTATCACTTTCCTCTAAATTCTGCGCAACCTGCTTATATTATCGATTCTGTAACGCTCATAATAATAAAGATAGCCATGTTATTCTCTCCAGAAATGTAGATCCTATATTCGCAATTGTAGTTTGTACTACGATGTAGTTTTAAAATTATCTAACTAAAAATTGCATTAGTATAAAGATGTAGGTGGTTGTCTTTGTAATTTGCGAACTAAAAGACAAACATTAACTTCCTGAGACTTGCGTTGTTCATTCTTGCATTTAAAGTAGATTGGTTTAGACGCATAAAACGGTAAATGGGTGACTAACGAAAAATATGGTTTACCTGCTAGTCATTTATGCTATGCCTTATACACGATGTCTCAAAAGTATACGTCATTATTTTGTGAGCGTATTTTACACTTCGATATAAGAAGAAAGTTTTGGTAAACACAGGTACGGAAACGTTTCCTTGCTTTGCGCATTATTGTTAGACACCTTGTATAACCGATATGTAAGAAAAAGTAATTAATTTAAAAAGCAAGTAAAGAAATTTGAAAAAGAAACATTTTTCAATCCAGCCAATTTTACGTTTTTATCTGTGAAATACATACAAAGGGACGTTTACATGAAGTAGAATTGTAAATAAATATTGTTCCTGTTAATGAAAACATTAACTTTAATTAAACATATTGAATAATAAATAGAGAATTTGATGTCACATCGCTATACATTATATCATTTGTGAAAATGTTTTATATTCAATGTTCAATTTAAATTAAATAGCTCACGTAGAAATGAAATCATATTACAGTTTCGTGATACAAAAATAGTTTTTATAAATATTTGTGTTGCGGCATTTTGCTTTTTAAAACGCTAATGGAAGGCATTATTTTGGCTATGTCAATATAAATACGTACTCATAATATTAATTTAATTTTTTTCTTTAAAAGCCTCAGTATTCGCGTTTACGCTATATTTGCGAGCTAGATAGGGCTATACTGAAATGACTATAAATCTAGCTTTAGTGGAATGTTTGGAAATATTATATTATGCGTAAACGAGATTGTCCTGAATTTATTAAACCTTAATTTAGGTGTTGCTGGAAACACGTAGGGCGTTAGCAGAATGTTAATTATACTGTTCTGTTCTCATTAACCTTTGGAGTTTGAGTTTGAATATCAAAAGTTATTAGGTACATAAAAATGCTTTTCCAATATAGGCAATTTAAATATCTTCTTTGCAAATATAATGAACGTGAAATTCGTTTTTTAAAGAGGCGAATTACTGTATTATTATGTTGTACTCTATACTTCATTATATTAAGTTTTGTAACTATAACGATGGATATTCCTTAGCATGTGCATGGTCCGTGCAGGCATTAGAGCTCAGTAAGTAGAGTGTGCGAAAGGTTTAGATTGATAATTAAGAAACAGTCAGAGAAGGCGACCAGGATGTGCTTAAACAGTAAGAAATTACGGTTTCAGTTGTAAAGTGTTGGATTGCTAGGTAAGTAACAATGTTGTGTTTGATTGTTTTATGATAAGCTGTTGATACTTGTGTAAAGGTAGTAGCATACACCGACTGTTAACGGAATCATTAGACAACTCGTATTTTGTAATTTTTGAGATATCGTAACAAAACTTAGCACAGGTAATATTTACCCAAAAGGGCACATTTTGACATATTTGACACATTTTGTTGACTTCTAGCTTCATCGGATACGACCGAAGCTTTTTGAATCCTGAATTCTTAAAACAATTCACATTATTCAAAATATTTATAGAACATGCTTTACCGAACTGGAAAAGTAAATGTGGAGGAATGGGTGTACTAATCAGAAACGAACACATCTACACGTTAAGTTTCGTCGATGACCAAATAGTAATCGCTCAGGATGACGAAGATCTTCGTAGTAAGAAAACTTAAAGAGGAATATACAAAAGTAGGATTAGAGATTAACTTTGAAAAAACAGAATGCCTAGCTACAGTAGAAGAATACATAACAGACCTAGAAATAAAAGGAAACTTAGAAATTACAGGAACCGAGAAACTTAAATACTTGGGTTTTACGGTGACAAAAGAGACAACAACAGAAGAAGAAATTAAAAGCAGATTGGAACCAACTAGAACATGTATAAGGCAACTTAATTAAATTTTTTTCACTACTAGTAATATGGCGTAGCATTTTGACACATAATAGAATGCTGTGAAATTCAATTTCTCTACCTTTGCTCACTGACAGGTAACTAATTTTTCATTATTAACCACTGGTAAATAATGAACAAATTTATATTTTTTAATAATCCTGTGGCAGTTTTAAAGAGAACTTTTTTATAGCACGATTTAATATAATGGAGAGATTCTATTTAATGGTATTTTATGCATAAAATAGTTGTTTAAATAAATTAATTTAATTTTAAAAACTTTGGTGTATTTGAATATACGGTTTTCGCGCCGTAATAAATGACAACTCTGTTAATATCAATTTCGCCTGTAATACAACCACACAAAGTAGAAAAAAGAAAATTGTTAATAATTTCAGTATTTTAGATAAAACCAGTTCTTAAAAACAATGTTTTTGAATACCAATGATGATTTAACAAGGTGAATAACACGTAGATTTAAACTTTCTATCGATACATAACTTTCTGTAGTTTAGGTTAAGTGCTTACTATTAAAAATATAATGGTCAACTAAGTGAGGACGATAGATAGAACATAACTTTATTAATTCATGAATAAATTACTTTTACAAACGACTATTTGCCAACTTATTTATAAAAATTATAGTTGATGGTACAATTATGACTCGTCATGGTTATCCCTGGTCCAGCCGTATTCAAGGAACTAGTACTAGTCAAGCTAGTTGTAGGTACATTAATTACAGTGTTGTTATTAGTATTTGTCTCTTCAATAGCTGTAGGACTCAACTCTGCAGATGTTGAAGGAATTTGAACACTGTTAATCTTTTTAGGTGATCTTGAGGCAGGAACATCAAGAAATGTATTTGTTAAAGACGTTGATGGCCCTTGTACCATACGTGCTATACTTTTTTTAACTGACAGCGAATCTTCTACATATCCCTTAGCTACACTGGAAGACTTCCAACCTCCGTGTTGTTGTAGTTGAAGAATATTACCACCACTGGAAGCTAATACAGTGGCCGACGTTCTTCAGAAACTATGACCCGTGTAAGATCCGGGGTTTTGCAAATTTAAATACGTGGCAATTTTTTTTGGCATTTGCCTTGTTGTATTGTGACCAATATTTTGTCTTGTAGCTTTTCCATTACGCATACAAATAAACAATTTTAGCATGTCTGGAGTAGGTCTAATTATTAAATATTTCTTTACAGTTTCTATCCAGAGCGCCTCCAACACCACAAATTTTCTGGAGGATCCATTTTTACTATTACGAATGTTAATAACAATCATATCAACTTTTACGTTTACATCGGAGACGAGCAAATTCCAAAGTTCATCACTCCTGCATGCACCAGCAACACCAATTACAAGAACTGACTATACAGTAATAAAAATAAAGTTTTTTAAACATTAGCATCTAATAAAATAAGAGAAATACCTACCTTACTTGCAATATAACATCCATCAGGTGCCTTAGTGATAAATTTTGTAGTCTCCTCTTGAGTAAAAACTGACGATTTTTGGGGTCGATAATGTACATTTTGACGTTTTAAGAAAGCGAGTAATTTGAAGAATTTTGAAATATCAATATTTTCTTATATATAAAAACAATGTAAATACCAGGGAACAATACATTGAAGTTAGAAATAGGGCAAATGTTACAATAAGAGAAATAAAACAACGATTCTGGGAACAATTCTCAGCAGAAATGGAGCACGACCTTTATGGTGGCCAAAGAAAAATTTGGAACCTGGTACGAAGAAAAAAACCAGTAAACGAATACATACAAACTACAGCTATTAAACCAGAAATATGGGTTGACTATTTTAAAAGCTTATACACATTAAACCAAACCATACACTCACAGATAGAGGAAACCAATAATGACGACAACATATACCAAACAAACAGTGAAGCACTCATCACCAAAGAAGACGTTGCACAGTCAGTTAAGAAATTAAAAAACAGAAAGTCCCCCGGACTAGACAATATCACAAATGAATTATTAAAATATGGGGGAAATGAAGTTATACAAGAAATAACAAAACTGTTTCAAATTATCTGTCGAACAAAAGTTATCCCTCATCAATGGAAAACTAGCATCACAGTGCCCATATTCAAAAAAGGATCAAAAACAAAACCTGAAAATTACCGAGGAATATGCCTGCTGAGCTGTATATCAAAACTGTTAACAAAAATCATATCAGATAAAATAACCGAAGAAATAATACCACTAGATGAACAGCAAGGTTTTCGCCCTAACAGATCAACCATCGATGCCATATTTATAATCAGACAAGTGACGGAGAAAGCAATTGAATATGATAAACCAGCCTACATGTGCTTCGTAGATTTTACGCAAGCTTTCGATAGGGAGAGGCTATATGTGATGTAATAAAGATCCTAAACCAACAAAACATTGACCCCAGAATTACAACACTGGTAAAAGAACTGAATACCAATACAAAAACAAGGATTAAAACAAATCATGTACTTACCGAAGAAGTGCCAGTCTCTACAGGCATCCGACAGGGCGACTATCTAAGCACTCAAAAAAATGTGTTTGCAATCTAAACAAATTCGTGTTTGTTGATGATTTGTTAGTTTACGCAACAAAACTTCTAGTTGTAGATACTTGCAATAAAATGTTAGTTATTAATTTTTACAAACCGAATATGCTCTCTCTGCAAACATAAATTTTTTAAATGATTTTGTAGCATGAACTAATTTATTTGTAAATGCAACAATTCCCTAACAGCGAAATCCAACCTTTAAGAAAGTTTAGTTAGGGTAACTAACCATTTGTTTTAGTTGTTCGCTTTGTTGACCTATAAGTTTATAAAAAAGTCACGTTTCGTTGATAGTATTGCTAGTTTTAGCTTTTTCGTGGTCCCTTCGTAGAGGTTGACTCATCAGTTATATTGCGATCGGTCGTTATTTAAGCGCGAAAATCGTCATTTCATAAGAAGCGTTGTTCGGTGTGTAGTGTGTACCTGATTCTGTAATGGATGAAGTTTTACAATTATTGGAAGAATGGGGAATGGACGCCCAAGTAATAGATTCTTTTCGAGGTATGTAGCGAATTACTCATATTAATTATACGAGAAAAGTATTTTCGTTCAGTATTCATTTAAATTATTGTGCAACTGCGATGTATTTGTTTTCATACATATGTGTTTTATTTTTATTCTCCGAATGTTTGTAGGTATACATAATGTAAATATTTTATTAATCCTTGAAAATCGATTTCTATCTAGATGTTTTTCTTAAAATCGTTAGAAACATAGTATAATGAATAAATATCTCTCACAAGTGTTTGTAGAACAATTAACTATGATTTGAAAAAATAAGCTATTAATATCATAGTAAAATCTAAATCAGCAGGTCTTCAGGAAGCCCATGCATGACCCTCCTTGCATCAGCATCGTGATTTGCGCCTATAAAACGTAAAAATAAATAATGCAAGTTCCTTTTATTTAAATTTTGCATTTTTGTACTACACATGTATACCGATTTATGTTAGGGTTTGATTGTAATTTATCGAGTTTAGCACTTTTTTTATTACTCAAATTTAGCAATTATTAAAAATACATAATTTGAAAACTTTATTACAGAATAATTATTAGACTATGATTCTGTTGTAGACAACTGTATAGATATGTATTCGTTTAAATTATTGGCTCTGGATAATATAAAGGAATTAATTCCTAAAGTTGGACCACGGCTGAATTTTATTGAAAAGTGGAATATTTACAATTCCGAAATTATAGTAGATGTCATCCATGAAGCAAGTCAACAGGTAAATTAATATTTAAAAATTGTAGAAACAGAAATTTAACATAAATATAAATACCTAGATGAGTGGATTAAACTCATGTGCTAGCACATCATCATTTGATACAGTATCTGTTATTTCCTCATCAAGTTCTTCAATGTTGGAGAGAAGTACATCAGAAGAACCACGTAAGCAGAAATATATAATAAACTGTGATACTATATAGTAAGAACGAAACTATTTTTATGATTTAAAAATCTAGAATTAGACTCCCAATCAATCAAAACTACAAATAATTATTGTTTTATATTTCTTAAAATTAAAATATTCTGTTATTAGATTATTTTTTAAATTATTTGATTTAAATCAGCTCAACTAAATTAAAATAAATTTTAAACTTTTTTAAGTTTCTTTGAGTAATAAACCAATACAAATTACACATGCTCCGCATGCTTGCTACACCAGATGGGCCGAACAAGTATGGATGTTAGTACAAAAAGTTATTTACAAGCTTGATACTAACTGGGATAGACATTTTGTAGCAGTTCAAAGTATTTTGATGGAAATTTGCAAATAAATACGCGGTTCTGGTTTAAGAGTACTGGCATTTAAGATTAGACTTGGAAGTTTATTGTCATTTAGAAATTATACAGTATTAGTTGTTTTAGTGTGTGTTAGATTGTAGGTATGTTTACTTATTTCAATTTACTTTAAATAATATTCTGTTCTTTAAGTATTTGTGTTATTGGGATATAGTTCTAAGAAAATTTCAAAATGCCTAAGTGCTTTTTGTGTAATCAATATTTTCCATCTGTAACTGCATTAACGTTGCATTTCAAATTTAACCATAAGTTAGATCCTAGTAGTACACACCGTTGTAGAGAGCCAAACTGTTTAAGAGACTTCTCCGATTTTTTCGATTGGATACGTTCGATTATGGTTTTGAAATTTCCAATACACCGCCTACACTAAGACGCGATTTTCATACAAAAAATAGAATTTCAATGTCGGCGTCAGAAATGCTCTGTTTTGTAAGGTACTTTGGTATTATTGAACGAATACTAGTGAATGGCAAGAGGGAAATATGTTTTTTGTATAAAGAGTTAAATGTATTGAACCTTAATGAGCATGTACAAGCGTATCAAGTCGAACGAAGTGACGATACGAAGATAATAAATGCTAAAGAACTCCTTCAACCCTTCCCAGTTTTGTTGTGTAGAACGGCAGATGGGCAGTTATTGATTTCACTAAGAAGTCACTGATAAGAATAGTTTTTATGTATTTCTTTGTTTTAATATCTATTAGTATCATTGTAAGATTACATTGTATATTTTAACTTTGTATGGCGAATAACTAATTTTGAGTATGTTAATAACCTTGATGGATTTCCCGTAATTTCTAATTTTTTGATTTAGTATTACAATAAACTATTGATTCACCAAAGCTATATTTTTATATACACCTTACCATTTTCAAATCACGATTTCAGGTCCAGTGTTTGATGTACCATGTTCTATACAAGGAATAGCTTTTAATGATGATGAGAATATTAATTATTAATTTTAACAGGCTGGGAATAAATTTCGTATTTTATAAAAAATATTATTTTCGTTGAACAAGATTTGTTAAATT
Source organism: Ctenicera cuprea (assembly GCA_958336395.1). NCBI lineage: Eukaryota > Metazoa > Arthropoda > Insecta > Coleoptera > Elateridae > Ctenicera > Ctenicera cuprea. Next base: position 28,329,727 of record OY284493.1, on the reverse strand, counting down.
TTATTGACGGCCAGAGCTTTAACCTGTTAGGAGGCTCTACCTCAGCTGTAGTAAAAAAAACTAAATGTTTATTTTTAGATCAACCTGTATTGGTAAGCAGCACCATAAGTTCAAGCAGCATAAGCGCATGTACTGTACAGCAGATATTATTTATAGAGGCAAATTCACTGCATACAAACGCGTCAATTTTGGTTTTGGTTAAGCACTATTTAGTGGTACTACCACAAGTATATTTGTTAACTTTGAGGTGATACTACTGCAGTGTTGAACCATGGCCAAAATAAACTATAAAATAGGCAACAAATTTGCCTTGTACCGGGTGATCGTAAAAAATGATTCAGAGCAGGCCATGACCGAAGTGTTAAAGTTGGCAATACTTAATATAAGCCAATTGTCAAATGTTGACAGCTGTAAAAATGTTTGGTTAGATACAATAAGTTAAATGCATCTAACCAAAAATTTTTACAGCTGTCAACATTTGACAATTGGCTTATATTAAGTATTGCCAACTTTAACACTTCGGTCATGGCCTGCTCTGAATCATTTTTTTACGATCACCCGGTATAAATAATTTTTTTTTGTTAGTTATATGTACAAATCGTATTAGTAACTTTTACAAATCGTGTTAGTAATTTAAACAATTTGTCTTATTCATTTTAATATATCGTGTTAGTATCCTTAACGAATCGTGCAAGTAATTTAAACAAATTTTGCTGGTCGTTGTAACACACAGTGTGAGTAGTTTTAACAAATTTTGTTAGTCGTTTTAACAAATCACATTAATAGTCTTAACAAACCGTGTTAGCAGTATTAACAAATATTGTTATTAGTCTTAACAGAGCGTGTTAGTAATTTTAGCAAGTCGTGGTAGTGGTTTTAACAAATTTTCTTAGCAATATAAACAAATCCAGATTTGTTTTGAAATCAAAAGCATTTGTTAGGACAAGTAATTGTGAGATAGTAATACCTACAAACACTGATAGTTTGCACAACATAATTTGCCACAACTAAAAAAAATAATATTGTGAACAAACAAATTAGTTGACTCTATAGCTACTAATTTTATTTAGTTGAAGTGACTAATCATTTGTTCACACAACAAAACATTTTTTTCAGTGAGTCCAACACTGTTTAGTTTGGTAATGGATGAGATAATTAAAGAAATAAAGACAACAGGAAAAGGCTACAAACTTAAAAATAACGACATAAAAATAATTTGTTACGCTGACGATGCTGTCTTAATATCAGAAACAGAAGATGACCTACAAAGAATGCTGTTTAAATTCAAATCTGTGGCAGAAACGTTTAATATGAAGATCTCGACGAATAAAACAAAATCCCTCACTGTATCCAAAGAACCACTACGATGTAAATTAGTCGTAGACGATTATCCAATAGAACAAGTCATGGAATTTAACTATCTGGGTGCAAGTATCTCCAGTTGTCGAAACCTATATAACGAAGTTAGAAGCCAAGCTACAAAAGCGGCAGCAATATCGGGAGCCTTAAATGACATTATCTGGAAAAACAAACATATGTCCATGCATAGCAAAACACGCATCTATAAAACAGCTGTGAGACCCATCATGACATACGCTGGAGAAACCAGAGCAGACACTGGTAAAACAAAACAACTTCTAAGATCTACCGAAATGAGAACCCTGAGATCTATAAGTGGGTTGACATTGAGGGATAGAATAAGGAGCCAGGAGATAAGAAACAAGTGCGTAATTCAGGACGTGGCTAGGTGGGTGCAAAATAGGAGAAGGGGATGGAGGGACCACGTACAGAGAATGGAGGACACCCGAGTTACCAAAGTAGCGATGATGGAAAGACCGCAAACAACGAGACCGCGTGGCAGACCACCAAAAAGATGGAAAGACTGCTGGACATCCGCATCGCAAGATAATTGATGAGGAGAGGCTAAATTAGGAAACGACAGGGCAAGCCATATAACAAGAAGAAGAAGAAGAAGAATATTTTCTTTTAGGGAAAGAGTTGATTTCAACATAGAATCATGTGACCATAAAGTGGAGGCTTTTTTACCATCCGCATAATCTTGGAAATACGCCAGAAGTACATTTTCAGAAATTATAATTACGTTTTTAGTACTACACCAATTTTTGAATGTTACGTATGCTTTCATATAGAGATCTTTCGATTTTTCAGGCAATAGCTTGTCTGTTACATGTTCTGCGATTTCCCGCATTTCAGGCGGTGTACAATTTAAATCTTCACTTGTCATTTTTGCAAAGCAGCCACAAAAAACTTACTAAAAGGCCCAGAAAACTAGAAATTTAACTTTTATGTCAAATAGTAACAATTTTCAAACAACTGTCATGCCAACAAAACAAAAAACTGTCATTTGTCTTATAATTTGAAATAAACAGGAATTCAAGTTAAAATAGTCATTTTTCGACAATTATAAGGGTTTATATCACTAGTAGTGAAGAAAAAAGTATATAGGCCTCGGTAGAAAAGTCTTATAGCCCTCGGGCCTTACATCTAAGCTTAGCCCTCAGGCTATAATAGTAGACTTTTCTACCTTGGTGTATAATGTACTATTATGGGATATAAACATAACCAAAAACAACAAAATGAAGATATACAACACAATGGTGCAGAGTATCATGACATATAGAGCAAAGGTATGGATAATCAACAAGAAATACAGAGGGAAGATAACAGCGACGGAAATGGAGTATTGGAGAAGATGCTGTAGGTTGACAAGACTGGATAGAGTAACAAACGCGGAGATAAAAGAAAAAAACTTTACCACATACATAGACGAAAAAAAGGTTGTTATGGTACGGACGGTATGTTAGAAAGGCAGAGGAAAACAGATGGATAAGAAAATCAGGGAATAGAGTCGGGACGAAAGAGAAAAAAGCCGAGAAGATCATGACGAAACAAAGTTGACAAGGCAATGGAAATGAGAGACTTACTAGATAGAGGTTGGGAGAACAGGGGAGAATGGAGAAAGTGTTTGAGGGAAGAAAGACAGTGACAACTGTGCAAGTACTTATGTATATGCCATAGAAATTGGTGAGTTTAGATTAATATCAATTCGATTTTGGATTTGAGAACATCGTTGGATTTGTGGTAAAAATCTGCATTTAGATACCCATCTAGGAATCTAAAGAATGGTACCATTTGAAAAGAAGTGTCTAATTTATAAACAAGTGACTTCTTAAAATATGAATGCCTGTATCTACCAGAATACTCGTAGAAAAATCATGTTATTATTTTTTTGTTATCATCTCCGTCCTTCGCGCCCTGTCATGGCACTTTAGATTAAAAAAAAACAATTAACTCTAAATAAATCAAGTAAACTTAAAATTTTCTAAAGTAGTGCACATGTACTCAGAATTGTCTGAGAATACCAAAAATGTCAAATGTCATACAAGGTGTTCTATTTAAAATTCAAAACCCTGGGTAATTTCCAGTAAAACCGAAAGTCAAAACAATGTGTCGGATATGTTAAAATGTGCCGTTAGGTACATATTACCTATTCTAAGTTTCGTTGCAATATCTTAAAAACTATTGGAAATACGGACTGTCTAATGACACCGTTGACACCCGGTATATGAGGCTACTGTTGAATATTCCACTCATGTTGTAACAGCTAATGGCAGCCGTTTATTTTCAGGTTCTTGACTAATTAGACCCTGACTGGCCGCGATAAGCCTTTTTTTAGGAAGCTCCGGTATTATCGGTGGTGCATTGCAACACATCAACAATTTTTTTTATTTTTGCATTTAATAATTAACGCAATTATACGTTAGTACATAACAACTAACTATACTAAGTAATAGTTTGATCTTTTTGTTTGTGAAATATTCTAAAAACTGCCACTCGGGAATTAAAAATTATTATGAATAATTCTGTCTTTCATTGTCGAACTCAATTGTGTTGGTGCACGATAATATCAGACGTTCTTCGAACTCGTAATATTGCCTAGCAACAACACAATTTCGTTGTCAATGAAGCAACAAAGTTATCGATAGTTGTTAATCAGTTGTGGTATTGCTGTTGATGATTTATTGGTTATGCAGTTGATGATACTTTTGTTATTTTTGTTGGAAATAAGCGTTGCTGTAACCTGCAGAAAGAGCTAGCTGTATGCTTGAATCTTAAGTAGTTTGGCTGGACTATTTGAGGTTCCTCGACCTGGTTAATTGATAATGTGACCTATTGCATTTAATAGTAATAACCAGTAGTCCCCGTAACGTATATCTTGGGGTGGCCAAAAGGTGTTTATTTTCTACAAACTTTAGGTGTCTTGTGTCTTTTAGAAGCGACGAATTCTGAATGGTGAGCGAATTGACATAGATACGATTTCCATTAATCGGGTTAACAATTGCTTAATCGATATTCCGGTCTATTTCTGTCTTACTGCTTTTTCTTTAACTAATACAGACAGTTGTGTTGGTTCATTCTATTATATGTCGCAAATCGCTATTTCGATGTGGATGAAATTGAAATGTGGGGGTATAACAAAATATTATCATAAAAATTAACTTTCAACAAAAACTCGATTCATGTATCATTTTTTTAACGAAATGTTGGAAATGTAAATACATGTTTTGATATAAAAAGTTAGGACAAATACAATGTTTTTTTTCAAACTCTTTAACTACACAATTGCAATCCATATTATTTAAAAAATTTGAATATAATGAGTGTTTATCCTAAAACCAGTCGGCAGATCGATATAATGTTTGGTATCATAATAACTGTACTACAGCAAACTCCTGTTATAAAATTATTGCTGTAACTTCACAAATTGTAGAATTAAAGCTTTTCTAAGTTTTTGAAATATTTATTAATATTTATTTATTATTTAGGTTTTAGACCAATCCTCTAACCTCTCTATACGCCTTCTACAAATATTTGAAATTTGTATATCCGTATCTAGCAATTTTTAGACAGCCTAAGAAAACGAATATTTCTATTCTTGCAGAAAATAATCTTCAAAATACTTTGATATTTACTTCGTCTCAACTCTTTCGTCATGAAAATGTGAGAATTTTATTAAACGAGATTGAGTCGCACTGTCGACTCGTAATTATAAAGTTTATATTAGTTCGAGAATTTCAAAAAATAACTTTTATTTCAGAACTTTAAATTAATGCTGAAACAAATCGTATTGGTTGAAATTTGAACCGCGGCCTCTGTGAACGTGATGCAGATGTCAGATACCCTAGCCATTTGTGATTTCAGTTGCGAACGTGCTTAACTGCTTATTCTCGTATTTTAATAGAAATCAGGCTTACTAAAAGTGCCAGTATGAATTATAGAAAGCTGGCAACGGAAATTGTTGTTTTTCCATTATAATATTAAGCACCTATAAAAGTGTATGTGAAAAACGCAAGTATAAAGAATATCGAAACAATATGACTCTTGCAATTTGTATCTAAATCAAATATATTTTCAATCAAAATTATAAAATTATTAAATTTTACTGAAAAATTTAACTCTCCCTGTTTTAGAACTTCAACATCGGGGATGCTAACAGTTTGTGTTTAAGCCTATCAATAAACGAAAAAAAAGTTAAAAATCCAAAGTTGTTTATAAATTACGATAGTTGCCTAGCTTGCTGTACTTCCATGACTAACGTAGTGTTCCCACTAAATTTTTCCGATCCGCTTACCGCACCCTATGCCGAATACGTCCATTATCACGAGCGCTGTCTATGTTTCAGTAAATTATTTAAAATTAAATGCCATTTACAGCGGTGCTCTTACAGTAACAAAATAAATACACAAAGCAGTACTTAACTCTTTTTCTATTTTGGACTTTGGATCTTTTAAAAGTCTTCTTTTTAAAGTGCCGTTTCCGTTCGGAGGTTGGTGATTATTCTGTTTATTTGAATCTTATTTACCACTGCTCTAAACAATTGTTTTGAGGTGCAGTTGAACCACTCTCTTAAGTTGTGCAGCCACGATGTTCTTCTGATGCTGCGTCTTTTGTCGATTTTCCTTGGATAATAAGTTAATTAAATGATATTTTCTGCCTCTCGTGATATCATCACCCAGATACTCAAGTTTTAACAGAATAATCGTTAACTCTGTCGAATAGTGCATAATATAGGGATTTTTTAAGGGATTAAAAACAACCTGTACTACGTTAGGAAATACTTATTAAAGTCTGGGAAAATACTACAAAATTAAAAAAAAAATTTGCTTATGATTAAGTTACTTGGCACAAAATTGTTATGCGTTATTTATCAGAAAAACTAATATGGAAGAATTACATAAACAGTTTGAAGGTAAAGAGAATGAAAGTCTTGATGATAAAGCTATTCTCCGTGTTTCCTCCAGATAGAATGAGTTCGACATAAGCAAGTGTTTTCTTTCAAAAAGTATCGAAGAAGAAGAAGTATAAACTCTTAATATCGAAAAAAAGTCAACTTAATTGCAAACAACAATGAAATTATCTTTCAGCGAGTTGGGTCAAACAACCGAATTTATATGGAAGTTATTAAGATTCTAGTTTCGTTTTCTTCGATATTTTTTGACAGAAAACACATAGCTTTATTTAAAAAATTTTACCCTATCTTCAAACGTTTTGAGTAATTTGTCTATATTATTTTTACTGATAAATGATACGTAACAATTTTAATGCCAACTAACTTAATCCTAAGCAGAATTTTTTTCAATTTTAACCAAACTCTTATTCAAACGAAAATTTACATTATTTTAAATATTTTCACTAATTTTTTATTTATTTCTTAAAGTGGTACATGATTTTTCCTTTTGAAAGCAATTGATTTAACAAAAAGTGCACTTACCAACTCACTCAATTTATGAGAAGTGGTGTCCGTGGTTTTACCATCCATCATTAAACAATTAGTTAAACGAAATTGTTTCTGCAAAAAATATAAAAAAAGCTGCCAGGCAACCGCTACGGGACCTTCCTCGCATGTAATAAAATTATTTTTAAAATTTTTTAATATATTTCGAAAATTTTGACAATTTTGTAGATATTTAGAATATTTTCAAATTTCTCTGAAATTTTTAAAATATATTTTGAACGGACTTTAAAATTTAACAATTTTGCTTTTGTTTTCTAAAATTTTGATTACGATACAAATTTTTTTAGTTATAAAAATTTTGTTTGTTTGTTTGTTTGTTTAATCTTTCACCTCTTATACCCGAAGGTGTCGAGGTCTTTCACTCCGGGTAGGCTCTTCACTTGTGTAATAGGAGGTAGTGGGGCCTTTTGGCCTTTAGACCGCTACGCTCCTGAAGCTTATGCCACCCTTCATGCACATTCATTCAATGTCATTCACACACATGTGTTTAATTGTATGTTTTATGCTGTTTATGACTTTGTTACTTGTCCTGGTCAGTCGGAATTCAAGGCAAGCGCCGTTAATTGTAACCCAACGTCGAATGGTTACCGAGCTCGATACCGATCCACAGAATTACAGAAAAAATTTCTGATTCTTCCAGGATTCGAACCGAGAACTCACGCATTGTGAGGCTGAAAAATTTTGAAAATATTTAAATGTTTCAAAAATTTTAGAAATATTGAAATTTTGAAGATTTTGTGAATTTTAGAAAATGTTAAATATTTTGGGATTTTAAAATATCTTAAAATTTTGAAATTTTTTTGTATTAAAAAATTCGAAAATTTGAAAATTATTGAAAATTTTGTTAGTTTTAAAAATTTTGCAAAATTTTGAAGATTTAAAAATATTATAATAAAACTGCTCACACGAATTTTTTTAAAACTTTGTAGGGTGCTAGAACCGAAGGCTACAATTTGGCTTTTTGCTCGCTTTCTATGAATTTTTGAAAATCAAAAATAAGTTTTCCTGTATTTATTAAACGGAAAACAATAAATAACTTCTTCTTAAGAAGAATTGCTCATCCTAACTAGTAGAACTATAATCGAATCGTTAGTTTTTGGAAATATTTTATTTAGTAGGGCTACACATTCCCCCCTCCAATTGTTTGGCTGGCAAATTTAGGATATGGTTGGCTACTGTAGAAAATGTAAATTCTAATTATTTGTAATTTAAAAAAGATATTTTACTCCCAAACATTTTTGGACTAGGTAAAGTTATAATCAAGCATAATTACTAAGCCGCAGCATTATGATTGGTGACGTCACGAACTGACAGCGAACTATAAATAGAATAGTGTTGCCTATGCAGCTTGTTTTCTTAGAAATCTAACAGTCGGTATAATTATAAAAAATTCACTTTTGCAAATACAGTGAATATTAATATCTAGTATGGAAAAGTCCCCTCGAAGTTAACACTTCAGCTTTTTTCAATTTAAATTCCAAACATAAAATGCAACAAGAAAATTACCACGAGTCGAAGACGAGTGGTGATTTTCTTAGCAAAAAAAAACATCTCGACTATTCAGATGGCTAATTTCCGGATATCAAAACCAGCACTTACTATATTGTTATATGAAAATTCTGATAATTTTTGAAAATTTTGAAAACTGGAAATTTTGTTTAAAAATTTTAAAAAATTTTTGAGCTTTAGAAAAATTTTTTAAAAGTTTAAAATGTTTTGCTTTTAGAATTTGTTAATTGTAATCAATATTTATTCGTTGAAATATAAAATCGATTTCATGTTTTGGTGGTAGTCGTTAGGTAAACGAATAAAAGGAAACCTCCTTGATGTGCTTTCTGAATGGACGATTGTTCCTATTGCCATTTAATATGTTCATACCGATTTTGAAGTTCAAGTTTGTAAATTAAAAATAAAACAAAAATTGATGATGGTGACAGGAAAATCGCGTTTGCTAATCAGCTATTTAACATGCGTAGAATACCCTTTTCCCCTTTTTTTGACAAACCAACCTCATTTTCTCGTGGTTTCGTTCCAGTAAAATAACCAGTCTTTGTGATTCAGTATCGAATCAGGTCGGATTGGATTGGATTCAGTAACAGATCAGATACAATATCGGATCAAATTGGATTCTTAAATATAGAATCGGATCTGTCTTAGATAAAATTCATCGGAGCGGAATCGGATACGACTTTTTTTTTAATTTCCACTTTTAGTGGATACTAACAATTATTTAACCGTGTTACAAAGTATGCTCTCAGACCAGTAATAGATTATTATTTTAGATAACCTTAAAGATGGCTAGAATTGCGACTGTTTTTTCAAGTTATAGGCTCTACCACCTCCAGGTAAGCTTCAAAATCACATTCAGTAAAAAAACTGGTTTTTACTGTAATTTTTATAAATATAATCTTTGGCAGTAGGTAACTTTTAATAATCATACTTTAAAAAGACATAATGACCAAGTGATTAAATTCCGACGAAGAAGACATTGCGCGGGTGTGTGCATGGGTTGTCTGTTTGAGACTAACATTGCTTACTAGATGTGTTGGCTACGTCTCTTGCTCATTAATGGTTTCATCACGTTTGTTGCTTAGTGCTTTTCACATGTAGGAATGCTTTGAGAATTAACAGACGGATTTATGTCACTCGTTTGAGTTAGGTAACTTGCTTTTCTCAACAATACCAAGTGTTTTGCTTCCCTAAAGTTTATACAAGTTTTAATGAAATTGTATTCTCCCAAACATTTATTTTGACATATATTAACGCATCTGTGAAAAGAAAATTACAAACTAAATTGCATCTAGCTTGAATGCAGCGTTAAAGATATGGGAAGGTACAATAGAAACATGTCATTAAAATCATCTGCGGCTGCTGCAGCATATACAATGTCAAGTTTAATCAAAGCTCGGTTTCCTCACTAGTACTGGCAAAGTCTTTCAACATTACATACAACATTATGTACACCCAGTAACATGGCGACTGTGAAGGTATGAGATTATTATGAGCTTATTCAAGTACAGAGGGAGCTTTAGCTGCTAACACCATGCATTAATATGATTACACACATATAATAACGTTTGCTAATTATTTATTCAATTAATAATTAGTACATCTGTTAGGCGGCTTAATAAGTCTTCAAAACAATTATTAATCTTGAGAATGAAGTGAAATTTAGTATAAAGCGTAAATTGGGATTATTGATTTAGTAAACATGTGCCCGTAAAATCTTTTTGCTCGGATAAAATTTTGAATTAAATCATTACATTGTATGTCATATTATGCTACATTTAAATATTTCTATTGTTTCTAGGCGTGATGAGCATTTATTTTGAGGCGTCGGTGTTTAACCTTAGCAGCAGAAATATGACGGTGTTAATAAATATTAACATATAAATAAACATGTTGGAAACCAGCTAATGGAAAAATGCTATTAAGAGATTATAATATATGAAAGCTGATGGGGATCAATTAAATAATACATAAAATAAAAATTAAAGGGCATACTTTCTCTCTATTTTTGTGAATAAAAAAAACGTTCAAATAAAAAATGAAGCTTTAAAAAGCTGCATTTGCGTTTGAATTAATCATGTTTGCAACTCAACTTTGTAAACAAGTTTAATGGAAGTTAATCGCGTATCTATTACCTATATGAACAGTATTCAATCAAAATAATTAACGCAGTGGATTTATCATGCAAATATAATAACATTGGTTTTGTTTCTATGTACTAAACGATTATTATTAATATTAGCCGATAGCTTTTTTAATTAAGTTTTTCTTTACATAGGAAAGTGATCAAAAAAGTGCCTTATTCCATAATACATACATGTGCTTCTAAAACCACTAAGGCTTCTACAACACCAAGACTAGTCTTGGTCTTGTCTTGCTATTGTTTGGTCTTGAAAATCAAGACGAGAATTGCTGTACCACACCAAGATCAAGACTCATTTGGTCTTGACTAAATCTTACCCAGAGTCTTGGACTTGACAGTAGTTTACAGTTATTATATTATTATATATTGAATTTCTAATTTCAATTGCAGACGAAGTAGCAAACATAAATAGGTGACTGTGATATAATTGTGCCAAACATAATCTGTAAGGGCCACAAAGCGATACCATTTTTTATAAAAGAAACACATAGGGCAAGAGCTATTCGTAAAATATGATTAGCCTAAAAAACAACATCTCCGTTTGAAGCCAAGGTTTCTGTAAATGTTAGCTTACTACATCACTGGTCAACAATGATTTTATTGTCATTGGTATTAGGTCAAGTTTAGGGTTACTTTGTGCAGCTGATTCCGAATTTGCTATCAGTTTTATTAGATTGGCTGTAGTTTTTGAGATAATGCTTCCTTTTAGAAAGTGTGAAAGAAAAAACAAAGAAAACCCACAATTAAAAGTGTATTAAATAAATCTCAAATTATACAAAATAAAATGAACGGAATATTAGGTACATTGTTTGCAAAGAACATGTTAAGAATTAAAAATGATATGATAAATCACTCCTAATGCTCGGTAAAACGCCGTTTGTATGTCTTTCTTTTGTGTTGGTCTTCAGGACAATCACGTAGGAGGCTCCAGCAATAGTCTGCCATCATGTGTTTATCCCATCTGCCTTGATACCTTTCCTTCATAGTCTTTATGTCCTGGTGAAACCGCTCCCCTTGTTCCTCACTAAAATCAACCAGGTTTTTCGGAAACTTGTCTAAGTGGCTATGGAGAAAGTGTACTTTAATGCTCATATTAGCATCTAATTTCTTAAAATTAATGAGCATATTTTGCACTAGTTCTTCATAATTCTCTGCTTTATGGTTTACCCAAGAAGTTCTTAACAACTGAGACAAAACAGCACCAGGCAGAAGCTTCAACATCAGTCATAAATTTTATGAAATGCGAATCGTTAATGAGTTTGCGAACTTGAGGACCAACAAAAACCTGCCTTTAATTTTTTCATACTTAGTTTAGGGAACGATGTACAAATGTATTTAAAGCATTCCCGGTTTTTATCTAAGGCTTTAACAAATTGTTTCATGAGTCCTAGCTTTATATGGAGTGGTGGGAGAATGATATTATCTCTGTCAAGCAATGGCTCATTCACGATGTTCGCTGTACCTATAGTCAAATTTTCTCTTAGTAGCCATGTCTTCTTCGTCCAATGATCCTGCTTTGCTCTACTATCCCATAGACAGATGAAGCAAAGGTACTTCGTGTATCCACTTTGTTGTCCAAGCAAGAAATTCACCATATTGAAATCAACGCAAACAGACCACTGGTGGTCTTGATAGCGGATCTTCTGCAAAACCATTTTTATGTTTTCATATTCTTCTTTAAGTTTTGTTGAGTGGCCAATTGGAATGGATGCATAGCGATTTCCGTTGTGCAGTAGAACACATTTCAAGCTTCTTTTAGAACTGTCAATAAAAAACCGCTATTCTTTTGGTTGATATTTAGGCAAACCCATTTCTAAAAGAAGTCCTGGAATATTATTGCAATAAACAAGCTTTTCATTTTCGCTGAAGTACGGGAGAATTGCCTGCTCTCTTGTTCTGTAAGTTGTTATTGTAACTTCTGGCTTTGGACAGTTTTTTTTCTTTTAATCTGGATGCTAGAAGTTCAAACGCTTGTTTTGACAGATTTAGATTCCGTACCAAATCATTCAGCTCGTCTTGAGAAAACTGTTGTGGTGTTGATAAGTTCCTATCATATTCACTTTCACTAGAAGACTGTGTGGTGGGCTGTGGGTCCGGCAGTACTTCGACATCTGACAACGGAAGCTCGGACTGTGAAGTAAAAACTGGAATAGGAATTGTTTCGCTGTGTGGTAAAGGTCACTTGGCTGACTCCAAATTAAGATATTTCCATGTACGTTTCTTGTAGCTGTTAAAGTATTTCACAATCACAACACAAAAATAACAATCGTCGTGATAGTTTTTCGGTTCTGTCCACACCATAGGGACACCAAAGTTTAAACCACTTCTATCTCCTTTTGTCCATTGCCGTAGAGACTATACACAGGTTTGACAAACGTTATGGGGAACCCAAGGTTTGTCTTGCTTCCCAATTCAGAAACCAAAATAAGCAAGATATGCTTGATTTACAAAATTAGTAATATTTTGCCGATATTTCTCCACAGTATAATCACCACGAACTTATATCTATGCGAACGCTTAAAATATTGTATTAATATGATGCTTGCAGAAATTAAGTAATATAAAAACACGTCTTTCTTTCACGGCTTTCTCTACACAACTAAGTAAATGAGTGTGGTAACGTACATGCAAACTGTTGTGACATGTCGCGACATGTCGCAACTTGTTACAACGCGTCATAACAAGCGTCTGTTTAGCGTAATATAAAAATTACAACGGTCGGATACTAGGCAGACGTCAAGAAAGTGCAGTGTTACTGAGGTAAATTCTAAATTTGAAGGTTATAAATTATCTAAAAAACTAAAACCAATTCAGTAAAAACAAAAATTGTTTTTAAATTCAATGCCCCAAAGTACCCTAAAATCGCATAAACATCGGCAACGAAAAAATATTTTTTTTTGTTGGACTTTAATATTTAATAAATTCTGTTACAATATCGGCACCCATATTTATATCACTTACAGGTTTTTCATTGCTATGCAATTCAATACCCCATATTTATTTTCTGCTACAGCGGTGTTGTATAACTTGTAGTACTCAGGTCAGAGGCTTATTGTGCGGACCGCGCGCTGGTTAAAGATTCTCCCTGAATAACCCGGTGCCAGTCTCAAAGGCTAGCACCTTGCTGAATGGGATGAACCGTGTTTTTCCCCCAGATCCAAAAATCTCAATCTAAAGTGTCTTAGGCGCAGGGTCATGCACAACCTGGAAATAGGATCGTTGACAATATCAATCTTGTGCAAGTGCTTGTTGAGGTGACAATGACCTGTTTAGAAGCCTACCATAATCTTTATTTGTTTCCTGTTTTACTGTAGAAGCAGTTTGAATGCCTGTTGTGAAAGAACTTTGACGAAAATCTTAGCTTTCCTTAGTCCTCGTTGCAAAGACCAGCTTCATGAGAAATAGGTTAAAACCTATTTCTTCATTTCCCTCTTTGCATTTCAGTGGAAAATTTCGAGAATTGGTTCTAGTCCAGGTGGATGCTCGCTAGAACCGCCGTCAGTCTGTTTCTTCGTTTATCTCAATTTTGCTGTGGCTTTGTACCCACAGCAATTTGACAGAGTTCTGCTTGCAGAGTCTTGCCAATGCTGATCGGCATTCTTGAATTAACTCTGACGTTACCCTAAGAGAGCTCAGAACCTGAAGAGCCGCTGGATGCCTGAAAAAATATAAATGTTTATTTGAAAATGCCTTTTTAAGGTTTTCGTACGTACAGACCTGTATAGTATATACCTCGGCTTGGAAAACAGTGAAGCGCTTTCCAATAGAGAATAAATGTCTTACTCGTGATGTATAGCTATAAACATCCGCACCTGTACCGTTCTCAGTCCTTCAGCCATCTGTGAGCCAGAGAAGTCCCTTAAGAACCAAGATGTTCTGGTTATGGATGCTCCTTTATTTGATTTTGCTGTATTAGTACAAATGTCAAAAACAATTTTTCAAGGCCAAGACTCAAGACCAACACTAAGTTAGTCTTGGTCTTGGCATAACAATACCAAGACAAGATGATCTGTGTTCAAGATTTTTTCAAAACCAAGACAAGACTAAGAAAATCTTGTCTTGGTCTTGGTCTGGAAGTAATAAAGACAACTGGTCTTAGATTTGCCCAAGTTGAAATGTTTGTAATACACCTCATGTTGCCTGATAGACCAGATTAAAATTCATTGAACGAAGAATGTAGAAATGAATTAACAAATACCAGAATTGATAAAATAGAATTACACTAAAACATACAAAAATAAAACAAACAAAAAGCAGCAATTAATACAGGCTGAGTAATAAATAAACTGCTGGTGTTACTAAAGGAATAGGAAAGAGATAAACCGTGTCAGCGCATGAAAAGGAATTCTAATAACGAACTATTATAAAAACACTTTAAATTAAAAAAATCTTTAATGCACTAGCCTTACAACACGATTGGAAAAGAATACGTGCATAGAAAACTACTAAAAGCACAACAGGATCCATAAAATCGGTTTCTTCACAAACATTTGGCCGTTGGATATAGTCAATCCTACACATAGTGGTGTAGATACAAATATTTTCAAGTCGCACAGTACTTAGAATGCAGCAACACTTAGTGCTTTTAAAAAATTCATTAATTTATGTATAACTAAAAACCTGGCTAGTTGGTCAGCAAATTCACAAATGTTTCACAAATTTTATGACCGGAGCAAACATTTCACACCCCAATAGCTTTGCCAGAGTTCTGCTAAATCAGTAACACTAATGCAATTAAGAATAAAATTCATATGTCACGTGACGGCATTCAAACCAATCAGATGCATAAAAATGCCTAGTTACATTTAAAATATAGTTATATGGATAATCCATGGCCTTCTAAGTCTAATTTAGAAAGCAATGATATAATCATACTCGTATATCCTATATTTTTAATTAAAATAAGAATTTTCTTGTTTATTTGTTTTTCTTCAGAAAATCGAAATGGCTACATTAATTTTTATTCATTTTTTGTTTGTTAAAGCTTTGTTACGTTCTGTAATAAACCAGTTTCACACTGTTTCTATAATTCATTTATTTTTCTTAAATTTACAGTCCCAAGAAATTGTATTCAGCTCTAAACATCTACATTATAATTTCGAATACCAGTTCTTGACATGTAATTAAACAATCAAACGAACTTATTTAAAGTGAAGTTCGATCGTAATTACATGAGGGTCTCGTTTGAGATGACTACAACCCTCTCAGAAAAGTTTTTTAATTTCTCGAATATCGTTCCCTAATACTAGCGCAATGTTCGACAATACTCTCTACATTATGAGTGCTCGAGTTGGCCATTTTTATTTTAGCTTTAAACATTTTGGTGACATCATACAGACAGCAGTGGTACTACATTGTAATGATGTCAAACGAGGCCCTCATGTAATTACGATTGAACTTTACTAGGTAATTTTGTTTGATCAATGAATAATACCGACTTATAAGTCAAAAGAGTAAAAAAAACGCAGCTAACTACAGACAAAGAATAACATTATTGGTATTTGTTAAAATCTACAAAAAATTAGTTGTGGGCAGATTGACAACGTTCGTTAACAAAATCTTTCATTTTGTCAAAAATAGCGTGTATTTAGACTGCAAGACATACAGGAATTAAAAAATGACTCAAATACATGCCCACGGTTAATCAATTTAAGTTATTAAAAAAATGGGCGTAACAGGTCGCTGGTACTTTCCCATACTATTTACGTTTTACATATTTTCGCGTCAAGAAGTCATGGAAATTTACATGTATTCTAGCCGGTACAAGCCCGCTGCAGACTTAAGATGTTGGTTACTTACGGGCTGCACGCGCTTCTACGACGCGACGTAAAAGTCGCTAAGATATTTAAAATGCGCTCACGAAAATAGTTATAACAGATTTATTTATATAGTTATAAAAACATGCAAAGAATAAAAAAAATATTTTTATTAAAGCTAATTGATAGGCGTAGTTAAATTTACGTAACTGCCGGAAAACACGTCGTTGATATTAAAAAGCATAGTTGTTTTTCTTAATTTTCAATATAGTTGAAAATTTTCTCCAATCTTAATAAAGTACTTTAAATAGTCTATCAAACTGATAAAAGTTTATAACGATCGGTGTTTGCGTTGAAGAATAAAAAATTAATCAATATCAAAATTTTCAAAAATTTCTAGAGGGCGTCAGAGTGAAATTTGGGAAATTAGTAAACAACAAATTTTGTAGTTCATTGCAAACTCCACTGGCTCAGACCGTTAGAAAAAATGACGTAGACAGTGTTTTTGTTTTTGAGTAATCGGGCATTAAAGTTGAAATTTTCAAAAATTCGTAGCGGCTTTCATTTTGAAGATACAGGATTAGAAAAATAAGCATTTGATTTGTCTTTAAATGCACTACAACGCTATGCATTTAAAACTTTTAAAAAGTGTTTAGAAAAAAATCTATACCAAAAAAACTGGTTTAATTTCCGGTTCCGGTTAGCAACCTTACTAGAACTATCTGCAACTAAAAAACTTTCGCACACCAAATCTTATTAAAAACGGACAAAGGGGTTCTAGAGATATAGGAGAACAAACGCACCCACCCCCCACCTACGGACAGACAATTTTAAAAACCGCTTTTTTGGGTTCCTTGGACTCCAAAACGCGTATTTCCGTTAAAATCTGAAATTCGAAGATTTGCATGAAATCATAACTTTCCTTACTTCAGTACAAGTATGGGAAAGTAGAAGGTAAACAGATAGAAAAACATTACACAAGAATTAAATCGCATTTATAAATAATTTGCAGTTGGACATTAAAAAAATATCTAAATCAGTTCGGTTAATAATCATATTAGCAGTATGTAATATGTGACTCATTGCGCAATCACTATTTTTAACATAAACTAAATTTTGATATCTACGCAATCTGACATCTGTCACCTTTATTTCCATGCTTGCCAACATCTTACTATTATGAATCCTACCACTAAATACACTTTAAACCAAATACAGACTGTTTAAATATTTATCTACGATTACTTGGATAAGGACTTATTATGACATTCAGTTGCGTTAGGTAATGAAGTTCATTATCTCACTAGTGAGATTATGGATTCATTACCTAATTAATATTATTTGCAAAAACAAAACAAGCTTTTTTATAAGAAGACTGGCTGGTTGCCATAGTATTGAACAAATCGTATCTATCTCGTTCCTTTATTTTTAAAGCAAAAGTATTTTAAAAGTGATTTGACATTTGCGAATAAATTAATGCAAAATGGCAAATACCATTTCAAGCAAACCAACTCAATTTTAAACAAATTTTGAGCAATCGTAGAAAAAGGTTTTGTATGTCACACGTGGGATAATGCATTATTATGGCACTTGTTCGATTACACAACTCGGTTACTATCAAACTCGTGTTATAATAACGTCTTTATCCCACTAGTAACATAAATAACTATTGTACAATTGTAGTCTTTAAATTTTAAATTGTATGTCATTATGTAATTTCATAAGAAACGTTAACTGAATACATTGAATACACTCGATATGCTTTAAAATACAACATTCTAACAACTTTTTTCTGAACTTTTTCATTACTATCAATTAAATAGTCTGCAACTGGAATCCAGACAACACTTGCATATTCCAAACTAGATGTGATTATGCTATTATACAGTATCAATATTGTTTTAAAATCCCTAAAATTGTTTGGATTTCTCAATATAAAAGCAAAGTTTTTATAAGCTTTATTAACTATCGTAAATATGGGTTCATTAAAATGTATTGTATTGGTAAACATAATCCTTAAATTTTTAAACATTTTTACAGTGGTGAACTTTATATTAAAAATTTGGTATTCATGATCAATTTTGGTTTAGACTTACTAAAAGTAACAACATTGCATTTAGATAAATTAACAACCAGTTTATGTTTTGCTGGCCGATTTTCCACTCTGTTAATGTCGCTTTGTAAATTGATGCAGTCATTCACTGATTTAATGCAATGATAAAACATAAAGTCATCAGCATAGAGGAAACCTGAAGAATATTTAAAAGCTTTTGGCAAGTCGTTTATAAACAGAACAAAGAAGAACAAACCGAGTATAGTGCTATGAGGTACTCCAGACACATATATAATTTTATTAGACATATTAATGTTAAACATATTCTTTGAGGCTTTCGCGGTTTCTCGAGCTGTCGATATTACAATTTACTTTCGGCTTAGACCGCGTCGTCATTTGGGAACTACACCCAGCATAATCAGGTAAGGACCGACCTGTAGCTTGTCTGCCTTTACAAGCATTTGCTCTAGAAGTTTGAGCAATATTGGTATAAGGGCCGTGCGCTTAGAGTATTTGACCTTTGGGGCGGAAAAGGATTTGATTAAAATGTATTTTGTTTGGCAGAATAAGAATACTTAATCGGCTTATGCTTGTTAGCTGTTTGTAAACCCATACAAACTAACGTTTCCCAAGACATTGCAGCTTGCACCTTCAAAGTAAATAAAAAACTAAATTCAAATCCGGGAAGCGGAGTCCTTAGAGGATAAACTACTAAAGTCCAAGCTTTACTGAGTCTAAAACCATCCTTCTTGCTTATGTTGTTAGGTTGTTTCTCAATTTTAATTGCTTCACGTACGATACGAGGGAAGTAATAAGGTACTCTGGCGAGTACCCGAGCATTGTAGAAGTTCATCTTATGCCCAGTTAAAACCAGTATGTTTAGCCACCTCAGATTTTGTGATGCGTTTCTGTTTGCAATCAGTTTTGTGCTCTTGCAATCTTAACTCAATGGAACGACCAGTTTGTCTGATGTAGTTTGAGCCACAAGAGCAAGGGATGTTGTAGATCCCGGCCGATTTTAAATTGGATATTTGATCCTTTGCGGATCTGAAACCGATTCCCAAAGTTTCATTAGTCCTAAAGACTGTCTTTGTGCTGTAATTTCTAAGAACATGCCCAATCTTATCAGTAATGCCTTTACTGTAAGGTAGAAAAGCTAAGCCTTCCGGAAGTGCCAGTTCTTCCTTAGCCTTGGACTGTTCCACGTTGTGGATTGCTCTATGAATTGCTGTGGCTATATAACCGTTTCATATGCTTTACTATAATTTTACATCTTTTCGACCCAATCCTTTCTTTTAACATTGTGGACATGGAATCAGATGGTGCGTGATTAACGTCTACTTCCAAATTAAATTTATTCTTTGCTTCCAAACAATTAGAACATGTCTTTGTCTTATTAATACTACATTCTTGTGTTTTTTGCTCATTATCACCGCATTCAAACAAAACTTGAGCTTTTTTTCAACTACCAGCCATGTGGTAATAGCCTCCACACTTGAAACATTTTTTTAAAATAAAATTTTTATACACCTCGCACACTGCATACTTTACATACAGTACTCGTTCGTGACATTTCTGTAAGAAACAGGATCATATTCTACTATTGAAAACCATTTCTCTTTCATTCTTTTCATAACAACTAGTTTAATTTCATCATATTTACTATTAATGCTATTCTGATTTACTTTTGCCTTCTTAGCTCGTCTCCACTTAATTTTTCTTTAATACCTACTCTGGGCTTATTCTGCTTTGGTGTGCTCACATGATACTTATCGCCCAATTTAGTTTCAACATCTTCCCTAATTTTTTTCAATCCTCCACCATTAGGGAATCTTATTTTCGTTATTTAAAATCAACAATTTTAATTTTCTTAGCGATTCCACCACTACGAATAATAGTTCTTTCAACATTTATATTCGATAGATCTTGGCTGATGACAACTCACACATAAAACGTATCATCAACGCCGTATGTCCATAAATGTGGGCGGTGGAAGGTTTGGTGTTTGGAACATTCAAGTTTGCCTGGCAGATTAAATGAAGAAGTTCACTTCGAACTATCATTAGAGGATGTCCTAGCAAGAAATAGATTAGAAATGTGCTGTTTACAAAATGAGCATCCAGCATGCGGTGCTAGGATTGCTACACAGTTTTTAATAATTACTATGTTAACAAATGAATAGGTTAACTTAAGGCGATACATTGGCCAGCCAGGTCTCTAAACTTAAACCATAGAGACTTTTTTTCTATAGAGTCTTGTTAAACTTTAGTTTGCGAAACTAAAATTTAAATACGTAACGATCTGTGCCAACGCATAATTTAAATGTTGAATTCAACCAGAACAAATCCAGCATTTTTGAAAGAATTGGTAGGTTATGTAGCAGTCGGATAAAGGCCTGTAATTTATCAAAAGAACATGCATTTTGTCCTAGTTTTTTTTATTTTTTATAAGCGTTTGTTCAAAACTTAGTCTATCACTTGTATTTAACAAACAGGTACCGCTTATGAGTTAAATCAGAAAAGAAAAACTAATTTCTGTTCCTATTTTCTAAATAAATTATTTTAAAAATAAATTATATTATCTATTTGAGTGTTTTGATCAACTTCAATAACTTTTCAGTGCAGGTAAATCGTATTTGTACAAAAGAACTAATATTTACAAAAAGAATTAACTGCTAGAAAATGCCTAAATTTTATTCAAAATGGGTTTTATCATTATGATGATTTTGATTCCTGAAACTAAAAGAGTTTTATTTGTTAAATACAGCCACAAAATTTTTTACCTAACTGTGCTATTTATATTGCAAAACTTTAAACGTTAAAATTGTCGTTCCAAATACTTCCTGTTGCAGAACATAGCCAATAGAGAACGAGAAAACTTTTATTATGTTAGTATTTTATATAGTGTTTGTTACGAGGCTTCTTATATTTGTTAACTGTATTGGGTCAGAAGCAATGTTCTTCGAGGGTAAAAATAAAAGCGCACCGACTCGTATATTGAGTTGTTATTGAAGCCCTGCTATCGTTTACTGCAATGAATTTCAAAAGCAATATTGTAACTCATACATGTATTTACAACTTCTATTTGAGATCGACTTTCCGAAGTTATTGCAAGAATCGTAAACACAAGCGGCGAAAGAATGTGATTTATAAAACTATAAAAGGTATTTCAGGTGCTATAAATGTGTTTGTATTTGTTTTGTACGCTTTTGTGAATTGTACGATGGGTAAAAACCGATTTAAAATAACAGATTCATGCAACTTCAAAATATAATGGACGCATAGCGTAAATGCATAAATTGTTATAGGTATTAGTAAAAATGGAAAATAAACAACCAATTATTATCTAAGTTGCAGGCTTCCGCGGCCGTTGTTAATAACAGCTAGGCTTCCGGGTTGGAGCCGCGTCATCGGTGCATGAACTGCCGACGTTTCGTCCTCGGTTCCACGGGACATCTTCAGGGCTTTGGGATCTGGAACACAAAACATAACATAAACACGATACAGGCCATAACATTCAATTTGACAAGACCATAATCCTAGCCCGTTCTTCCACCTACCTCAACCGTGTGATCCGTGAATCCATAGAAATACACAAAACTCCTAACAATATTAACCGAGACCACAGCTATCCCCTGCACAATGCCTACAAACTTTTATTTCCGAGTAAATCCAAGCCCCGCCCTGCAACCGCTCAACCCCTACAGCCCGACAGCCAATCACAGACCCAGCATTCACACCTTGTTACCCACCCGTCCCTTATAAACCCGGTGCCTGCACCGGTCTCGCCAGTTGTGTTCCAGATCCCAAAGTGACCATAGCCCTGAAGATGTCCCGTGGAACCGAGGACGAAACGTCGGCAGTTCATGCACCGATGACGCGGCTCCAACCCGGAAGCCTAGCTGTTATTAACCAATTATTATATATTTCAACATATCATTTTTTATAATATTTGGCTTTAATCAACCGTAAACGAAATATAAATTATTATTCATTTATCGCGGTTTTTAAGAATTGTGTCAACATTTTCTGGTCGCATTTTTAAAAAACTACGTACGTACTGCTCGTAAATAGGTTGCTCTGAAACCCATCAAACATTCAGCATCCAGAATGTCACCAATATTATGATACTTACGGGGGAGGTATTTACAGTGCACTCACTTGACGTATCTAAAAAGGATCAAGGATGGGACATTTATCAGGACTAATAGCAATTAACTCGATCAATGGTCATGTCATAGTGCTCACCAGTCTTGGTTCTACTCTTCCGAAAGTACGTGACACACAAGAAATCCAACGCGGACTTTGGCTTACTCCCTATTAACCTCAAGATAAATGTTTAATTACGGCTAATAGAAGAAAATTTTATTCTGGATGTTTATACCATAAAATCACTGTAGACTAAACGCATTCACACCTATTTAAAAAATAATGCTTTAGTAATTACATCGGCGCCACCTATTTTTTTAAGTGTTTTGATTACTGTATCACTTACTTAAATTTAAATTCATATATCAGGAGGGGTTATGTGAAAAAGCAGAATCTTAATTATATTATATTAAATTAAGTTTCTGAACTTCGCTTCATTGGCCCTATTATGTTGTATTTTGTATTTATTTTAAACTTTAGCGCCAATAAAAGACACTATTATTATTGTATTTTGAAGCGGTTTTTCTACCGGATATCTACATGTTCAGAGATTAATCACAAGCATCTTATACACTGTTGTCAAATGTATTGAATAAAGAAACTACGAGTGATAAGGTACTTTTAAAGTATCACAGTTTTTTGCACTGCGACATGTACAGGTAAGTATCCTTCTTTAAAATGTTTATATTCTTTAAAGCTTTTGCGGTTTCACGAACTATCAATTTACTTTCGGCTTAGACCGCGTCATCATTTGGGGATAACACCAAGCATAATTAGGTAAGGACCGACCTGTAGCTTTACAAGCATTTGTTCTAAAAGTATGAGTCATAGTTGTTCGTGGGTCTTGCCTACCTAAACAGGGCTGTCTGCTTAGATTATTTAAACCTTGGGGCGGACAAGGATTTGATTCTAATGTTTCTTGTATGTCAGGACCAAAATACTTAATCGGCTTATGCCTGTTAGCTGTTTGTAAACCCATACCAACTAACGTTTCGCTAGACACTGCAGCTTGCATCTTCATAGTAATTAGAGCACTGAATTCAAATCAGCTGGAGAGAACGGCGAAGTTCTGTTTGGTTGTCACCGTTGGGATGGAGCGTGATCTTGAGATCGATGATGGTTACGAGTCTTTAGAGGATGAACTACTGGAGTCCAAGCTTTATGGAGTCTAAAACTATCACCTCTGTTATGTTGTTAGATTGTTCCTTAATTTCAATTGCTTTACGTATATGATACGAGGGAAGTAATATCACTGAAATCAATTGATCTTTTAAATTTATTGTTTATGAAAAGAGATGTGTTTGTTTTTTGGTACTCTGGGGAGTACTCGAGCCTCTCAAAGTCTATTTTATGCTTAGTTAAACCAGTATCTTTAACCACTGCAGACCAGTTTGTCACATATAGTTTGAACCACATAAGCACGAGATGTTGTAATTGCCGGCATGGGAGCAGCACACGGCCCTGTTTAGGTAGGCAGGGTTTGCGAACAACTATGGATCAAACTTGTAGAGCAAATGCTTGTAAAGGCAGACAAGCTACATCAGCTTACCTGATTATGCTGAGTGTAATTTTCAAATTATGACGGGGTCTAAATCGAAAGTAAATTGTAATATTGACAGTTGTCATTAGTTATTATTATTATTATTATCATTATAATTATTTAGTTTTTCTGGTTTTCGTAGAGTTCCAGTCGCAAATATGACAGGTAAGGTTTTAATTGTCTTGGTTTTAAATTTCTTTAACTCCGTTGCCAATGCGGTATACTTCCTGATTTTTTTGGCAATGGTGGTTTGTATGTCATTAGAGTTAGAAACATCAACGTTGAGGTAAATTATTGTTGTTTTACCGTTAAAATGATGTTTGGTTTAATACATGGAACATTTCACTTGTTTTATTATAATTATTATTTATTCTTTTAACTCGTTTTTAAAATGGTATTGAAATTTGCAATACAGAGACTACAAGCATTTAAGTATTGCAAATTTGAGATCTTAGTGGGTTAAAAACTATTTTATTATTATTATTTTTTTCTTAGTTTTTGCCGGCATCAATAAATATGAAGGAAAATACTTTTTTTTTCTATAGTTAGATTTCATTATAGTTTAGTGATTACTCCACCAACTGATATTGCGATAGGCAAAATTAAAACGCCGTTAAATCTCATATTCTCCGTGGTTCAATAGTCAAGTCTACATACTTCGTGATTTTAAGACGTTCAGTGGCAGCCAAGTTGATAGTTAATGGCACGCAATAATATCTGCCACAAAACCTGTTTTCTATCTCTTGTTTATCAGTAGAATGTCAGGTCGGTTGTTGCTCACAGCCTTATCTGTGCTAATGGGACAATCTCAATAAAAAAAGTGTTTATCGCTCTCCAGGACTGGTTAAGGTAGGTATTTATAGCATGGTGTTCTTTTATTTAGTAGCGTTTGTTTCAGGAACAGATGTTGATGTACTATTTAAGCTATCTGATTATTTCGTTATAGATAAGTAGAGTTGACCAGCTGTGGGTATCCCCCCATCAGGTGTTTTATGGATTTTCCTCTTTGATCACACTTTCTACACACATATCTCTGACACTGTTTTTAATATATTGTGTTTATAATTCCTAGTTTGAATAATCTTGTCCTGTACTTTCATTGTACAGTCCTTTGCCTCAGGATGAAGATCGCTCTTAGTATTGTTATTTTTTTTAAATTTTGTGTTTTCTCGGCTTTTTAGCCTGTTAGCCACAACAGTTGAGAGACGAAAAAAACTTCCTAACACGATGGCAAGTTTGTAAGACAACAGACTTTTAAACAAGCTTTATAAAGCCGTTAGGTAGTTTTAGTTGGGTAATGTTTGACTTCAGGTACTTAGAACAAACTCCGTCTACGTAGACAACTAAGGGTATGATTTTAACTTCTCGAAATTTCCACACACGCAGTATCTTTATTGCCAAATTCTGGTATGTGACTTTTCTCTCCGTTTTTGCCACATTATGGGTAAGAGGTATAGCCACTTCAATTATCAGTGACTCTTTATTGATTTTATTTATCAACAGTAAGTCTGGGAATTTAAAATCAATAGTTTTATTATTTACAACGGACCTATTTCAATATAATACTGTTTCACTGAACTCAAGGACGACAGTAAGTAGATACTTATAGTATGGCTCCGGTTTGTTGACCTATTTGCATTTCAGGCCTAGGTAGGTTACATTTTCTGCATTCGTTTATTACGTTCATTTTCACGATGTTTCTTTCGTAATTTTTTATTATTATTATTATTATTATTATTTTGCTGTTTCTCAGTTTTTACTGGTTTTACCTGGTTGACCAAATGTCTACCCAACTTTTAGAATAATGATGGTTCATTTGAGTTAATTAGTGATTTTTTATTTATTATTAACAGCCTGCATACAAAAATAACAATGACACTATAGATTTATTAACTTTTAAGATTTAAACATAACAATGATCTCAAATAATAAACTTAAATATTCTGTTTCTAGAAAACCTACACAGACATTACAATACCACACGATTCTTGGCATCATAAAACACATAAATTAGCAGCATACAGGTCCATGATACATAGCGCTTTAACGGTTCCCTTAGGTAAAATTTGTTATAAT
Organism: Ctenicera cuprea; assembly: GCA_958336395.1. NCBI lineage: Eukaryota > Metazoa > Arthropoda > Insecta > Coleoptera > Elateridae > Ctenicera > Ctenicera cuprea. The sequence continues at coordinate 28,303,685 of OY284493.1, read as the reverse complement.
AGAGAAATTTTGATTATCAATTAAATTGCATACAATAATGGTTATAATACTCAATTTATTGATACACTACAAACAATTCATCAGCTATTTATAAGTTTGGCTCTCTGTTGAGTCGGAGATTATTTCACCCTCCACCGTTTTTCCACAGCTGCTTTTATAAGTTGCACTGTTAATGAATGAATCTTATGTACTTTTAATTATTACTATTATTGTTTACGTTCTGGGATCAGTAGCAAATATTTTTTTAATTAACCACGTCGAGGGACCTTAGTAACTTGCAACAAACTTATTTTGGACCGTCAAAGTAGATTTTAGTCAGTTCTCAAACTTCTCTCTCTCTCTCTGTCTCTCTCCGAGACTGAGCGCGTACTCCGAAGATGATTCTTTATATGTCAATTTCCCACTAAAAAGCATTAAAAAAGAATAGAATTTCCTACTTGAACTTTAAAGAGCTAAGTAAGTTGCCTGATTTGGTCCTATGGCAAATTTGAATATTGGAGCAATCAAAGTTAGTTTCCAATAATTCGGAGAACCCGTGAAACGCCGGAATTCAAACACATTTGTGTGTGTAGAGGCGGTAAACTTAACCCGCGAGGAAAATAAATGCTCAACCTGTTCTTTTCATTTAAAAATTGATTTATTATAATTATATTTACTCTGGTTGGCGTTATTATTATTTTAATTTTCCGAGGTCTGCAAACTTGAAACTAACATATTTATGTTACTTTGTTTTTTAACCTGTTTTTGTAATTTATCTTAAAAGCCTAGGAACTTGACATCCAGGAGTCCAAGCTACCGACACCGCAGGAAAAGCCAGACGCACCAAAATTATACGTTATTTGCATTATTTATCAATAATTTGAAAGTGTAGCACTCTTGTGTACATAACCATTATGAGTTTACCGCTAACATTCAATTTGTCGAGAAAAAACAGCAGTTAAAATTGCTGAAAAAAATTTCCGTTCATTTACTTATTTCCTGAAATTTAAGTTTTTAGGACAACCAGATTTCTGGGACAATGTTCCAGCTACAATACCTGCTAAATTTTGTGTACAAAAATACACCGCAAACTTTACGGTTAGTTACTAGGTCCTAAGTACACAACTAGTGTATTTGTTGGTTAAATCAATTCTCAATAACAATAAAAACATACACTAACAACAATCAATAATAATAGCAATACAACATTGGTATTTGCGTACTGGCATACTTTAACTTTACACATGCATCTGTACTCGACAACTCTGGCGTAAGTATTACCTGCACGCCTGTCATAGTTTACCAACGATATTTTGCTTTTTGGCTCAAAGGGTGTTTATACATTCCAGATGCCTGTACGGAGCTATTTCACCCTTATCAATGGCCCGTAAAAGTTTTGCAGTTAACCAATTAAAATTTAACATAGTCTTAGAAATGCATTGAATAAAATTAGAAAACTTTATATAATAAAGCATAGTTCGCGTTTGACTTTCACAGCGTAAAGAAGTGCCGTCCCATAAATTCCAGAGCTGTGATAACCCAAAGATACCAATATCAACTGACCGAAAGGTCAAAGTATGTTTATAAATGTGAATGTGATAAAAATAATTTTAATAAGTGAGTACTAATTTTAAAAGTGTGGCCTTCGGGCCCATCAATTTAAAATGTTTCTACAGCCACCGTCTAATATTCCAACAAACTGCTATGACCCAAGCATACCTATGCAGGTGGATCAGCAACAGTTATTTAATCATGCCCAACAAACAATACCGCTGCAACAGATAAGCTACAACACCACTCCATATCAAATTCCACAGCAACAATTAAGCTATAGTACTTTATCTCAGGCAATACCCATTCAGCAACCGCAGTATAATCCCTCGTTTATCATCCCAAACTATCAAACAGAATATCCCCCGATGCAACAAAAACCTTCAGAAGAATGGCAAAAAGTCGAATATAAAAAGAGATACAGAACAAGCCCTGAAAATTCTAACAAATCAAAACGACAGACAACGATCAACGACTACTGGCTAAGCAAGCCAGTAGAGACAACAAACCAATATGGTCCCCTCGACGAAAATCAAACAAAAGAGCTAAATGAAGCTAAGGAAAACAACGAAGCAAAAACAACAAAGTCTCCACCAATATTTGTCTGTGGCGTTGAAAATATTGGACCGCTAAGTGAAATGCTTGACAAAGTAGCACCAAAGGCATATACCCTCAAAACACTAAGTGATAATCAAGTCAAGATTCAACCAGAAAATTCGAGGACGTATCTATCTATTATGGAAGAACTCAAAAAGAGGAAAACTCAATGCTTCACGTACCAAATGAAGGAAAAAAGGAACTTTAAGGTAGTTTTAAAGGGAATCCATCCAACAACAAACATAAGTGAACTAACAGAAGAGATAGAAAAAGAAAACCATAAAGTAACAAGAATCAGTAACATAACTAGATCAAAACTTGAAAAGGGAGTAACAACGAGAACACCAACTACATCATTCTTTGTTGAAATAGAACAAAGAGATAATAACAAAGAAATCTATAATATTAAGCATTTGTTAAATACGATGGTTAAATTTGAACAACCATACACAAAGAGAGATATTCCGCAATGTACACGATGCCAAAAATATGGACACACAAGGAACTACTGCTACAGGAACCCAAGATGTGTAAAATGCGCAGGGGATCATCTAACTGAAAATTGCACGTGGAAAGAAAAAAGAAAAGAGGTTGTATGTTGTAATTGTGGAGAAAATCACCCAGCTAGCTACAAAGGGTGCACCATTAGAAAGCAGCTCCAACAAAAACTGTATCCAGCGCTACGAGAAAAAAGATCTATACAGCAAACTACACAAGTAAACCCACAGTACAGAACACAAGCAAGCTATACTCAACCAAATATCTCTTACACACAAACATTAAACAGTAATCAGCCACAGCAACCAATGCAAAACAATCAAAAACTCATTTCAACAGAACCCAAACAACAGGATGATAGAATTAGTCGTTTAGAGCAACTAGTAAACAAGTTAACTGAAAGGCTAGACTCCATGCTAAACATTATCACTGCTCTCTTAGCGAAGCCTTCTAATGGATAGCTCATTCAAAATCGGTATATGGAATGCTAACGGCTTGGCACGAAGAAGTCAAGAACTTAAAACATTTTTAATCATCAACAATATAGATTTGATGCTTATTTCCGAGACACATTTTACAAATAAAAGTTACTTCAAGTTTCCGAAATACACTATCTACGACACGCAACACCCAGATGGAACAGCTCATGGGGGTACTGCACTAATTATCAAAACAACAATAAAACATCAGGTAAACACAAACTACGAGGAAGATTACCTTCAAGCCACTAGTGTCACAGTAGAAGACTGGTTAGGACCTATCACAGTTGCAGCTATATACTCCCCACCCAAGCATACTATAAAAAAAGAACAGTATACGCAGTTCTTTAATACCCTTGGCTATAGATTTATTGCTGGGGGTGACTATAATGCCAAACACCCCTGGTGGGGTTCCAGAGCTCGTGTTCCAACTCCAAAAGGCCGACAGTTATATTCAGCGATCCAAGAAAATAATCTTACTCCGTTAGCTACTAGTGAATCAACTTATTGGCCCACTGATCGGAGAAAGGTACCTGACTTAATAGACTTTTGTGTAGTTAAAGGAATCGCCGCAAACTACTTAAGTATGCCTGGAACTGACATCAGATCACTCCCCTGTGATTGCTACAATATCTGCGCAGATTCTACAAAAACAGAGAACACCTTCACTTCACAATAAAAGAACCAACTGGGATATCTTCAGAGAAGTACTATCTAGTAAATCAAACGATAATTTACAGCTTAAGACAAAAGAGGATCTAGAAACTGCAGTAGAAGACCTAAACAACCAAATACAAACAGCGGCATGGAACGCAACACCAGAAGATGAGGCATCCTACAAACCAATGAACTGTTCAAGAAATGTCAAAACAAAAATTAGTGAAAAAAGAAAACTAAGGAAACAATGGCAGCAAACTCGTTCACCACACGACAAAGCCAAACTAAATAAATGTATAAAAGAGCTGAAAAAGTTGCTATACGAAGAAAAGAACGAAGCTATCCAAAGATACCTGCAAGGGTTAACGGCAACGGAGGCAACAGAATATTCGCTTTGGAAGGCAACAAAAAAACTCAAGCAACCACAGGAGCATATCCCACCAATTAGACTGGACGATGGTAGTTGGGCCAGATCAAATAAAGAAAAAGCAGAAGCGTTTTCTGAACACCTAACAAAAGTATTTCAGCCGTTCCCAAGGGAGATCTCGCAAGCAGAAGAGCAGCAGATACAACAATATCTGGAAACACCAGACCAACTAGAACTACCAATCAAAAAGTTTAAGGTAAACGAGGTACGAAATATCATATATCATGACCTAAATGCAAAAAAAGCTCCAGGGTGGGATCTTATAACAGGCCGGACACTAAAAGAACTCCCAGAGAAAACAATCAGACTTATAACTATGTTGTTTAATGCGGCACTAAGGCTGGAGCATTACATTGGAAGGTAGCCGTAATAATCCTAATTCCAAAACCTGGGAAAAATCCTGAACAAGTGAAGTCATACCGCCCTATAAGCCTGCTACCCATCATATCAAAGATATTTGAAAAACTACTATTAAAAAGAATTAAGCCAGTGCTATTAGAACGACAGCTAATTCCTGAACACCAATTTGGGTTCAGAGAAAGCCATGCAACGACCGCGACGGAACAAGTTCATAGAGTTGTACGCAACATTAACGAAGCCCTGGAAAATAGAAAATACTGTACAGCCGTTTTTCTCGATGTGACCCAGGCCTTTGATAAGGTCTGGCACACTGGCCTACTATTCAAGCTTAAACAAAACTTACCTCACAACATAGTTCGCATCCTAAAATCCTATATAAGCGAAAGGCAGTTTGTTGTTAAACTTCAGGATGAGTACACTGATATACAGGCAATCACCTCGGGCGTTCCACAAGGAAGCGTGCTGGGACCCTTACTATATGTGTTATTTACTGCAGACCTTCCTACATCAAGAGACACAATGACTGCAACCTTTGCAGATGATACTACAATTATGGCATCCCACAGCAACCCAGGAGTCGCGTCTAGAATACTACAGAATCACCTCAATAAAGTCCAAGACTGGCTTCAAAGATGGCGGATACAGGTTAATGAACAAAAATCTATCCAGGTAACATATACTATGAGAAGAGAAACATGCCCACCAGTTACGCTAAACAACAGGCTGCTACCACAAGAAAATAGTGCCAAGTATCTCGGAATTCATCTCGACCGCAGGTTAACTTGGAGCACCCACATTTGGAATAAGAGGAAACAACTCGGTTATAAATACAGTAAACTATATTGGTTAATAGGAAGATCATCACAACTCACTCTAAAAAACAAAATGTTGATATATAAAGCAGTGCTAAAGCCAGTGTGGTTATATGGAGTGCAGTTGTGGGGCACCGCGTCCGCCTCCAACATTGAAATCCTTGAAAGGTTTCAATCAAAAGTGTTACGAACAATAGTTGATGCTCCGTGGTTCCTTACAAATGACATAATAAGAAGTGATCTACAAATTCCAACTGTGAAAGAAGAAGTCCAAAACCATAGTGTAAAATACAGTAACAGACTTAAAGTGCATCCCAATAGACTAGCCAAAAGGTTACTCACAGAAACTGATACCCGTAGACTTAAAAGATTCAAGCCATCAGACCTAGGAAACAGATTTAGTTAACTGATAACAAACTAATATTACCGGTAAATAAGACAAATTTTAAGTAAGATGGTAGAATATAAAGGCATGAACCAATGGGTAATTGTCACATGTTAATTTTGTTTAGCGTAGTGTTATTTTTAGTTTAATTTTGCTATATAATTTACTTATTGTCCTCATAGGACAGATTGTAAATAAACTGGAAAAAAAAAAAAAATATATATATATATATATAATAAAGCATAGCGAGCACATTATTCATACTTTCAAAAAAAATCGTATTTTACAAAATGTAATAATTATTTTGTAAATACGTCAAAGAAAAGAATTTAATAATAAAACTGTAATTGTTTAGGATATCAGGAGACTATTATTTGGTTGTTGAAATTTAAACAGCATTTTACAGAAAAAAACAGCTTCATGCTAATTTTGTCCAGTTTTGCTTAACTTGATCCATAATTTCTCCGAGATATTAAGAGTAAAAAAATTTTTCTTATGCAGTGTACAAATTAGCCTTATCTACGCACCGTAACACTTTGGACAGCCTTCACGTACAAGAAATTACAAAAGAGTGCTTCCAGGCTGATGGTGCATAACTTAGAGAACATAAGATAAAAGCTTTTCGTTGCAAAGAATTACATCATGTCAGTATTTATGCTTGTTTCTTCGTAGTAATTTTTAAGGCAGTCTCTAAGGTAGTCTGTTTAGCTTCCGAGATTTAATAAATTTTAAATGAGTTACAACACAGGCGCGTGGCGGTAAGAGTTTTTCAAATAAGTTAAAAAAATACCATAATACGTAAAACAAGAGGGATGTGCTCAATTCATATAAAGCTGAAAACCCCATTTATACAATAATAAGCTTTGATCGTTTATTCAATCAGATGAGCGTATTCGAGCCTAAAATTGAACAAAATTATAAAACAATTGCACTGTCCCTTTATTGTTTCATTATACGCTATTACAGTTTAATTGGACTGTGTTATATACGAATTTTGATTACTCAACCAGTGCAGGTAAGCAACATACAGCTAATTTTAAACCAATAAAGAAATGCCAATCAATAGAGATTGTTAAATTGTAGAATACTAAGTGCCGTATTATTAGTTATATCAGCACCGTTCTAACACGACATTTTCAGTGTTTCAACAATGACCCTTTCTAATAATGACATTTATGACACTATTTGGCACTTTTCGCATTATTAATTAAATAGCTCAAGGAGAATCAAGGCAAAGGTTATGTCCCATCTTCCGAATCCCTAACTAACCAATTAATATTCATGATAATGAAAGAACTTCTTCATTAATATAATACTGGGGACCTCCTGGGTGCGGTCGGTTATAAAAGAGCCAAAGCTTCAGCAGTAAAGTACCGAAGGAAGCAACTACCACTTAATTGTCCCTCTACCCTACGCCTGCTTGTAAAATGTGTGCAGCCCTTTAGTAAGGACAATGTCGCCCGACCTATTACAACGTTTTAATGATAGGCCACATCTGCTAGAGCATCCAGAATAATCATTTAATTACATCTGTTTGTCCAGGAAAGAAAAAACTGGGTAAGCTTTGACTTTTTAGCTGCTAAATTGATTAATTTATTTATCGGTTTGGACGGACCAGGGAAATAATTAAATTTGCTTCGCAATTTTAAGCAGGCACGATATCAAACCGCGCTCGTACGTTTTGGTGTTAATTGGGAGAATTTTAAACAACCGCGTAACTTCCCTAATTAGTCAGTTTTGTTGTTCCATGACATACGAGAATTAACGTTGACGCTACCATATCCAGCCATTTATGTGAAAAATAAACTGAAAAAGTCTCCAGTAAAGCGAAGCTTCCGCCCTAAAGAATACAAATACATAATCTCGTTATTTGCAGTTTTCATTAATGCGAAAGCAGAATATACGTGTAAAAAATTAAATGTTGATTTAATAAATTAAAAAAATTAATTACCGAACACGTTATTGGAAATTTATTCCCTTTCAATATTTCTAAGCATGGAAATTGAACACTGTAAAACAGCCCCATATTTTAAATCTTTCAAATTAATTCGTAATATGTTCAGGTAGGAACAAGCTTCCTCAATTTATTAATTAAAGGATCAATTTACGTACTTCCTGTACAGAGTTTTCCACTTTAGTATGGAAATTTTTGTTTAATAAGGACTATGATAAATGGAAGTTTAATATTGACGCAATCGATTTAGCTTTAAAAAGTACGTAAGAATGAATGAGGTAATTTATAGGGTTACTTTTGTAAATATCCGGTGTGTATGTTTGGCAAAATTTGTAGTAAATTGTACAATGCGTCTAGAATATGCACATAAATTACACTACAAAATCTATTCTGTTCAATGATTTTTAGATTTTTAAACGATTAAGAATATCAGCAAAAAACTTTAACTATTGAAAAATGCTGCCATTTTTATTAAACTTGGTATAACTGAAAAAAATTACTCTACTGACAGCAAATTAAAAATAACTTTGAAATGACATGTCACTGGATCCATTTGGCAGTACAAAATTGTTGCGTCGGTGAGCATCGCGTTCCTGCTATAATACAGGTCGATTTTTATGTCTGATTAAGAAATAGTAGGGGGTAGATAGGTAATAAGATGTTTTGTTATTTTTCTAAATATAAATACAAAATATAATAGGATTTTCGAATTTTCAAGGAAATAAACTGTTATTGTACAGACCTAGTTGGTGAGTAGTTTATACACCATAACAATTTTTTTTCCAAACACTTCTGAAAGTTTTATGTCGTACTTTTGAACATTTGCAATCATTTATGATATTCATACGCAAATAAACTGGTAGTAGATTATTTTGTTTTGGTTTACATAAAAATTGTATTGCGTTACAAATTTTTAAAAATTGGGGTACTGCAGGAGGTATGCCTAAAGAAAGAAAAAATTTTGTAGTTTACATTGCGTAATCTTAATCTTTTTGATAATTAGAGGTTTTTAATTAATTTATTTTGCATGTTTTTACTCAAACGCAAAGCGCAATTTAAGAGCTATCAAATAATTTGAAAATTATGTCAATTTATCGAGTTGTTTTTGAATGAATGGGCGTTAAGCTTTAAATTTACAAAATCCTATCCGTTGCTAGCGTATTTGAAGAGCAAAGCGCTAGATTTGATTTAAGCTGCTCTACTGCTACTCGTTCACGTAATTACAACGAAAAGGGAAAATAGCAAAAAACTTGTTTAACTCCCAGTTTTAAACTTTTTTCGATTTGTTGGTTTCAAATGAATTTCGCTCAGGAGCGTTCCCAAACAAGGCGAAGCTCAAAAACACATTTAGGAAAAATAAACCGTAAAAATGAAATCTAAAGGTTCTTTCTGGAAACAGCTTACGAACCATAAGTTTAATGGGTTTTGCAACGTTAAATATCGTGATATTACATACAAGGCGTTCCGTATATTTATGTCAAAAACTATACATAAATGATGCAAAAAATATGCTTCGTTATTGCAAGACAGAAAATCCGAAAATTCTGGTTCGCGTGGACGCCGAGCCTTCCGGGTGGTATTCTTTAAGGGTCCTTTAAGGGTCGCGGCTTTGTTTGAGAAGGAGTTCGTGGTACTGAGAGTTTCGCCGCAACTTTAGTTAAAAGAAAATGGGTTTCAAACAAAAAAAAAACAGGAAGTTTTGAAACTTGGAGATTTTGTAGATTTTAATGTCCCTAAAGACATACTGAGTTTGTAACCCTGTAGCTTTGGCACTCGCGCTGCCATATGAACAAGGTGGCGCCTAAAAACAGTGTTTCCGGAATATCTTGTTTGTGGTAAATTCTACGACAAAAATAGTAACTATAAAAAAGGAAGAGAATTAAATTTTCGACAAATATGTTTTATGATTTTTTTGTAAAACCTATATTTACGTGTCACTTTGACTTATTTAAAATGTTTATAACTTATTAATTAAATAAACTAAATTTGGATTTTTCAGAACGGAACAGGTTGTAAAATTTAATTTTGTCTCTGATAATAATTTTAAGTTTGTAAGTGATATATTTATTTATATAACTAAGAAAACGAAAGCGGAATATTCGTTTCTACACAACCATGAGGTAGAGATATGATACGGTTTTTTAAAGTGGTATTTCCTGTTGGCCTAATCCAGTACTAAATATCTAATTTATTTGTTTTTGTTTGGACATTGACAGACCAGGTTCAAGTTGATCTGCAGCGGGAGTACTCGAGTCGACATGACTTTCCTCTAGTGGATCGCCATTTTCCTCATTAACAAAGAAATTTTCTTACAACGAATCCACGTTCGTCTTTTCGTCAGTATCTTAGAGTGCCTCTTTTACGGATTTATACGATGGGCCATTGCAAAACCCACATATAATAAAGCACTTTAGACTAGCCTTTCTACAGCCGCAAGCCGTTGCACATTCCTTTCTATAGTTGCAGGATATGAATTTAAGAAGTGCATGGAGAGCAGGTATTCTCTTTTTCCAGTAAAGTACAAGATGTGACATTTCCTCGATTGGACACAGCGGAACTGGTGTGACAACCGCTCAAGGCGTGAACAAAGAGAATGTTGTCTCTGACGAATTGACGGCTTGCAAGCTATCTGCAGCATGCAGTTGTTGAAAGGTTTTCTTTTTTCTCGACTTTAGCATGCACGCATTTCTGTGATATTTTTCTAAAGCTGTTAAAATAACGAACATCTCCAACAATTATTGCAGAGTCGATGGACGATAACATTTTGATGGCTGTATTCACGATAAGTGTATATGCGCCTTTTGTAGCCTGGTTAACTGTGGAGTTTGCATTTGTTGCATTTCTTTTTTCACATAGAAATGCAACGACTTCTGGCCGTTTCATTTTTTAAAAATTTATCTTTAGTAACTGTCAGAATCATGGACTCATCAAACAAAACATATACGGAAATCTATTTTCTAGATCGCCAAAGCCGTTCTATGCTCTTTGTAGTTCTGTCAGCTATATCCGCAAGAGAGCCATTAAAACAAATCACTGAATTTGATTTATAGTGCTTTTCTACAAACTGAACATAATTTCCGCTGGTCAAAGTAAATGATTCGTTGCGTTTCCACACAGATCTGAGCAATAAATTGCTACCATCAATGATATGGACGGTGGTTTCAAAAAAAGAGTGGTTGGTACTGACGAAACACTTTAAAGAAATAAGAATTTGTGTAGTCTTCGCATACCATCGTCAGCAAATAAGTAGTACAGAGTATATATCTGACATTGTGCATTTTTGTGTTAAAAGCATGAAACTTGTCAAGCGTGTTGCTTGTAATTTTAGCGTTGTAGGCATCAGCGCTTGCCGTTACGAGCCGCCATAATGGAAAATGGCCACTGAAATCAGTTTTAAGTGAACTCTAGAACGGATAAACAAATTTTATTAATTGTTTTAAAATTGTTTATCACTTAATTTATTTCTGAAAATGTAATAGCCATGTGTTGCCTACAAGCTCAGGCTCAGCCCTAAAATCGCACTAATTTGCTAGTATAAAGCTTCTAGTATCTTGATAAGGGCTAATTTCTTCAATGTGGAATATATATTTATGAACCATGATTAGTGTCTAATCAGCCCCATTCCAGACTAAAACCGTTGCATAAATAAGTAATGGTATGACACAGGGGGATAAACTTGGCCTGACACTATAGATAGGATTGCTTTGTTGTTATTCTCGGTGGATTCCACATCAAACTAGCACTACTGAAGGGTTCAAGAGATTTGTTAAATAAGAGTGGCTGGATTGCGGCTCTTGAAGAGGCAACCATTCCATTGTCAGGTATGGTCAACTTCTTCTTGATTGTCGTTCATGTAAAGAAGGCCCTACAAGCTCATCACATAACAGCAAGTGCTCTATACAGGCTTAGACAAGAAGCATACCAAGAGTACTGCAATGAGAAAGAAGATCATAATAACATCCTCATTGTCTCCAATTATGCGCGAAGAGTTGATATCCACATGCTGCTCTATAGCTACAAAATCAACGTTACATTTTTTACTTTCGTTGGAAACAGTGTGCAGGAACAGCAGTCCCAGGATCCACATAGTATAACACTGTCGGTGACTCTATGTCCATTAGTTAGTTCGCGTTAGCTATGGTAGCGATTAACTAAAGCGTGCAAAGCGCAAAGCGTACCATACTAAACTGAACGACTATTGGTTATTTGTTATTGGTAGTAGCAATTGCAGAGCACGGTTTTGTGAGTCCCTGAACACCCCGGCCAATAAGGCCTATTGTGTTTCACTGCCTTTGCGTTTTGATTTAGGTGAACAGGTTAAGACCCTTTACTAGGTTTAGTAGCCTGTGGACCAGTTCTTTTTCCGGTATGCCTACCTGTGGGTCTATTTCGCCCAACAGGTTGTGACGTCGGCGGTTTAATGTTTCACATTCAAAGATTACATGGGAGGCAGTTTCTTCCTCTTCATTGCAGAGTCTTCATATGGGTTCTTCTGTATATACGCCCATTCTGTGCATGTGTTTCCTTAGACTGCAATGACCGGTTAGTAGCCCCGGTGCAATTCTAAGATTATTTCTGTTGAGTTTCAGTATTTCAGTTGTTAGAGTCTGAGATGGTCTTCCCATCATCAGTTTACTGTGTCTTTGTCCTTGCACGTGGTTCCAATATTGCTGGTGTTGTTGTTTGATCCACTTAGTTATTACCCCACGTGCTGTTGCCTTTCTGATACCTAGTACTGGTTCAGGACCAGTAAAGGTTGCCTCATATCATTTCCTCGCTAGTTGGTCTGCTTTTTCATTGCCTGCTATGCCCTTATGACCTGGCACCCACACCAGTGTTACTTGGTTGTGTTTTGCCAGGGTTTTTAGGTTTTGCAGGCATTCCTAGATTAGCTTGGATCTTATCTGCTTTGATGCTAATGCCTTTAGGACTGACTGTCAGTGAGTATGTGGATAGGTTTGCCTTTGGTTTGCCTTCTCAAATTCTCACAGACACAGGTTCCCAGAGCGAATATCTTCGCTTGGAATACCGTGATGTTTTGCCCCAGTGAGACATGCATGTTGGGGTTTCGCCGTGTATTCCAGCACCTGACCCGTTATCCATCTTGGACCCATCTGTGTACCAGATCAGCGCTCTTGACGGATTCTGTTCTTCCCTACGACGCCATTGATCCCAGTCCATTTGGATTTCAAATGGTTTGTCGTATGAAATTTTTGGAATCATAGTGTCGCTACCCATGTTTAAAAGAGGGTTTGCGAACTGAACGACAGTACGAGTACAAGAGTACTGCAATGAGAAAGAAGATCATAATAACATCCTCATTGTCTCCAATTATGCGCGAAGAGTTGATATGCTGCTCTATAGCTACAAAATAAACGTTACATTTTTTGCTTTCGTTGGAAACAGTGTGTAGGATCCACATAGTATAACACTGTCGGTGACTCTATGTCCATTAGTTAGTTCGCGTTAGCTATGGTAGCGATTAACTAAAGCGTGCAAAGCGCAAAGCGTACAATACTAAACTGAACGACTAGCGTCTAGCCGCTTTATGCAACAACCGTTTCTACTTCTTGAGGGTGCTTTCATGACCTTCGTGCACGATCAGACTTGCGCAGTTAATATGCCGTCAACCTCAGTGAGCAAATGCAACTTTATTTTCCTATTTTTTCTTTACAAATATAACTGCTCTTAACCATAACCTCGGGCAGACCGCGCAAAAACAAATTTTGGCACAACCGAGATTCTATCCTTCAAACATTTATGCAGTAAAAAGCATTAGGCCAGGCGCGCACTTGCGATTTTCTGTCGCGCGATCATTTAGTCGCAAAAATGAAACACTTATTTTTAAGTACGAAGGCGCGCATATACGACTAAATAATTGCCGCGATTGAAAAGATGCAACCAGCCCTATTTTTGAAGCGATGCGATTGTCGCAAATCAAAATGGGTCATATAGGACAGGAATGAACCTGCACGCACTTGCGACTATTCATCCGCAATTCAGTTGCTGTCGAACGTTTTGAAGTGTACCGTGATATATACTGAAGGAGGTTAATTATAATTTAAAAAAGTAATATAAAATGTCCGACGACGAATCTCTCGCCAGGGATGACCCTGCAGATAGTGTCTTGGACACAGAAAGAATAATTCTAGAGGTGGAAAAGAGACCATCCTATAGTATTGAAAAAATTTATTAGGATGATCTCTTAAGTCGTTATAAATTTTGTAAAATTGCCCTTTTAGCAATCTTTGACTTATCACTGGATGCACCCAATGTTGCTTCTGGCGCCGTTTTCTGGCTTCCATTCGTAATAATAAAGCTACCATAGAAGCGGTTTCAATAAAATCCATGTTGGTACTAAGATGTAGTTACGATTAATTCCCCGCAAGTGCGCGCCTAAAAAATTTAAAAATTATTATTCCGCGATTGCGATTTTTCAGTCGCGCGACAGAAAATCGCATGTGCGCGCCTGGCCTTACACCCGCATTTCTATCTGTGCCACTACGGACTTGCGGGTATTGCTAAAACTCTAGAGAAGTGCCCAGCTGTATGCGTGCGCACATAAGAGTGATTGTAGCCCTAGACAGCTAAACGCTTCTAAATGAACGCTTAGGGACCGACCAAGTCCTATGGCTCTGGGCCGTCATCAAGTGAAAAGTAGTCCACGCGAAAACAATAGCAAAGGGAAGGTACGGAATGTCGTAGTAGGTAGACAGGTAGGTAGATGTAGGTCATTTTTATCGTTCTGTTGAAATTATTTTCACTGAGAAATTTGACTTAAAAAAATATTCTACAACAACTTGTACCGTCCCTGAAAAATTCAAACTGTTTCCGGAAAAACCGGATGTCGCACCAGACCGAAAAATCTTCCTCAAAAACTGCAGTTTAATGTTTTCTTTCATTTTTTAAGTTATAAACGATTTAAATCGGTCAAATTGACTATGAAATATTTTGTGAGTAACTAATTTTACTCAGCTGCCACTCCGAAACTATGGGTTCAACAAAAATAAATTAAAGAGCAGAATTTGTAGAAAATTTATTCTTTTTTCTTGTTTATAATAGATATTTTTAGTATGTACCGTAAACGAGATATTCGAATGAAATCGTCTTGGGCGCCATCTTGCCAATATGGGGAAGTGGCGAGCGTCAAAGCTACAGGGTTGCAAAACCTGTATGATTTCAAACTCTACAACACCAAGTTTTAAAATTTTCTGACTTTTTTGATTAAAAAATACCTATCGGACTCTAACCCGTGCTTTGCTCTGAAAAGAGCCTGGTGGTGCTAAGGGCCGTCGCGTCGCTCCGTTCCTATAAGAACTCGCGGTGCAGGGAAGCTTTACCGACATTCGTGTAGCTTCTGCTTTGTACTTGAAAGGGCTCGTGGTCTTGAAGTTGTTTGACCTAGGACAGTTCGTTAGTTTAGTCGGGAGCAGGTTGGAGATCTTGAAGGATCTGAAGGGTTGCTTTTTTATTTGTTAGATTGTTCGACTGAATTTTCTTGCAATTTTGTGCGTTGCTGCAATTACTTGCATAGAGCAAATTCAATATTTACAAAATAGGATTCGTTACGCATAGGTGCATAAAATAATAAAGTAATAATAAAAACGCATAATAATATATTTAGAGCTGTTAAGATAATATCAGCAAGAGCAATTATTTGTTACGAGGCAAAGCAATTTTCAATAGTTTAAAGATTGACATTTATGCAAGAAAATTGGATAGAAAAGTGTATGATGTGTCAAAATTTGTGTATTTTAATTGTAATTGTTTCAATTTAACTTTATTGTAACTTTTGGAAAAGCCATCGAAAGGATGATCTCAACACAGTAGAGCGCTCTTAACTTTATATAAACCACTCTTGATCGTCTTATTGTGCGATCACTCTTGTTTCCATTGTTCTGTTTTGGAGTTGCCTTTTCTATGATGTATATTTGTTTTCTTACCTTATTATTGGGTGCGTAAATTTTTTTCTATAATAGTTTGTTTTTAGGCAATATCCGTTTGTGAACATTTACTACATAAGAGCAAAACAAATAAAAAAAAATTATACCTTTTAATTTACAGTTCTATAAGTTAAATCCATCCGCCTTTCTTTCTTATTCACAAAATTGTCAATCACTAAGTCAATAAAATGATCGGTGTTATGAATGATGTGGGTTAACCTTTTCACTTAAATATTTTAAAATTTTAACACAGGTTGCTGTGCAGGAAAAAGACACACCACAGTTCGGTATTAGTCAAATAAAGCAAAATAGAGTGCCATTCGCTAATTCGCACTTGCACAGATTTATGCATATTCTGAGTTAAATTTTTGCATGTATTATTGTCAGAGTTTGATTAATGTGTAAGTAAGGACGATAGTGGGCTTATATCTTTTATTGAAAGCATTACTTAGCTAGTCAACTGCTAAATATTCGTTTAAAGGTCACAGTATTGTTTCTAAAACTCACTACAACCTAACTGCACAAAGAGTGGCCAATATTAAGATAGCACACATGCATTTTAGGTTAACTGATACCTTACCGCCCCGCGAGAACTGTTTATTATTTATACGATAACATAAGCTGCTTTGTTTTTGACCCAAACTGTTATGGCACAAATTCTTTTGCCAGGGGAGTTTTCTAAATTTTACATCGTTTGTTTACATAGTCGCTATTATGCTTTAAAAACACATTTATGCCAGTCTGACCCTTTTAAAAAATCCATGCCTGATCAATTAACTGTAATTGTAAAGGCCTGCATTTTAGCCAAACTGGAAGATGGGTGGTCAATAAGAGCAGTTGCTGCGGAATTGAATATATTAATAAAAATACAGTATTAGCAATAAAAAAGCGTTGGAAAGAGGAACAGACACTGAGCAGAAAAACAGGTACTGAAAGGGCAAGCGTTTCGACAGTGGAGGATGATAATGCCTTGCTGAATAATTTAAGAGCAAATCCTTTTACAACAGCAAAAGAAGCTGGCATATAGCAACACGTTTTCCTGGTTTTCGATCAACCATTTGTATTATTTTTTTGTAAATGTCATTCATGGCATTTGACATATAAATAAAAAGGCCAGTTTCACATGTTATTAAAAATGCAAAAATCGCTCTCAAGACTTGTCCTATTTTTATATGAAATCAACTGTACTTAGGCATTTTTACAATTTTTGATTTATTATTTTATGAAAATATAATTTATAATGTTCCTTATTTTTGAACTTTATATTCTGGTTTCTTTGTCTACATCAACTTTGCAGTAAACGCAGTGGCCGCGCGTGTCTTTTGTGACGCCCTTGTCATCAAAATGTTACTGAAGTATTGCAGCTGTAAAACTTTACTAACCTTGGATGTAAGCTACATCGTTTTTCAAATTTGTTCACGATACTGGGCGGTTCAAGTTTTTGCTGTAAATAAAGGTGTAACCCGATGTAAGCGGGAAAGCATATGTGCTCCCGGTCGAGTTGAGGGTAGGATTTCCAGCTATCGGCATAGTTTTATTTATAACTATAGCGGCTCGCTGTACAAAAGATATAAGCTTTATGTAATGCACTCGTAAATATGTGCGTAGTAGTAGTAGAGCCCTTTGTGCTTTTGCTCTTTTCTGTGCCTTTCCTTAAATACGCTTTGTTTTTTTGAAATATTACTTGAATATTAATATAGATATTTAAAAATATGATTTTTGCAAATACGACGTAATTTTGAAAAGAGCGGTTATTTTGGGTTGGCGCTCCTGCAATAATGGATAATTAAGATGTTTCATATAACTGTATGAAAATTCAGAATTTCTATCCAAAATACAGGTTTCCTCTAAATGTGACAGTAAATGTGGCTGTGGTAAGACTATAGATAAGAATTTAAAAGACGCGACTACAAGCAAAACCTTACAGTAACAATTGTTATTTTAGAAATAAAACAGATATAATTAAACTTTCTATGAAATCCGGAGCTCTGCCACCTGTCTCAACTTGTACCACAGTCGAATCTCCGCGAATAAAAGCCGCATTTTAGCATTTGCTTGGATAATTGGATCTCAAAGCTCTGAGCTTACATTCATTTGCAATTCTGACACCGTGACCGGTGGATTGAATCCGGTATACTCAGCGCAAAGTGACACAATAATAGAGTAATTGGCAATCTAAAATTACCCAAACTGCGTATGCGGCAGTTTTTACGTGCAAGCAAGTCTCTCTAACCTTTGCAAGGTTTGATAAATGTGCCAGTTTTTCTCGTTCATTTTAGATTTGCAAAATTAAACTTGTAACTAGCAGCAGTTTCTTTTTTACAGGTTTATCAGCGAGAGAGAAAACGTTTAGCTCGACTTGCAAAGTATTACTTGTTAGTGTCCAGTCAGCATTAAAATATGTACAAGTGAAAACAGTAATTGGGCAAATAAATATCATAAAAAGCGATATTTATTCACAACTTTGTAAAAATAAATACTGCTAATCCACGTTTACGTGTAACTATGACAAGGAATGAACCGATTTCATTGTGTTTATCATGTTTAAAAATGAAGAGGCTAAGAATTCATAATCATAAACTAAAATTGATTAACCTAACTATTGGGAGCTCGAGTTACATTTAAGAAGGATCACAGCAAGCGCTATATACTGCATAAAATGATAAAACTAGGACTTTGTTTCCAGGTGCGCTACGCAGCCTACATAATTAGCTTATTTGTCGTTAAAAACATACAAAATAGCAGGGAGCATAACCCACGTGAATATTAATTAGCAAGAGTAGTAATAAATATACAAAATATATTCGCAATTGCATTTACATACGAAAAAAAATATTGCCTATAGGATATGGTTTTCAAAACTTATATATAAATGAATAATCCACAATGCAACTGTTAGTTACTTTATTATAAACGACACTGACGGTGGCTTGGTAAAATCAGTTATAAGCAGCTTACCTTGCGAAATAAACGGTAGTTGAGAAATCTTAGCGATAATAATTTGTAATATGCCACTACCAAATCTAGAGCCAAACAACAAAGAAATTGTACAAAAAGTACCACATTAATGTTGTCTAAAAAAGAATAGTCCATAAACGTAATCGTTGTTGGTGACATCAAACATTTATCACGATGTATTTACGGTTTTGTGTGCCAGTGCTAATATAAATTACTGAAATCATTCAATAAATGAATAAATTTTGACGAAATAAATGGCCAAATAAATTTGCTATATTGCTGTGTTCTGTGGAACACAGTTTGATCGATTTATCCGCTCTATAAGTTACTCGGGTCATTTAAAATGTTCTGCCGCAAAACAATCTCATTTGTAACTTTATAGTATTAGACACTGTTGGAGGTGTATTTCTTACATATTTTTTGATAAGTTAAAGTGTAGGTCTTAAATTAAAGTATTTTAAAACACTTTTAGCAGACTTGTTAAATTTTTTTAACTGAATTTATGATTTCAATAAAACCTTTGTTTGCTATGCGAGAAAGAAGAATAATGAGAAGTTAGCAAGTATTTTATTTGGATGCTTTGTTCGTAGTATAAGCTTGTTCAGCAATCCATCTCAGTCATGATCGCTACTAAGTAAACACTATATAGTTATACCCTAAGACAATGTCTTGTGGTTTTGACATTTAACACGTTTTTCTTTTAACTTTTGTTGATACTCTGCGAGCGTTATGCAGTTCTACTCATTCCTCAAAATTTTTGATATTAATGCTTGTATTTATATAGCCGCGTTTGAATATATGGGTTTCTTAACTTCCACATCTAAAATTCACCTTAAGAGTTTGTTCCCTGCTAATATAATAATTCTGATAAGAAAGTTTGCCTGAAGCTTTCTAACCCCGTCACGCCCGTGAAACGTCCCTTAAGCGTGAAAATAGGATTAAGGTCCATGCGAAGTGACAGCGAAACAAAGGGTAGCACTTTCGTAGTACCTCACAAAGTAATCTACGTTTACAGTCTTCTTTCGATCACTTTTATTTAGGTAATTTCGTCGCTTAGAAAAGGTGAAGATTAACTTTCCGCTTCATGAATCTGAAAACAAGTCATTTACACTTTATAATGAACACTTATTATCTAGAATTTCATTAAAAAAACAGGTGTAACGAAAATTAGATTACAGAAAATTGTATTAACGCAGATCTCTAAAAGCATATTCTTTTCCCTTTGATGGATTCATTTTTCAATAATATTACAAATCTCGAACTTCTGTTTTATTCCATTAGAGTGATTGATATTTCAACTAATTCGGAGAATTTGAAGAGAATTTTCAGAAAGCTGATGTAAAGCTTTTTATTTTTTTACGTACACAGATAGGAAAAGTTTTGATTTATATTTACTCGTATATGACAAGCATTCATCCATATTTGAATAATTACTCATCAGTTCGTTACTTGAATACAAAAAAATTGAACTAAAAAACCATTTGAATTGACCCAACAAAATTATTGAAGCCAAGTAACTATTTTAATTTGAACAGTGCTGCAAGGCTAATGTGCATAACATTTGCGTTTAGGTTGAGGAAAACGGATTTTGTTGCCCTTTGAATTTATTGTATTGTACTCTTTACACTTCATTATAATACGTTTTGCATTTTTATTTTGTATATGTTAAAAGTTGAATTGGCCTACTTCAAAACAATTATGTTCTATTGGTGAGGGTGCTAAGTATAAACATAACGTGTAGGCGATTGAGTTTGAAGGGTGAGGAGTGAGAGGCTTAAAGGCAGGTCAGTCAAAATTAACAAAGAGCCAGAGAAGGTAGTTGGAATGTGTTTGTTTACTAAGAAAGTATGGTTTGAAGTGAAAAGTGTAACACTTGTATAATAATGGATGTTAACAAAATTAATTTGCACACACGACGTTTCTTTGGACTACGGTGCTCTGGTAAGAGATGGCGGTCCTGTGGGGTTCGGAGTATCAGTAGTAATTGTCTCGCCGCTCTTGGAGGAGCTGGGTGCAGTACGAGTGAGTTTGTGTAGAATCGTTTAGTTGATCCAGCGACAGATGGCTGTATGAGCTTAGGTTTTAAGCCGTCTAGGACTGTTTAAGCGATCCAGCAGCAGGGGTTTGGTATTCGGACCGTTTTATCGATTCGACAACAGATAGCGCAGCGACTTTAGTTTTTGGACCGTATTTCTAGCAGGGATGTGAACCGAAATGGTATCGAAAACAGAACGATATTTCCGAGGAATGATAACGCTATTAAAAATACCATTGGTACCGAAAACGATATTGTTTTCTAGAAATAACTGTAATCTTTTGGTAATTTTTGTTACTCTGTGAGAAGTGCAAGTTCTGCTGAATGTTAGCTTAAAATGAATGATTTTTTCCCATATTTCAGCCGATGTATAAAAAGTTATGATTTTATGCAAATTTTTGAATTTCAGATTTTAACGGAAATACAAGTTTTGGGGTCTAAATAATCCGAAAAATTGGTTTGTAAAAATACTTGTCTGTGCGTGGGTGCGTTTGTTTCCCTATAGTTTGTTTGGAAATAAGAAAATTGTAAAAATGCAAGAGTTTTAAAACTTTGGAAATTATCAAAAAATAATTCTTCATAAACAGCTCGCACCATTTTTTAAACTTGTGTGGGCCGACAGAGCTTTCAGTGAACTACAAATTTATTTTTTATTAATTTCTCAAGTTTAATCTGACGCTCTGAATGAATTTTTGAAAAGTTTCAAATTGATTAATAATGTACTCAAAACCGCACACGCCAATTGTTATACACTTTAAACAGTTCAGTAGACTCTTTATAGTAGTTTGTTAAGATAACAAAGAAATATAAACCATTTTAAAAATTTATTATGAAAAAATCGACTCTTTTTAATATCAACAATGCGTTTTCCGGAAGTTGTTTTAACTAGGCCTATCAAGTAGCTGTAGTTGAAAAAAAATTCTTTTTTAATGTTTGCAAACTTTTGATAATTCTTCGAATAAAGTATTGATAGAAATTTTAATTAGCCTTATGGCAGGTGCTTGCCTTGCTTCCATGCGGTTTGTTATCGTAGTTATCGCAAGTTCAAACCACCGCTGGGGCGTTCCTTTTTTCGCTTCTTTTTTTGTTTCATTACTTTTCGTTGAAATAATGTTATTGATACTTTTGACAGTCGATACGATATTGTTATTTATTTTGGTATCGATACAATATTTAAACACATTTATCGATACCAATGCTATATTTTCATGTTTACATTGTGATTGTATTTTTACAGTTTGTACACTCTCATTCTTACTGCGCTCGTAGCTGGCAGCCCGTAGACCAGACAGCGCGACAGGGGGCGATAGAGACAGGAGCTCATAAGTGTGCAAGGTTTTAGATCTCTTAAGACCGGGTATAGATGTAAATTTCAAATACCTATTGGTTACGTAAAAAGTATTGGAAGGTACCAAGTGACGCGTTTTGCTCATTTTTGTTTGATCTACACATTCAAGTGCAATGTACATAGTTTTTATTTGTTAATAAAAGAAATTAGGTGATGTATCTTTAAAAAAACTTATGCAACAGAAACTACATTTACAGGAAAATACCGGTAACGTAACGTTTCATATTTACGGTAAACCGAAAACGGAAACGAGTTTTTTGTTAGCGCCTTAACGAAAACGTAATTAAAACGATATTTTTTTCGGTTGACATCTCTGATTTCTTGATTAGACTACTTACCGATCCAAAAAAGAGTTTCCGTTAAAAATCCAGTCCTTTTTACACCTTTTTAACCGTCATCTCATGGCAAAATAAAAAACATTAGCCGTCGTCGCTTAGCAGAATAGCAAACATTTGCAAGTGTAGTAGCCGCAGCAGGAAACAAATATCGCCTGTCCTTTGGTTTTGCATGTTAATTGAAACGAACCTTTTGCAGACAGACGGGGTAATATTAATGTTTTCCAAAGCTGGGAAAATCATTGTTACTTAGTGAACAAATATTAATTATATTAATAGTTGTAAGGAAAATAGTCTGTTACTTAGTGATGTAAAAATCATATTTGCTATCACTGGTAGTGTCAACTAATTTTTATTTGGTTATGGTTTAATGTGTGCTTTTAAAAAAGGCCAAGAACAAAATGTATGAATCATGTCGAGTTTTGCATTATTATACACGTGAAAACGTTGTGTTTAGTGTAATTAATTGTTTACGGTAAACTGTTGATGTGATATGAGGCAATTGAAGTGTTGATGTAATTTCTGCGTAGATATTATTATTGATGTGCTGGTATTATTGTTGATTGTTTTCTTTGCTGTTGAGAAGTGATTAAAGCCTGTCGATAAGTCAACTGTTTTATTAAAATCTAGGCAGTTTCAAGGAGCTGGTTGAGGATTTTGAACTTTATTAAATTGAGAGTATTAACCCGTAATTTAGTCCACCTATGCTAGACGTGTGCGTCAAAATGTTCAAGAATAAGAAAAATTTGATGTACGAGCTGCTGAGTTTTTGAACAAATATCTTAAGGTGGACAACAATGCCCATTTTTTTATTGGATTCTTTTCCCATTAGATTCTCTGTGTGTCATGTCTTTGCGCGGCGAAACCCTCAGTGGTAACCACAATGACTGAATAATCTCCATTGATATCGATATTAGTCGGTGAACGGGTACTCGACGTGAAAAGTTCTTCTATTACAAGTGTTTAGGTATGTTAACTTAGTGGAATGTAGCTAATGTTAATTAAAGGGTTAACTAGTGGAGGCTACGTGAAATTCCGTTGGGAAAAGTACTTCCCCGTAAATTATATATTTAGAGCATGCTTAGCTATCGTACTAAATGTATAGCTGCTTTTTCCTAATGCTAGCTCTGGTGATATTTGAATATTAAATGTGCCCGAGAGAAACCTATTTACAAAAAGTGTGTGCCCGCACGGAGTTTTTCGAGAATACGACCTAGCTGTATCAGCCTATTTGTGATAGACCTGTCTGGGCAAATTCGTCTTATAAATTGCAATGCTCTGTTAAAGTATATCGGTTTTTACCAGCATTTTTTAAAGAATTTTGGGGCTGTGCGTGTGTTTCTAATAAAATATGTTTAATACAAATTAAATTGTGACATGGCACTGTAAATAAATGAGAAAAAAAATTCTCATCGTAAAGTCTGCGGGTGCGTTTATTATTGCAACAGTGTCTGTATGATGGATAGAGTTTCGTGATAATGTCGTGATTTTCTGAAACATTATTTATTTCTAGTTTCTTTTGTAAGTAATTTCTTTCAATTTATTTGCTGACACGAGATTTGTTTTATTATGAACTTATCCCCAACACGTTGTGAATATATACAGGGTTATTCAAAAGTAAGGAATAAAATTCATATTTCTGTAGCACGTTGGTTTTCGTAAAAATGTTTAAATTACTTACATTAATTTAAGTATAACTGCATCTTTATGTGATATCGTTTGTTTTCCAACGTCAACTTCCGCACCCCAGCCACCTTCATTTAATTTTTTTAAATAGCGACCTATAATTTGTGTGGGCTCGTTGAAGCTTGCAAAAAACTGCATTCAAATCTACCATCATAAATAAACTGAGATGGTTGGTCTTTAAGTTACAGCGATTGAATGAAAAAATTAACTTTTTCCATGTTTTGTTATTAAGACGTTAATATCAAATAACCAAAGTCATAACAATTTATAATCAATGTTAGGAGTGCCCTCTTTCGCTAAATTGAAAAGTTACAACACGTTGCATTTGGCAAGCAAAGTGGCATTAAAACAATTAAACAATAATTTATAATCAACATGACATGAGCCACCGTATAAATTATGGTTATGGCTTTAGTGACTTGATATTAACGTCTTAATAAAAAAATATGAAAAAAGTGCATTTTTTTCTTTCAATCGCTATAACTTAGAAACAAAAGGTTTTGAGCTTAATTTATGATAGTAGATTTGAATGCAATTTTTTGCAAGCTTTCCAACGAGCCCACACAAAGTATAGGTCGCTATTTAAAAAAATTAAGTCAAGTTGGAAAACAAAAAATATCACATAAAGATGCAGTTCCATTTAAATCAATTTAAATGTTCGAGGATTCCTTTAAAAACCAACGGCTACAGAAATACGAATTTTATTCCATACTTTTGAATAACCCTGTATAGTACTGCAGCATTTGATAAAATTTTGCGGTATTGAAAATTTGAATTAAAAACTACGGCTTAAATGTGAATGTATTTCAGAATCGTACGTTTTTAGAATAAAAATGAAAAAGTTGACACCATCTGTCATTATACAAGCTTCATTGTTTTGTAATAAAATAGCGTTTTCCTAAAAACTAGAATAATTTAATTTTTCGATGAGTTATCTCGTTGTGGCAATTAATGTTGGCAATTATTTGCAGCTGTTAAATATTCACACGAAACATAAACAAATTATTTTGAGGAAAAAACGTTAATTGGCCAACGGGTAGGTGTAAAAAAGTATGCAAAATGTGCGACGTAAATATAGTTTAATATAGTTTGCTTATACAAAAAAAATATAGAATTTAATTAATATTCCCAATATTAAAATTGACGATACTAAATAAATATTTATTTGCGGAACTGGAAAACAGATGTGATATCTACACGTTTGTTAATAACATAAAATTGTTAAAACAAATAAATGTTTACACTTTAATTTTTTAAAATTTAAATCCAGAGCGTAGTTTATGGTCTATTAATTATTTATTTAACCAGCGACCATACCAAAAACGTAAAATATTCTATATTATTTGCTACATACATTTGTTTATAAATACTAAGTTAGTGCTCTGAAGATAACTTTAGAGCATACTCAAAAGGTTACCTACCTGATGCAAGGTAGGATGTATGTAAGGGGCTATTCCTCTCTTGTAAGTTGTATATCGTGATCAATTGATCATGTTATGCTAGCGTTAGAATCTGCTTACTTTACATGTTCAGATTCTGAACTGGACGTCTATACGTAGTTCGTTTGCCACAACTCTGGATGTTCCTAGGATATTCTCAACGGACGTCCAGTGGATATTCTAAATGGACATCTATAAGATTTTTCAGTAACTGAATATCACTCAGTTTGGTTTTCTTTTTCAAGAAATTATAATAATAATAATAATATTATTATTAATAATAGATTTATTCACTCAACAGGCACGTCCGTGCCCAATTAATAATTCGTGTTGGGTGTGGTGCTACGCCCACCGCACTGAAGCTCTAAGCTTATTGTGCCCCAAAGATTCTTTTACTCCATCAGTCCAGTATTCCTGATAAAGTTCAGGATCCTGTTGATGGGTGCTTCTGCTATTTCATCGGGTTCTGAAAATTGCACCCCGAAGTGCATATGCCTTTTGTCTCCTAAAGCAGGGCATTCACCTAAGATGTGAATTGGTGTTTCATCTTCTTCACCACACAATCGGCAGGTGGGGTCTTCTACCACTCCCAATAAATTGAGGTGTCTTCTGAGGCCATAATGTCCTGTTAGTAGTCCTATTATCGGCCGCATTTGTTTCCTGCTCAGTTGCAGAATTTCCTTTGTTTTATTTCTGGATGGTTTGTTTATAAGCATCCGGGATTGCCTGTGTCCAGTGTTGTCTATGTAGCCAGTCCTTTACCGTCCCCTTTGCGGTCTGATATGATATCCCGCATGTGGGTTCGGGGCCGACTATAGGTTGCTCCGTTCCCAATTTCGCCAATTGGTCAGCTTTTTCGTTTCCGTCGAAGCCCTCGTGTCCCGGCACCCACTCCAGAACTACTCTGTTGTGTCCTACCAGTGTCACAAGTGCCTCGACGCATTCTAAAACCACTCTGGAGTGTATCGCAACCCCTCTAAAGCTTTTACTGCCGCTTGGCTATCGGACATCATGTAGATTTGTCTATTTGCGTATCCTCTCTCCACCATTGTCTGTGCACATGTTGTAATAGCTATTATCTCAGCCTGGAACACGGTAGTGAGGTTGCCCAGGTTAATGCTAATGCTATCCCCTGTGTCTGCCTCAAAGATTCCCGCTCCCGAGCTGGTTGCCGTTTTGGATCCATCCGTATACCTACCAGATCGATCCTCCTCGACTCCTCAATTCCTGTTTTCTTTCTTCGCCGCCCCTCTCAGGTATTAGTACCCTGAAAGGTTTCCTGAAGTCGAAACCGGTATTAATTCTATCAGAATGCATATTTAGTATGCTATTTTTATTCACTTTGTCAAAGATTTCGGTATGGTCCCCTGTTCTGTGGAGGATTCTCCCGTATCCGTTCACCTTCATTCTGTATGACGCCAGAAGTGCCTGCGCTTCCACTACAAAGTGTAACGGAGGCAGGTCCAGCAGCGTCTCCATTGAGGCAGTGGGTGTCGATGTCATCGCTCCTGTTATACTTAAGCATGCAAGTCTTTGCAGCTTGCTAAGTTTGCTTACAACAGCTTTGTTTCTGGTTTTGTGTCACCATATCAAAGAAGCGTAAGTTATTGTTGGTATCACCACCTTTGTATAAAGCCATAGCACCATTGTTGGTTGTAGGCCACATGTTTTGCCAATCATTCTTCTACAGGCCCAGAGGGCCCGTGTCGCTTTGATTGAAATTCTCTCCAAATGGGAATTGAAGGTCAGTTTGGTGTCAAGAGTGACTCCCAGGTACTGCACTTCCGTCCCCATTGTCAGTTCTTGTCCGCACAGTTTCAGTCCCTTCAGGTTTTGAAGGTTTCTTTTTCGTGTAAATGCTATTACAGAGGTCTGTGCCGGGTTAACGGATAGGCCCTCTTTATTGCACCATCTTTCTACGGTTTTTAGGGCTTGTTGCATCAAGTTTGATACTACTCCTCCGTATTTCCCGCCTACTAATATGGTTAAATCATCCGCGTAGCCTTGTGCATACACGGCTTTCTCTTCTAGTTCCAGGAGGAGTCCATCAACTACCAGGCACCACAGCAGGGGAGATAGACCCCCCCCCCCGAGGACAGCCTCTAGTGACTGACACCTCCCTGGTAACAGAGCCCAGGGAGGTTGTTATTCTTCTTCTTCGAAGGGTGGAGTCAATCCATTTTATTACGGGTCTCTTTGCTCCCCGCCCTGCCACGGCCCTTTTTATCGAGTCGAAGAAGGTGTTATCAAAGGTCCCTTCAATATCTAAGAAGGTTCCTAGCATAATTTCTTGGCTGTTGATAGCTTTTTCCGCCCCGTGTGTTAGCTCGTGTATAGCCAACTCACAAGATTTTCCTGTTTGATATGCAAACTGGTTTCGATGCAGTGGGGCATCCGTTAATACATCGTCCCGGATATGCCTATCAATCAGCTTCTCCATTGTCTTCAGGAGGAAAGATGTCAGACTGATTGGCCTGAAGGATTTAGCCTGGGCGTATGATTCACGCCCTGGTTTTGGTATAAATACTACTCTAACTTGGTTCCAGCTGTGCGGTACATAACCGACAGCTAGACTTGCCCTGAATAGTGTGCAAAGTGGCGTGGCTAGTGCATTAAATCCTTGTTGTAGCAGAGCTGGAAATATTCTGTCTGTTCCCGGTGACTTCTATGGTTTGAAAGAATGTATCGCCCATGTAAGCCTTGTTTTATTAACTAGTGTATCCGCCAACTTCCAGTCCTCCTTGATCGCCCGAGTTAACGGTACTTCTAAGTATGGATTGTCATTTGTGTTTCTGTCTGGTATGACTACACTCCCCGGGAAGTGCGTCTCGAGCAACAGCTCAAGAGTTTTTTCCATGGTACCAGTGTAGTCTCCCTGTATTCTCTTTAGAGAGCCCACCTTGCCTTGGTGTTCTCTTACTAATACATTCTGGAGTCTTGCACATTCAGGAGTTCTTTCGACCTCCTCGCAGTACATCCTCCATGAGTTATTTTTGGCTGCCCTGACGGCGTATACATATTTAAGTCGGGCTGATTTGTATTCCTCCCATTCACCGGTCCTTTTGGCCCGGTTGAAACACTTACGAGTCTCTGCCCTAAGTGATGAGAGATCGTGGTTCCACCATGGGCACCCACGTTTCTCTCTTCTCGCCTTTAGCGGACAGCTGTTTTCATACGCGGCCTTTATTGCTGATGATATTAAATCATTCATCAGCTCTATTCCCGCCGGTGTTTGTGGTCTCATTTGACAGTCCTCCAATCCCTGTCCTAGGTTCTGTCTATATAGACCCCAGTCACAGGTTTTTGGATTCCTGTATGTCCCAGCTTCTTTCGACCTCCTCGCAGTACATCCTCCATGAGTTATTTTTGGCTGCCCTGACGGCGTATACATATTTAAGTCGGGCTGATTTGTATTCCTCCCATTCACCGGTCCTTTTGGCCCGGTTGAAACACTTACGAGTCTCTGCCCTAAGTGATGAGAGATCGTGGTTCCACCATGGGCACCCACGTTTCTCTCTTCTCGCCTTTAGCGGACAGCTGTTTTCATACGCGGCCTTTATTGCTGATGATATTAAATCATTCATCAGCTCTATTCCCGCCGGTGTTTGTGGTCTCATTTGACAGTCCTCCAATCCCTGTCCTAGGTTCTGTCTATATAGACCCCAGTCACAGGTTTTTGGATTCCTGTATGTCCCAGCTTCTCACCGTAGCGATTCAAGATCGTATCTTATGTATCTGTGATCTGAAAGCGATGGCTCGTTAGAAACATGCCATCTCTTGATTACGCTGCAAGCAACTATGGTTCCGATTGTTATGTCGATAACTTCCTTCCTCGTGACAGTCACGAAGGTGGATTCATTACCGCGATTGGCTATTTCTAGTTTATTGCTAAAAATGAATTCTAAGAGTGACTCACCTCTTCTGTTCGTTCCTGTGCTGTCCCATACAGTATGGTGAGCATTGGAACCGCATCCGAGTACCATCTGGATTTTCTTGCTTTCGCAGGTGCTGACTAGTTCTCTGAGCTCCTGGGTTGGAGGAGGCCCTTGCTCGTCATATGGGAGGTATGCGGATCCGACCACCAGGTCCCTCTCGCTCCCTTCGATGGCAGCTCTCATCGTGACCGCCATTAGGCCCCTAGAACAGTGCCCCCAAAGCGGCATCAGATTAGGTTTTTTCTTTGCAATGATGTAGGCTCTAGGTTGTCCTTCGGCTGGGCTGATTAGTTCCCAGTCTCCAGACATCCTGAGTCCCCTGATACCTCCCCTGTAGATCCAGGGTTCTTGAATCAGAGCAATATCTACGGTTTTGTGCATAATGTAGTTTTGTAGTGCAGCAGATGCTGCCTTACAATGGTGTATGTTTACCTGAAGGACCTTTAGGCCGATGATCCCTCTGTGGTGGTGAGAGGTTCTGTTTCCAGCCCCTCTTCATCCATTGGCTCTATCGCCGTTGTGGCTGATGATTCGGGTAGAGGTGTCGGTGAGTTCCGTCCCTCCGTTACCACTTCCATCTTTTCTTCTTCCTTTTCCTTCTTTTGTCCCAGTACTTTAAACAGTATCCTGGAGAAGTTAAGGTAGGGCCTGCACTGGATTTCTTGGAGTTTCTTCCAAGATCTCTCGTCCATTATAACGATAAGCTGCTGTCCTTTCGGGTCCTGCTTCTTATCGACTACCTTTCAGGTCTCCGTTCGCAGCTCTGGGTTCTGAACCTTTAACCGTCTTAACACTTTTTCCGGTTCCTCGTGGTGTCCCGGAATGCATGTCAAGGCTCTTACTGGTTTAGGTACGTCCTTGGCGTCAATGACGCTTAGTTTCGCACTTTCCCATGGTACGCATTCTCCAATTGTCCTTACCAACCAGTCTCTGGTAGCCTGGTCGGCACAGGAGGCATGAAGAATACCCCTTCTTTGTTTCAGTTCTGAGAACCTGGGCGATGGTCCTCCTTCCTCAATCTCATCCAGCTTCCCGATAAGCGCTCCCCTAACCAGGCCCTCCTGCTCTTCACTTCTTCTTCCGGTATTACAGCCACCCGGATATCCGTCATTGCGTCTTCAAACGACCTAGCAGATCTACCTCTCTGCTTTTTTAAAGGTTCTTACTTTTTCAGTAGGTGTGCTCCCATCCGACCGGTTCCGTTTTTGGCTCCCGTCGGTTTACTGGTACTTGGCCCAGGTGTCGAGGTGCTGGTTCCTTCAGTGGCCCCTGCAGATTTTTCTACAAGCTTTTTCAGCTTGCGCCGAGCAGCCCCAGAGAGTTTCTTTTCGAGTGGATCCTTCCTTTCGGAACCTCCCCCCTTTTTGTTTTGGTTATCCACAGGTGGATCCCTTCTTTCGGAGCCTCCTCCTGTTTCGTCTTTTATGTTTGTAGTATTCATAATTGATCCCACGAGTATGAGAGATAAATAGTCACTATACCCAGTGCTCTCTGTAGGTATAGAGGGCTATATACAACGGGGTCCGCCTGGTGCCCCGAGGTTTGTCGCTAGTGACCGTGCTTCCCCACGGCCTTGCATCCCAATGGGCGCGCACAATACCCTGGGAATTGGAAGGTTTTTATTGTGGTGCCTCATCCACTTGGTTCAGGCAATTAAGCCCAGACCCCCGTGTCCCCTTTCACTACTATCCATGGCTTTGAGTTTCCCCAATGTCCCACGGAGTTGTTGTAGTGAAAGGCGGTTAACGGTGTGTGCCGTGAGCTAGTCCGCGGCGACGGCTTTCACGGTTCCATACGAGGGTTTAATCACGATGGGGCCGCTTATGACCGCCACTAGCCAATCCCAGACACCGGTTCAGAGCCCCGGGTAGGTCATGGCCGTCCTCCTATCCGCCACCTGGAGACGCGCTTGATGGGTAGCTCAACCCCGCAGGCCGTGCCCAATTACAGAGCAAGTTATTAAATTTAAAAAAAATTTACTTTCTAAAGTCTTAACGCTGTCTCTACACTCCTTTGTTATAGCATTCTATATACCTCTTATCCAGCTGGAAACATAATAATTTTTTATTTTAAGCAATATTATTTAGAAAGATGTAAATTCTTTAAACCTGAGCAGCAAGAAAAAAAATTTAATTTATAAAGAAAAATACGTACCAGAAACGATAGCAAAAGAAGGTATTTATTATAATCTACAGTTAAATCCGAAATTTTGTTTCTACATGTAAGTCTACCTAAGCTTTAAATTTTACTTGATTGCTTGAAGCTACGGCGATATCAACTGTAAAGACCGCAATAATTTCAAGAGAAATACAGATAATGAATTATAAATAATACTGTCTCAATAAACATTTTAAACTATTACAAACACCAACCAAAATTACCATTAATAAACAGTACCGACCTGGATGCTGAGGTAAATACATAGATGAAACGGGTTACAGCACAACGTGCAAAGTTCCAAACCACATTTTACCGCAAATGTTGGGAAATTAGTTATTATTTACGTATACGTATGTCCTACACTTTTCTGCTAACTTGCAATTAAATTTTTTGTTTAGGTTAATTATTTACAGCAGCTAGAAAATAAAATAAAAATATTAAATGGGTACTACCGGACTGAAAATAGAATTGTATAGGACGTTCTTGTGGGATGTCTTATGGATATGGAATTTTAGATATCCTATGGGTATCCGTTCTATGTTCATGGACGTGCAGATGTAGATTTAACTTAAAGTAGATGTCCATAGAGTATTCTGTGTTATCAGAGATTCTGCGAGCTCAAGGTTTAATGTGTCTGAGGGCAACATATTTACGAAAAATACGCAACTATAAATAAACTTGCACGGGGTGTTTTGAAAATTGGTGAACTCTTGAGGACCGTTTGTGAATAGATAATAATTTATGCATTTTAGTTATGCGTCTGTTTTATTTTAAATTGCCTTGCCATGTTAAAGTAAATTATTTTTACCCTACTTCAAGTGTGGCAAAGAACAAAGGGCTTAGCCATTTTTTTATTTTACTTGTTTCATATTCAAATTATGTCTAAAATAATGCTGTTGGTTTTTTATGATTATTATCAAGCTGTTAGCGTAGATACGCAAATAATTTACTTTTAAGGGGTTCATATCACATCCACCACCGTAGTTATAACAAATAAAAAAGAAGTAAATTACTTTTCCCCCCTCAACAAACGCTACTGCCCAAAACATTAAATAAATACGACAGGTGAAGGCAGCCAGAGACGTAAAACGAAATTTAATTTTCCTCATTAATGCCACAACAAGGCTTGAAACTTTGTTCACAACACGTGTGTTTAGTGACGGGTAACCAGTAGTAGATATGTAAATCACGCAGCAAGTTAATTTCACCAGTAAACACTTTCGATAAGGATCACAAATTTTAATATCCTGAATCCGACAATGAGCTATTTATTACTGCAACATTTCGTGTTTGTTAATCTCCTTTAAAATGGAGATAAAAGTATACCTAAAATTAAATAAATGTTTTGGGGTGCAAAATACGGTGTGACACAAAAATGGGTTGGCAAATGATTCTGTAGGAAGGTAAAAACTGATTTACTTCAACAGAGCGCTGCAATTTTCAAATATAACAGACGCATAATGTAAACACATCCACTAATAGTCCCTCACTAAGATTTTCAACAGATCGGGCGATGCAGTCAGGTCGCATTATCAAAAAGCTCCTTGCAGGCCTCAATTTAAGAACGTTTGGCAAATATGTTGCTCTCAGACATATCAAAAATTTAACATTCAGAACATCGCCAGTAATAACATTACTTACAAGCAGATAGATATTTACTGCGTTAGGAAATCATAATTAAAATATATTACTTACTGAGAGGTATTTCCCTCCCCGGGGAAACGTCACATAGCTATCTTTAGTGCACTAACTTGACTTACCTAAAAGAATATGTAAGTAAAGAATAGGACACTTATTACCAGCCGGATGCTGGTTCACCGATAGTTAGTCCGATCCATGAAGTTTAATGATTGTCAATGCGTTCACTACTCGAGGGCCCAGTCCCCCGAAAGTACATAATTCATAAAGAGTTCAGTGGCAATGTTGGCATTCCAAACCACGTCGGTATACGGTCCGGGAGTCACTGGTTATTACATTTTCAATTAACCTTAAAGAACCGCAATAGCTCCACGCTTAGTTACTAGGTTCTGAAAAAACAGTTAACTGTATCAACGGGATTAATCAATTCTAAACAAAAAAATTTAACAATATTAACTTCTAAAACATAATATCAACTCATCAAACCATTCCACAGTTAATAAAATAATAATAATATTACTGTTCAACTCTAAACATGTATACGATGTTTGTAACGTTTCGAAAAAAAAACCTTCAGCCCCTGGGTATCTCAGTGCCAAGGTTCGATTGCTACAGATACTGCTGAAATAATTAGATATGCATAAACCTGTTTTACATAATTTTATTTCATTCTGTAATTTACAGCTTTAATTATATGCTACTATAAATAAAATATTTCCGTATTTTACAATCAAAATATAATAAATCCTGTAAGAAAACAAATTTATACATTAGTTTAATTAATATTCTTCTCGAATCTTTTATGGTTGACTGTCATACACTTTTAAAATTGTAGTCTGTCACCTGGACTCTCAATAGCTCGTTGTAGGCGGATTGATAACTAGCCGGATGAATAAACTCTTCTCACTCCGCTGCTAGTTTAACGAACAAAACTAGATTCTTGCTAATAAATTTTACAAACAGTATTATGATTAATTGCAAACATTTAATCTTTCATTAAACCACTTCTAAATGAAATTCGTCCTAGCTGGTCTGTTTATACTGGAAATAATTACCAAAGTAAATACGTTTTCCCTCAATAACCATTTTGCTGTTCTAACTGAATTTCTATCGGAAATTTTGAATATCATACAACCTTCGATCACAGTGTTTCTTCACAATTTTCCCCAAGTTGCTGCTGGAGGGTTCCTACCTAATGACGGCGGGTGCCTCTGAAATTATTATTTCATTTATTTTTTATAGGAACCTTTCAGAATAAAGTAGGATATTTATTGCACTACTCTTTTTTCAATTAATTAGACTAGTTAATGTAATTACGGAAAAATGGATCAAAGTGAGTTGAAAGCTTCAACGCCTAACTTTAATCATTTACCAGCAACTCTGTTGCCAGTTGAAGTCCCTGAGTCTGGTTGGTGCAGGCTGTTACCAACTCGAAGAAGTCGAGCAGTAGAACTCGAGCCGTGGAATGATTTTTCAATGCTGGGATATTGCTTTTATACGCTTAGTCTTCACCCTTTAGGTTATTTGAGAATTTTGTAGTGGGGACGATTTGTAAAGTAGGGATTCTTGCGCGCGGTTCGGCCTCGCATCTATTACTACTGGCGACACTAACGCGTTAATTTGCAAACAAATAAATAAACACTCGCTGATTTTAAATATTAGCTTGTTCATATTTATTAATTTATTTCGGCCCATTAAATGTTAAAGATTATTTCTTAATTACTGGCCATAGACAACTTTTCTAGACCATGTCTATTTTCAAAACTCTCACTCTTACTCTTATTGGGATCATGAAAATTGTTTTCGGGGGATGTTTATCCTGACGGTTTTACCGGGTTTTATTATTTTTTTACGAGGCTATTTTTCATGGACGGTTTAGAGTTTTTTCCGGGTTTGTTTTTCATGCGTTCGCTCGATTTTATTTACAGAATTCTCTTTGCGGCAGCAGCTAAGTTTAACTTACATTTTCCCGCTGTTTTTTAAGGAATTTTTTATGGGGCTATGAAAGGACTTTTTCGGGGGATCCTGAAAATTTACGGGGATTTTTATTTCTTAAAAATGTTTTAGGGGCGTTTTTACAGGCGTTTCCAGGTCTGTTTTTGGGCTTTCTTTCATTTTTTTTGTGGGGTTCTCTTTTCGGGCGCAGCTCTCAATCACGAGATCGACTCAGCGGAGGGAACACTTGAAGTTACAACAACACGAGGCGTAGCCCATGGATTCTGCTAGTATATATTAATTTTGGTTTTGAGTACTTTATGGAATTTTCTTTATAGTAATTTAATTTTTTTTTGGTTACGTTATCTGCAATTTTCGTCATTTTTTGTATTTTTGTTAAAGCATTACTTTTGAATCATTCGATCAGGCAATTTCTGTAAACATTGATTAGAAAATGAAATTAAATAGATGTGGTTCTATCAAGGGGTAAACTTGTAAATTAATTGTAAAAAAAATGTAAATGTAAATTAATTGTTTTATGTTAGACATTCTAAGAGCGGCTTCGTTTTTGAGGGGTTTTCAGAGGATCATAATTAGATACAAATTAACAATTAATATTCGTGCATATATAAATTGAATTTGATAAAATAAACAAAACAACGTCTGTTTCATTTGTGATAGGTTTGCTGGATTGAATGAATTAAAATTACGAATAAACTTTATATAGCCAGGAAGGTAAAAATAAGTAGAAACGCCTCAACAAAATATGTTTGACAAGAACACGAAAAATGACGAAAAGATCCAAAGTTTTCTTATGTAACCTTAAAATAAATTATACTGCCGTAAAGAAAATGCCATAAGAACCCAAACACGAAATTAAAAATTAAAAAAAATCTTGATAACGCCACTACTCCAATAGGGGAGGGAAAATTTTAACACCCTGTATGGACAACCAATTTTACTTCGTTTTGCACATAAAAGACGAGGTAGGAAATATTTAACAAACTTCTTACGCATGCAGTCTGATTGTTTGGCAGTATTGTAATAGTTTCAAAAAATATGCAATCTGTTCGATTTAATAATAATTTAGTTTCCTATTGCATTTTACTTTAGGCTACTAAATATTTTCTCGGCGTTCACGCTACTGATACTCACCTGAAAAGTTCAAAACACCAAATTTGGCATGTAGTCACCACGATAAGTTTAGACGGTATGCACATTTTTCGAGATACATACCTCTAAAGATGGTTTAGTTAAATCACGTTTTAATTTATATCTCCTTTATAAATTGAGATATTTTATTCAAATATTTTTGACAAAATGGCTACGAACGAATTTAAAAACGAATCAAAAAATAAAAAGTGACGAACAAAATGTTAAGTAACTTATACAAACAAACTTCTAAAAATTATTTTTTTGTACGTTTTGTTTCACCCTTATAATATACTTGAGAAGTAACCTATAAACGCTATAATCTAATGCATATGTTTCCCAGACTTTCTGTAAATATTATATATACATACTTACGTATACCATGACCTCATTCGAAATTTTTATTGGAGAAAATTCAATCTGCAAAGTACAATAATAGAAACAATTTTCAGATTTGAAATAAGGCTAGTATGTGAATTGTAGCGAACAAGCGAAGTTCGAGAAGAATAAATTATTTCACCAACTTTGTTAACTTAAAAATACAGTTGCAGAAATAATAACTTGACAGGCAATTAAATAGAGTTAAAATTTAAAAACATAAATATAAAGTAATAAATGGCAGAAATGAAGAAATTAGTCAGATTTAGAAAATTTATTTTGTCTTTGCGACTATATTTTTACCTTTTAGTGAATTTACGAGCAACTGACAAATTACCTCTTTCTATTTCTAAACGAGGATAAGCAAAGCGGAAGGGTTCGAAATAGTATATTAAAAAACAAGTTTCATAAGACATGATTTTAGAGCACGCGTCCAAGTTAGAAAACGAGCCGCTTGCGGCGAGTTTTAATGGACAAGTGCGCTTAAATGTCTTATGAAACGTGTATTTTATACTATTTTTTCTATTTTGGTCCAAAAAATTAAAAATTACCTTATTTTATATTTTAATTTAAAAATATAATCGATTAGGAATATTTTTGGTGTTTTGTTTTTGTTATGTGGCTGTTGGTAACATTTAAAACACATTTCAAACAATTCAAACTACTGTCAAATTAAAATTTAGACAAACAATTTGAAAGTGAGTTAATTTTTAAAATACCTAAGATTTGAAGATAAGATGGAAGAAGAGTTATCTTGCACCCCACCCGAGCTACGCAAAGTAGCGGAAAATACGCTAAATAATCTTAATTTTTAGAACTTACAATTTGAAGCTTATGTTTATATCGCGTGAAGGTTTTGTTGTCACATGGTTGTCACCAACCTAACAAAATAAAATTTTGAATTCTTTTAGGAATTGCTTTATGAAATCCAAATGAGTTTCATAAAGTAGTCAGTAAAGAACCAAAATAGAAAAACATTTTTATAACCACCCAAGTTCAGGTCGTATATTTGCCTCCAAGTTTCGAACAAAAACTTTTTTTTGCACGATTGTAACAAAAATAGAAAATTAAATTGATAAATGCATAAACGATGAAATAGATTTAAATAATTTGGCCTTGCTTAATAAGAGTTGATAATAGATTTTAAAAATACAAAATGTGAAGTAGGTAAAAATTTAAAACACTTAGTGTAAGTTAAAACTTTTTCAGAATTTCTTTGTAACTTGTTTTGCCATACATGCTTGTCTACAGTCATTACAAAATAATAAGATGTAATTTGTCAATTGTTCGAAAATGCGGTAAAATACGAATCTATAGTCACAAAGACTAAATAAATGCAGTAAAAACTTTTTTTGCTGCAGCCATCAACTATTTAAAATAAAACACACTTTGCAGAAACTTTTTCTTTATTTCATCTAAAAACAAATTTAATTTTTTGTATTTTATATAAAAAACGTGAAGTGTGCGATCTCAATGTTCCGATAAAACCGCACAGAAACTAAGTTGGTCTACCAAAAATGAGGCGGGAGCGCCACATCTTAATATTAGCACACCTAAAAAAGAAGCTCAGATTCGTTCGCTACGGTTACTAAGCTGTCAATTTGGACAAACGCAATATCCCCATCACCCCCGTTTATCTCCACCGTCAACTGAAGTCCCAGAAGTACAAAAATGTTACCAGAAATATAATTATCTAGACTGAAGGACAGGGGAAATGCAGACGGCTGAAAAAAAATAATAGACGGTTGCACAACAAGAGATTTACCTAATTAAATAACAATAAAATGGTGACAATAAAAACGAATACATCTTTTCGTTAATAATTTAAATATTTTGTTAATTCGAAAAAAATGTCTAGTTTTATAACCAAAAATTTAATAGTATATTATAATACAAATGTATAAGCAAGCCTTTAAAGCACGCGCGACGGGTTTAAAAGCACGAGGCGAAGCCGAGTGCCTTTTAACGGAGCAGTGCTTTAAAGGCACTTATACACGTGTATTATACGCTATTTTGTATTATACCTGCACTACAATCTGAAAATTATAACAAAAAAAGGAAATTGAAATCCCTTTTCGAAGTAATCTGTGTCATTAATCGTTGATGTAGAAACGGTTAGCAATTGTTGTTGTTTCGTTGCTATGTATATTTATTACAAATTTGTTGATTTGTGAAGTTTGTTTCGACTTTGTGTTCGTGAATTACAAAATGAACGAAAACATGGACATTTCATCCGAGATTAGAATGTTAGCCGAACTGATTACCTCTGTATTTATCATTGTTTAAAATTTGTAGATGAATTTGTTGTTACCTAGGCAACTTTAAAGCACTAGTGCTTTCAAGGCCCGATTTTTTTGATGTATTGGCAAAATATGGAATTGAGGCCTATTTCATTGTATCTGATGAAGTAGTTGGATAAATTTTCTGAATAGCTAATTTATAATTTTTCTCTTTAATTAGTGTATCAATAAGTTGAGTATTCTAATCATTATTGTATGCAATTTGTTTAATAATCGAAATTTTTCTATTATAACTAATTTCACCTAAATGAATCAAACCATTCCGAGAAAGTTATATTTTGGTTTCGTTATGTTGATGACATTTTAGCATGTTTTGTTTGATTTACGTCGCTACCAGCCCGATTATAACTATACTTATATTATAATCAATAACTGGACATTCCGAAAATGCTGTCACCACCGTCTATTTTATATCCAAAAGCGCCGCCCGTGGTGCTTAACGCAAAGTTTAACTTATTATCTAATATCTAACTTCAATTTTCAATTACTTGCAGTTTTACTATAAAAACACATTGCTTAAAGTATTAACTGACCATTTTTAATTTACCGAATTGATAATTAAAAGGTAAGAATTTTAAAATTGATTTATCCCTCTTAGTATACGGCCACGAGCCGCCATTGACAACAACCCAATTTATTATTTTTTTGCCGACGGAATGTGCAACTAGTAGCAATTTTTGATTTACTGTGTTGCCGGTGAATCCTCTTCGGACTGTTTTACTTCCAGGTTGTTGACCACAACCTATCAATTTTTTATCGCATCAATGCAGCGGTGTTAAATAAAGGATCTCTTTTAGGTTATCCAGGGTTGCTTGTCGAAAGCTTACCAAAAATTGCAGCGGTAAATCAGTTTACTTTTTCATTTTGATGAATGACGACATTATATGCTAGTAATGGTGGTGATGGAAATTTTTGACTGTAACGTTTTAATTAGAAGCAAATTTAAAATAATCAGAAAGTGAAGTGTGACAGAGTAAAATTTAAGAAAGAGTCTAAAATGTTACTGCAGCGTAAAGATAATTATGTTTATATTCTTTGAGGCTTTCGCGGTTTCTCGAACAATATTACAATTTACTTTCGGCTTAGATCGCGTCGTCATTTAGGAACTACACCCAGCATAATCAGGTAAGGACCGACCTGTAGCTTGTCTGCCTTTACAAGCATTTGCTCTAGAAGTATGAGCAATATTTGTTCGTAGGCCCTGCCTGCCTAAACAGGGCCGTGTGCTTAGTTTATTTAAACCTTGGGGCGGACAAGGATTTGATCTTAATGTATTTTGTTTGCTAAGACAATAATACTTAATCGGCTTATGCCTGTTAGCTGTTTGTGAACCCATACAAACTAACGTTTCGCAAGACATTGCAGCTTGCATCTTCAGAGTGAATAGAACACTGAATAAATATACTAAGCACACGGCTCTGTTTAGGCAGGCAGGGTCTATGAACAAATATTGCTCAGACTTCTAGAGCAAATCTTTGTCCTCCCCAAGGTTTAAATAAACTAAGCACACGGCCCTGTTTAGACAGGCAGAGCCTACGAACGAATATTGCTCAGACTTCTAGAGCAAATGCTTGTGAAGGCAGACAAGCTACAGGTCGGTCCTTACCTGATTATGCTGGGTATAGTTCCCAAATGACGACGCGGTCTAAGCCGAAAGTAAATTGTAATACTGACGATAATTATGTTGACAAAATGCCTATAAAGAGGTTTCAAGTTCAACAAGATGCTGGTTTACCCCTCAGGTAATCAATTTAAAAAAAATTGCCTTCTAATAATAGCAAAAATATTGAGTATGAATTTTTGAAATGAAATTGTAAAATAGAATTCAAAAATAACGTTAGATGTCCAACATACCGACACTTAAAAAATATGAGCTACCTTGTTTTCTAATACTTCCC
Source organism: Ctenicera cuprea (assembly GCA_958336395.1). Classification (NCBI taxonomy): domain Eukaryota; kingdom Metazoa; phylum Arthropoda; class Insecta; order Coleoptera; family Elateridae; genus Ctenicera; species Ctenicera cuprea. The sequence continues at coordinate 28,262,846 of OY284493.1, read as the reverse complement.
GGACGTCTAATATATATATATATATATATATGCAAATAGTGTCTGAACTTTAGACTATAAAAATGGACCTTTGGATGCTGTATGTAAGTCCTATAATAGTATAATGCATTTCGCGAGTTTATTTTTACATGCAAATACGAAACTTGTGTGAGCCGAGATATCTTTTTGGGTGCACGGTTTTTTTGCCTAATTGTATTACTCCCTTAGTGCCGAGAAGTTTACATACATTTGCTAGGAAACTATAAACATAAAACGCACTAAATTATCCCAAACATAAATGTAAACCGATTGTAGCCCAAACAAATTTATATGGGGTTATAATATAATTTTATTCAATAACGGACAAGAAAAGTTACTATTGAGGCTGCTATTTTTTGCTAGTTTTATTATTAAAAAGCTGCAGGCCAACCACAACAACAACGGTCTTCTCACAGACAATTTACATTATAACCAGTATACGCTAAGCATTCTACACTTGACTGACTAACACACTGAGAACTAAAGTAGCCATAATATTTAAACTCGCGCAAATAAACCGCTGCGTGTACATAACCAGCTTTCATTAAAAAAAAATTATATTCATCCGTGCGTTTTTGTCTTTCCCATACTTTCAGTATGGAAATGTATTGTAATCTCGAAAATGTTCAAATATGACAATTTGACGAAAATTACATATTTTGGCCCTCCGGGAACACAAAAAACAAAACTCAGCAACTATTAGACCGATTTTAATAACATTTGGTAAAACGGAAAGTTAGGATACCAAAAACACGAAAATTAGACATGTTTTTTGGAAGCGTTTCTTTCAGAAACGGGATTTCCTAAATTTAAGAACAGAAAGCGTTAAGACAAATCTAGTTTTTTTCTGAGCACTCTATCTTTAAAATGGTTGCGGTGTTTAAAAATTTTCGGCTTTAACGATTATTTACTCAAAAACGAGTGGACGGATTATAATTAATTTTGGTATAAGAACAGCCCCAGAGAAACACAATGTTGCAATGTATACAAAAAGGTTTTTCTTACAAATGTAAACTGTTACGTGAAAATATTTTCAAAGTTTGAACATTGCCAAAAAAGTATTGCTTAAGAACTGGCAACACGATTTTCGTACAATTTGTACGCTTATCGAGCTAGGGATGGGCCATTATGTGTTTTGTAAATTTTTTAAAAACGTAAATTGATGCTTCTCTCTTGAGTAAGCGAAAGACGATTAAAAATTTTTGTTACGGCTTAGGTGCTCATGATTATTAATAGAATAAGATTTATAACTTAATAGTTCGGTGCAGCAATATTAGGGGCCTATCGGTTAATTATTCGTTATTCATGCTTTGTAAACCACTAACAGTATAGAATGCGACTTTTGATCGGAGTTCAAAAGAAACTCTTTTTAAAAAGTAGTTGCTTTATTTTTACACTTAAACAATTATACAAATAGTGGAGAATTAACATGTGTCGTTTACGACTTCTGAATACATCCTAAATTCTATGCTACCAATTACCTGCCTTCTGAAGCTTCTGCTTATCGCTTGTAACTTTATAAGATAATGCTATCAAAACCACTTCGTCTAGGAATTACTTACTCATCACATCTAATTCATATAACTTGCGCTCATTATGTCCTGGTGGCAGTAATTCGTAATAAACCTAGATTGTGTAAAAATAAAATCTAAAATGTTTTCCTACATTATTACGACAAGTAAAAATTTATAATTCCATTTCTTGCATTTTTTCAAGGATATTGTTGGATTGTCATCCAAATGCTGTCTTACTTTGTTAACAGTTTTTTCTTTGCGAATGACCTTTCAGTTGACTGCTTATATGTATAGCTTCCAGTGTCTCTAAATAACTTTACAGTGTTTCTAAAGTTAGTTTCAACGAATGCAATTTCAGGAAATGTTTGTAAAGATTTATTTATAGAAAGCAACAGGCTGCTAATCGGCTCATCATTTGCGTGAAAATATGTGTAGGATCGGTAAAAACCGTTTTAGTTAGTAAAAACCTGCAAGGGAAGAATTAGACGCTTATCACGCCGGATACCGGTTACAAGATTGTTAAGCCGACCATTGGAGTTTAAATTTATGTCAATGACGTACTGACCACTCCGGGTCTTTTTTCCCCGAAAGAACGAAAGCCACAGAGACTCTAACCGAAATATTGGGACTTCGTAGTCCGACCATGGTATTCGTTTTGCGTCACTGGTTAATACTGTTTTCAATTAACTAGTTTGAGGGACTTCAGTAACTACGCCTGTTTGATAAATCCCGAGAATAGTTGTTTCTACGAACTTAATCAATGTTTAACAACAATAACAGCAAGAAGAATAATCGACAATTTTATCAACACATCAGCAACAGTAACAACACCTAAAGAATAACAAACATTAACAAGCAACAATGAAACGTACCTATTTTTACATATCATTCAATTATAAATGTTTTACGTTTTTGAGTCAAAACCATTGTAACGGCAACACTTTTATTGACGAGTGTCAATAGCGAACTTAGTTTACAAAATGTGTGAATTTAAATTTGAGAGTATTTAATTCTAAATTGTCTTTTCTGACTTATTTGGTTAGTTTCTATTTTTTTTTCATGGTAGAACCCTAAAACACGCCTTATCAATTTGAATCTAGACATGTTTCCATTACAAAGTAATACCGAGGAAGTAGAAACGGCAAAACCCGTTATCTTGAATTTAGGGATCTCAATATTCCTAAATAAACGTTTCTGTTTGCTGGACCCTCAGGACCTACCAACCTTTTCATGGAGTTTCAAGGCGCTCTTTTAAGACCGTATCTGCTAGCTTGTTTAGCGCGCCGGGCTGGAAATTATTGATAAGTTTCATCTAGTCAACTACACATTGAGTTTGGGCTTTTAAGAGGAATTTTCTTCTAAGGTTATCGTTTACATACATTTTATAAATATGTAATGATAGCGCTCAGTAAAACCAACTCTTTATCATATTTTAATCTTGGCAGTTTCAATAAATTTACGTGGACGTAATATGTTAAGGAAAAAGTCGTGCATCACAATACGTATTTTTATTTCAGGAAGGACCGAGCAGTCATTCTATAGATTAGGAAATCCGACGGAATAATGGTAGTCTTAAACCAACGGTAGCAGCACGGAAGGTTGCGGAAATCATATAATATTCAATGTAAGTTGCTCGTAATGCTAGGTGGGGGCCGTTAACAGTTTTAAAATCAGAAATCGCACAACTTTTACCTGTTACAGCTTTGAAACGTTCTAGAAAATTTATTAACCTTTTCATATAGAATGCATATAAACTTGTTTATTATGTTAAGCTTTCCAGAAATTCAGAAGTAAAATGAAGGGATATCGAGTTGCATAACTATACAGAAAATCGGCAGTAAAGTAATTTGGATCAATTGTTCAAAAATCAGCTATGAAGAGAGCGTTCAGAAAACTTGTTTTTCAAGAGCACTAAATTTTAAAGCATATTTCAAGAACAAAGCATTTTTCGTTTTCAGCAAGATAATTTATGTTAAAAACTAGCAGAGGTAGTTCTGACTTTTCTTCTCAACTTGTATTCCATTTAAGCTACTTGAAGATGCTAAAGGGAACGCAAATATAATTGTTAATTAAAACTTCCTAAAGTGGTAAAGTTACTCCAAATGAAATTTAAAAAGAAAATTTATACTAAACTTGCAAACCGGAAACAAGACTTCACAAAAGTAGAACCAAGGAAAAATTGAAAGGCGGTTGGTTTTACTCCAAGTATAAAATAAATATTTTTGGAGAAAGTGTAGTTAGGTATAGAGTTGTTTTGAGCATTATTTTCTCATACTTCTGGTACGGAAATATATTCTTACCGTTAAACAAATGGTTTAGATTTTGACAGAGGTTTGAACCTTTAGGAATAATAAATATAGTGTTTTACAATCTCGGTATGTATGTACTTATGTGTGTGATGCATCGAAATATCAGAAACAAATGGACATGGTTAAATCGAAATTTATTCATGTAGCTTTACTTTATCAGAACGGTTTATTTTCAAAATATATTGGAGGCATAGCGTAAACACAGAATTGGTATTTACCCACTAACATCTTTGACAGATCGCCTATTGCAACCACGTGGCACTCTCAAAAACTTCGTGCTCTAATTACGTAATTCCAGTAAATGTGTGCCTTAGGGGGATTATCTTAAGCGGAAATTTTACGTAACCTCTAGTAGTTAACATTTTGAGTGTATTACGACAATTATTTTGAGTGCACTCATTCGAAGTACCGAAAACCTATAAGAGATGGATGGAACGCTTATCACGACGCATACTGGTTAAACGATTGTTAAACCGATAAATAGAGTGTTAATACATGAGAATCCCTAGAATCACCCCAAGATTTGGGTTTACTGGTTCATAGTGTTCCAATAAATCAGGTCGAGGGATCCCACCATATTAATTAGATTCCAACAATACCATTAGTCGTTTTACTACCCAGGTAATAATTAAAGTCGCCGCTGCGTGCTTGCAACCGTAGCCAAAACTTTATGGAATAAGCCACCGTTTCAAAATACGTAATGGATATGTATTTAACGTGCCCGGCACCAAAGTGGGAAGAAATTGGACATCTCTGCGACGTTGAGTTTACTAAAACGTTTACGTCACCGCCACGTATAATTATGTTTCAGGCACGTGCTGGGAACGTCGACGGAACGTATTTGTAACTTTAAAACTTACAACAGCAACATATTTTGTACAGTTAAAAAAACCAAATGTCTAATATTACACGGCACCAAAGTGGGAAGGAAATTGGACGTCTCCGAGACGTTGCGGTTACTAAAACGTTTACGTCACCGCCAACTAAAAATTATGTTCCAGGCACGTGCTGGGAACGTCGACGGAACGTATTTGGAACTTTGAAACTTACAACAGCAACATATTTTGTACAGTTAAAAGAAAAATAACCAAATGTCTAATATTACAGTCTAATGCGCAAGACAAATGATAAACGTAAAAGAAATACTAGAACTGTGTTTGTCTATATTATAATAATGGTAATATTATGAATTCTTCGATATGATTTTCACTGCTTTTTATAATAACTGGATTGTGATTTACCCAGGTTGTCGACGTCAAATTTTTTACATTTAATAAACATATCTTTATTTTTGGGTTAGAAATTTCATTTAATTGCCGTTTCCTTTGCGATAAAATGTGGATGGTGTCCGATATTTCTATTTTTACAACTTTGTTTTTTTTCTTCAATTTTACGTAATGGGATATTCAAAGTAGTTTTACATTTAATTAGAGAAAGTGAATGCCACTTTGAAGTAATTTTTCAAGGTATTTATTATTTTAAGGTTTTTTTATTTTTCTAAATCGGGTTAATGACTTTAAAGATGTATTTTAAAGTTAGTGAAAATTAACTATCATCTTGAAATAATCTTAAATGTTTTGGGAACGTAGAAAAAACTTTGTACAACAGCAGCGGTTGCGAGGACTAGCTGTAATAAACGTTTTTGTATCTTGTATTAAAAACATTAATGAACACTTTTCTAAAAGTGATTACGCTATTACTACTAACATACAAAATATGGGAACGTTCTATATCTTTAGAGGGACTGTAGGAAGTTTTCTTCGGTTTCTGAAAAACACGATTTTTGGACAAATGCTGTTTTCGATAAACACTCTTTTATTGTTAGCTATGCGCTTAATCGATTCTTAGCAAAAATTCAAACAACAACAAAAATAATAACTAATCAACAATAACATCAACAGTATTATTACTTTGTCTTTATTGCTGTCAACTACAGTTATTAATCATTACTTATCAAACAGAAACAGCGCAACGTTTGCATCTTAAACTCTACTTTTTCCCTTACTAAATACACACGTCCCCACCTCCGGCTTTTAATTTCTGACTACCCTCAACGTTTGTGTCTCTTACACCTTTTGTTCCCCATTCCTGATCGCAACGTGTGTCACTCTCGGTAATCAACCTCAATAGTGTCGGAGTCCGCCAATTAACCTTTTAATACAGTCTTAGCCATAGAGAATGTTTATTCTACAAAATTGCAAAACTTAATATAATGAATAATTGTAAAGAGTACACTATAACAAAGTAATTCGTCTCCCCAATGAAATGTATTTTTCTAAACAAAAAAAATTGTTTAACTATGGTCCGTATTTCTCAAATATGTTTTTTGTTTAATTTTTATTGAAAGTAGAACTTTGAAAATTTTAGAGGAGATTTTGATCAAGATGATCATCAAACATTTCTTTTTAATTCGCTGTTTAAATAGCGAGTTCAAAGTTTAGAGCAGTATTTTTTAAACTTTTGTCACAAAATTCCTTTAATTTTAAAATTCTTCAAAGTTCATTTGAATTCACACCCTGTTTAATGTAAACTTATTTTCCCCTATGTAAATTATGGGAAGTATTTTCCAAAACTGTATCAAGTAAACGCAAAGCGAATTAATGCAAAAAATATAATTGTGTTTGGTCCTACGTGCGTAAAACGAAATTTTCGTAGCGTACCAGTTTTGAGAAACACTGGTCTACATTACGTGTAAATTTGGGTTAAATATTAACATATTATTATATTTAACATAAACCGTAGTTGTTTTAGAGCAAGTTTCAAAGGATTATATAGTACAAAACAGCACTTCAAGTGATTACGCCACATTTGCGTTGAACTAAACGGTTTATGATGGAAAACTTCATCTATTAACGGCGAATAATGCTAGTTTAATCCTAAAGTGTTATATGGATCTGTTAGTTGGGGCGTTGAGTTTATCACATATACGCCATCCACATAACTGTTACTAATAAGTTACACGAGAATCGATTAACTGCCCATTCGCTTTCAACAGTCTTTTCAAATTAACGTCTAGGGAAGTTTTAATTCAATCTTTGGGATAAATAAAAGTTTGTAAACTAACTGAATAAATAATTCATCATATTGCTAGTTGCTATAATAATTTTTCACTTTACACAGGTTAAGGCATGATACAAAGTAACAACTTGAAATCTTAAACTTTCAATTATATGACATTTTCATATTGGTACGATACAAAATTTCGAGAAAAATAAAAAAAAACTGTTTTACGTATGCTCTAATGAAAATTAAATTAAAGTGACGTGCATTAACTTTCAACTAGATCAAAGCAACGCAACCGGAATAATAGTGAAGTAGAAAACATCAATAAGACTAGATAATAAAATTCTGGTGGAACCAAACCAACATCTGCGTAATAAAACAAACAAGCCGCTATGAATAATGATAAAACCTAAGGAAATAAATCACTTTAACAATAGGCGACAGTTATATGTGAACGTACTAGAAATAGAAAAGTATCTGCATCTTGAGAATAGGTATAGGTATTTGAGTATGTTATAAATCTAACCGTCTGCAAAATTAAAATATATCGATCAAATTTATGAAACAAAAACTGACGGAGCACTTCCCCTGGACTTTCCTATATCTTTGTATTATCAAGAACCTTTTCTGTTATATACAGGGTGTAACAAAAATGGTGGGTTGGCTATACATAGGCTTATTATACTCACTGAAATGATGTAAAAAGTTTATGTAAACATCTAGTCTAAAATGCGTCGTTTCTGAGTTATAGACAATTTAAGTTTTAATTTATTGTAAATAAAACAATTTCTAACTTTAACAGGTTTTTAATTTTAGCCTTATATGTATTTCAACGTGTTTACACGTCATTATCAAAGGCAAGATTAAAAGTAAACAGTTGGTGTTGCTATAGGAACAATAAATCTTCATAACTTATTCTTGGTTTTCTATATCTGCGTCCAGATAACTTGATTTCTCATTTCAAAACGTCCAATAACGTTGAATTTAAGGGATCAATTTGCTCATTCTGTAAGGTACAGATTTTAAATGTTTCTGAATTTCAAATGATTCTAGTATATCTAACTTACGTTTATTATTGATCGGCTGTTTCGACCGTTGATCTAGTAAAAATGGCGTTCACGTGTTTTGGAGGTTCTGTGAAAGTAAATCAAAGTTTTTTGCACATCATGCGTTCTCACAATTAAATGTCTGTAAGAAAATTAATTATAGAACTGTGTTGTGCTGCTCCACTGTTATTTTTCCTTCAGGATCTGGTTTTCACTGGAAATAAACAGTTTATGTGTGGGTTCAAAGATTCTAAGGTAAGTGATTTCTAATTTAATTTAAACCATCTGATACTGGATTTAAACAACGAAATTAAAGGAATTCGTCGGATGAATTTACTGGGAAATATATACATGGTTCGGTTTACTACTCTAACTCGTGGAAAGTTTTGAAGAAAAAGAAAAATACGGAATTCTGATAACTGACAAAAATAACTGGAAAATTCTGGTTTAATAAAATGTTTTTAATTTCAACGAGAGACATTTCCATTTCAAAATTAAATACATTTATTACAGTGACCAAGGTTTTAGTTCGGTTAGAAGCTAAACTAACTCCCTAAATGAACCAAACGTCAACTACTGATTAATCAAATATTCAATTTTCACGGAATATACAACTCCCTGTCAAAATTGAATATTCAATATCATGGTTTAAGTAATTTAATTTAAACTAAAGTCATCTCCAAGTTCAAATTAAATTCCAACTCGTTTTAAATTCAATGTTCAGGTTTTGAATAATGAAATCAAAAATTTACTAACAGGTAAAGCTGTTCGGAGTAAAATAAAAATACTAGTAAGTCGGATATAAAATAAATAAATTGAAACGGTAAATAAATCTTCGGGTCTGGATTCAAAGGAAAGCAAGTCGGAAGACTGGTTTCGAATCAAAACAAGGCGGAATTCTTGTTTCACAGGAAAGCAAAGTGGAAGTCTTTTTGGTTGGGCTGGTGCAATGGCTTTATACCTGGTGAATGTGTGGGGGGGGGGGGGGTTATGGAAGGGGTTTAAAATTCTGGGAGTAACCTTTCCCCCACGCACCACGTTTCGTCGCAAGCACTACGCTTGTAAATGTCCACGTGGAGCGCCGCGGATGCCTTGTCTTGGAATTACAATAATATAAATCCTTCTGAGTTATTAAAAATTGTTGTCAACAGGATACCTCGTTACAAGAGACGCACTACCGCTCAGGTGTTTGGCACCCATCCTGGGAGGTAGTAAACACTCCATTTTGAGAAATCACTGATACGGTTTTTTTTGGTTCTAATTAAGAACACCTTGAATTTTTCCGAAGAGAGATGGGCATGCCAAGTACTACGTTGTCCTCGCGCAAGTTGCCTCTGTTCACACCTCTCACCGATCTGAGGGTCCTTGGCCGTCTCATAAAACACATACACAGGCAGACATTTTTTAAATTCACTGGTCAAAACTTTAGAATCAATTTTTTTCACGATTGCAATACGTTACTATCCTTGGAGCGTCGTTAGGGTCCTTTTCGACCCAGTTGCTACTTTATTTACCGCCTAAACTTTTATTTCTTGTTCTAGATATTTGAGCTCTTAGGACTTTAGTTGTAATTAATATAGCTTCAAGATTTTTGTAATTAGCGGAAAAATATTCGTGTCAGTTTTTTAGTAGTTTAAATTTACACACATAGGTTGTTTGGGTCACTTTTGTCCTCTCCTCTTTAGAAGCCGAAACAAGCTGAAACTCGCATACTTCCGTACAGCGCGGTGTGAGTAATGGCAACAGGTTGAGAACTGCATGTAAACCTCGCCAGTGCTCGTATATCGTTCAGTGAGTGTTAAATCTTAGTTCTGTGTAGATCTTGTAAGGAGTAACTTTTTTTTATTATGACTTCAAAACAATCAAAATTTGTGCCTTCTTTGCCACAGAAGCAACTAGAAGAAGCATTTGATAATTCAGACGAAGAAATATTTGATTTTCAAGATTCCTCTGATGGATGGGATCCATATGACGAAGAGGAGTGCTCTGAAATTGAAGATCATATTTCTGTTTGTTCGGAAAGTGACTCAGAAGAGGAAGAACCAGAAATTTCAAATGTGACATCCGAAACTATGTTATCGAAAAACAAGCAAATCAAATGGTCCTCTGAACCTCCTATACATCAAGGGAGACTTGCTGCACACAACGTTCTTACAATGACACCTGGACTTACTAGGTACACCACTTCGAGGGTGGAAGACGAGCTATCTGCTTTTATGCTTTTCTTTCCACCATCAATTGAAAAACTAATTTTAGAAAATTCAAACATGGAAGGTCGTCGAGTCTATGACACAAATTGGAAAGATTTGGATGCGCACGATTTATATTCCTATATTGGTTTATTGATTTTAGCAGTGGTTTTCAAATCTCACAACGAATCGACAGAAAGCTTATGGGATGCCAAAAAAGGTAAGAGTATATTTCGTGCAACAATGTCTTTAGAGAATTTCAAACGATTTTCTAGAGTAATAAGATTTGACAATAAACAAACACGAACTGAAAGAAGAGCCCGGGATAAATTGCGGCTATTAGGGAGCTTTGGGACAAATGGGTTGAAATTTTACCAAAATTGTTCAATCCAGATGCAAATGTAACCGTTGATGAACAATTGGTTGGGTTTAGAGGCAGGTGCCCTTTTAGGCAATACATGCCCAGTAAGCTCGATATGGAATTAAATTTTGGGTATTATGCGACAATAACACAGCGTACGTATGGAACATCCAGTCTTACCTTGAGAAACTTCCTGGAGAAGTCAGAGAACAAAAGCAGGGTATGCGGGTTGTTTTGGACTTATCTTACGGATTGAAAGGCCACAATATTACATGCGATAATTTTTTTACGTCATATGAACTAGGCCAGATTCTACTCAAGCGAAATATCACAATGATTGGTACAATGAAAAGAAACAAGACCCACCAGAATTACTGCAAACGAAAAATGTACCAAAAATGTCTTCAAAGTTTGCATTTACTTCTGATACTTGCTTGGTCTCATACCTTCTCGAGAAATCTAACAAATGTGTTATATTGCAAAGTACATTACATTCGGAAATAGCAGTATCAAACCAAACAAGTAAAAAGCCTGTAATTATACTAGATTACAATAAAACAAAAGGGGCAGTCGACACCATGGATAAAGCGGTTATGTGTTATACAACAAAAAGGAAAACAAACCGTTGGTCACTTATCGTCTTCTATAATATATATAATATAATTGACATGAGTTCTTACAATGCCTACGTTTTATTCTTGAAAGTAACTAATAGTTGGGGTTTAAAAGATCGTCGAAAACGACGACGTTTTTTAGAAAATTTGGGCATGTCACTGGTAAAACCACAGATTGAAGAAGAAAGTACCTTCCTAGAACAAAAGCCTCAAGGGACGTTGTTGAAAAAGTAAAATCTGCTACAGCAATTGTTCAAGATGAAGCAGCTTCAACATCAACTCAATCTAGAAAGAAGGGCACATGCTATATGTGTAAACAAAACAGACAAAAAGTGTTCTAGTTTGTGCAAGTGTGGAAACTATTGTTGTAAGAAACATTTGGAGCAAATATGCAAACAGTGTTACAAATAGATAAAATGATTTTTTTGCTTTTATAAACTTACTTTTTCTTTTGTCAATTAAAAATTTAATTTTGAAGTGTTCTTTTCTTTACTAAATGTTCATTTTTACATTCCGCATTGTTTATTTTAAGTAAACGTTTATTCTTAGTTCTTGCTTCTGTTTTGAAATGTATTGTTCAATTTCCTTTTATTAAATAAATGTTTGCTTTTACGCTATAGAATATTTACTTTAATACAAAAAAGAAGCTAGGTGATATTAACCAGTCATTTTAACGTAATGGGTCGTTTTGGACCCGAACACCTTATGTGTGTAGACAAAACGAACGACGCAGCAAGGCTATGCTGTAGGTATAGAATTTTAAAAATTCAAGTTTTTATAGATTTAAACACATTGTGAGTGGAAGTGCCATTGGGATACATTTATTTTCAAAACATATTTATGTACGCACAAATGAAGCTTAAATTTGAGAACTTTGAAAAGCTTGCAACACGAATTAAAAAAGTATATTAGTTTGGCTATCTAAACTGTTCTTCCCTATAAAAACATCTATTCCAAAATCCATACTTGCTAACTCTTGTTATGTATCAAGTGCACTAACGGTTGTTGCACAAAACATTAAAAAATGGTAGATCTATGAAATTTTATTATTTTTACAAATTAATTTGCTCTACATGATGTTAGAAAGTCCATTCTTATTCCTGCTTTGTCATTTGTCACATCTAATATTTTTGGAAGTATAATACATTATTCATTTTCTTAATGTAACATTTGGAGCAAACCAAGGGTAGTAGTAGTAGTACATCGAATTTGCTTCCTTTACACTTCATTAACAATAGTTTTCCAACTAGAACCGCACGCCAACAGCTTGTACCACAGGCAATGATAGGGGTTTAACTTAATAACATTTGTCATTCTGAACCCTAAGGTGTAGATAGTGTACAACCAATATGTGCTGCCTTCCAGTGGCGGCTCGTAAAGCAAACGCAAAGCAAACAATATTACGTATTGAGATACTCTACTTTTCTAAAACGTATAATACCGTTCTAGTTTTACTATAAGCGGAGGATATTTTTATAATGGATTATACGCCGGCAGATTTTAAATGTGCGCGTTCAATACCGACAACGTTGTTTTTAAAAGAAGCTAGTGGACATGGAAACAATCAAGATAAAACAACAACTGATAACAAAAGTAAGGAATATGTGCGAAAGTTTAACAAATAACAGTAATATGTATAAATTTGCGGACTGGATTTGCTGTTACGAAGTGACTATGCCTTACTTTTGTATAATAATGGATTGTGGTGTGTGTCTTTTCCTGCGACCTGTGTTGAAAATTAAAAATATTTGATTGGAAAAGTTATTTAGTGATTAACCATTTTGTGACTCAGAAATAAAGGCGTGTGGAATTAATTTATAGAACTGTTAATTAAAAGGTAACATTTTTTTTGTTTTAAATTTTTATAACTATGTGCTAACGCTAACGGCCTGAAGTTGGTGAATGTAAGGCGTTGGACACTTTTTGAGAAAAAAAAAGGACTAAGAGGAGTTATTAACTTAATTTAATTTTATTATTATTTCTTGATCTAGTATTATGGTAGATAGAGAATAGAAGGTGGTGTAACTGTTAAGGAACCTTAAAGTACTTGCACTAGCGAACTATAAGAAACGTGCTAACGTTATCACTAGGAAAAGAAAGCTGGGAACATTTCAATGCATCAAAATGTTTAACTTATCCCTTGTACGTGTACCAAGCCTAAGTTTAAGTTTCCAAAACATCGTTAAACAAGACTTTACTCTTTACATAATAATTACTCTTTAGTCCCAAAAATTCAGAAAACAGGGCCGGCTTAAAGACTGCACAAGAAGTCTGAGGTTTGTAATTAAAAGTAACATTATCTAATTTATAGGATGGGTAAAAAGATATTTACTATATAGAGCGATGCAGTACATAAATTAATATTCATTCATTGACCCAGGTCTGGAACAGATCGGCCGACGTAGCCAAGTCATATTCATGAAAAACTAAACACCGTACAGGCCTAGTCTAACTATGTACCTTTCGTAATTATGGTGGCCTTAAATAAATGAAATATTTATCATTCAAAATATCATCAGTATTAATATAAAAAGCAAAGCATCGTTAAAATATTTTACTTACGAGAGAGGTATCTTCCCTCCGCCGAAGTCTTACACACGCGCCTCTAGTACTTAACATTTGAGTATACTACAGCATTATTTTCAGTGCACTAACAACGTACCTAAACACCCGTAAGAAAAGAACAAGACGCTTATCACTTTAAATACCAGTTAACCGATTGTTAAATCAATCAACGGTAATCTGATCCATGTCAATGTGCTTACCAGTCGAGAGCCCGCTCAGAAAGCATAACGCCACATGGAATCTATGAGAAATACTGTCTACCTTCTCGTCCATTTCCCAGATATACGTTCTGGTGTCATTGGTTTATACACTTTCAATAAACCACGTCGAGGGATTTCAATAATTAAACCTAGCTACGAGATCTTGCGGTTTGCGACGTAGGGTAACTGACATCCGCGGTCCCGACTCGCTAAGAAAACTGCGCTAATAATTGGTTTGCAAAAACCAGTATAAGTAGAGAAGTGAAAATAGTGTAAAGTGAATAAGGTGGAAGTGAAGGAAAAGAAAATCACAAACTGTAAGTAGGAAATAAAGAATTATAGACGATTTAAAAGTACAAGCACAGAAGGAAGCCATTAAAATAAGTGATAAAAGACGTCATAGCCACGCCCGTCGAGGTCAAGAATAGAAAACAGCTAAAGGATACACACGCGCGTCAATATAAAGGAACATACGTACGGAGAAAAGACGAAATAAATAAAATTAAGATAAACAACCGGAAAATATAGAAAGAAGAGACGATAAAACTAATGCAAACTGAAATGTTAACAAACCAAATAGAAATAAGAAGAGAAATACAAGAAAGCCAAAGAATGTTGCAAGAAAATATAACCAAATTAAAAAAAGTAAGAGAAGAAATAGATAAAGAAAAGGAAGAGTTATATAAGAAATTAAGTAAATTAACAGAAAAGGTGAACAAGTCTAAGAAAACATCGATATCATATACGAAGGAAAAACTCTAAGCTTACAATTTCAAAGGAATAGCGAGAAAGAGAAATATAAATGGAGAATAAGAACCACAGAACTAAAAATTAGGAAGAAACAAAGAGGGAAGAATAACAAAAATAAAATATATTTTGCAACATGGAATCTACAAGGTATTAACGCACCAGGAGCACTAAAGAATCTTATTAGAGAAGCTAAAAGATACAAAGTACAAATAATGACATTACAAGAAACAAATATAAAAGCAGAATCAGAAAACGAACATGAAGACTATATATTCCTTAACTACGGAGGAAACGAGAATAAATTAGGAACAGGATTCTTAATCCACAAACAAATACAGGATACAATTATAAGTGTAAAAGGAATAAATGAAAGACTAAGTTACATAAGATTAAAAGGGAAACAAAGAAAAATAAGCATAATAAATGTGCATGCACCAACAGAGGAGAGCAGTGACGAACAAAAAGAACAATTTTACGAAGAAATAGAGAGAGTGTACGACAGTTGCCCAAGATTCGACGTTAAAATGATAATGGGAGACTTTAACGCTAAACTAGGAAAAGAAAAAACTTACAAAGGTATAATAGGGAAATATAGTAAACATGCCAAGACCAATGACAATGGAGGAAGTCTTCTGAACTTCGCTGCAGAAAGAGAACTACTAGTCAAAGCCACATACTTACAAAACAGAGATAAGGGGACTTGGATTAGTTCGGACGGACATACCATGAACCAAATTGATCACATATTGATTGAGGCAAAGCATACGAATAAAATAGCAAATGTAAGAAGCCAAAAAGGAGCTGACATAAGTAGCGACTATATAATGGTAAGTATAACAGTAAAGGAAGAAATAACCCAAGTAAAGAATGTCAGACCAGGAAGAAGGAAGCTAAACATAGAATCCCTAAAAGAAAAAGACATAAAAACAAATATATAGAAGTAATAAATAAAGGATTAGAAGAGATAGATAATGAAATGAACATTAATGAAGAATGGAGAGAAGTATGCAAACTAATGAAAGAAAAAGCCGAAAAAAACACTAAGGAAAGTGAAAAAAGCGAAAAACGGATGGTTTAACGAAGGATGCATAAGAGCAATAGAAGAAAGAAGGAAAACGAAATTGGAATACTTAAAAGACAATAGTAAAGAAAAAAAGATAAATATAAAGAAACTAGAAGATCCACAAAGAGTATAATTAGAAATAAAAAACGACAATATGAAAATTTACAAATCGAAGAGATAGAAGAGAATTTCAAGCAAAATAAATTAAAATGGTTGTATGCGAAAACGACAGAAATGAAAAAGAAAAAACACCAACAAATAACCATGGAAAAAGAAGGCACAAAATAGCGAATAAGAATGAAATCAAAGAACTATGGGTTGAATATTACGAACAAATGTTCATAGATGAAGTGGAATGGGAAGAAGAAACAAAAGAAATTGAAGAGAATTAAAATGAAGAAGTCCCAAAGCCAGAAGAAGTGGAAAAAATAATAGCTAAACTAAAAAACAACAAGGCAGCAGGAAGTGATGGACTATACAATGAGTATTTGAAATATGAAGGAGCAGCACTAACGGGAAAAATCTACAAGTTAATAGTGAAGATATGACAAGAAGAAGAAATACCGGATGATTGGAAAGAATCAGCAATAATACCAATCTATAAAAAAAGAAAACCAGGAAAATGCGAAAACTACAGGCCAATAAGTTTACAAAATGTAGTATACAAAGTATTGGCAAAATAATAAATCAGAAATTAAAAATAACAACATACCAACATCTAGGAGAATATCAATGTGGATTTAGGTCAAATAGATCTACAATAGACCAGATCTTCACTATTAAACAAATACAAGAAAAATGTTGGAATAAAAATATCAAAATGTACGCGCTCTTCGTTGACTTTTGACAAGCCTATGATACAGTTAAAAGATCAAAGATAATAGAAGTATTAAAACAAATAAACTGCCCCAAGAAACTGCAGAGTCTAGTTAAGCTAACACTAAAAGAAACAATGAGTAAAGTAAGAACGAGAAACATACAAACAAAACAATTCTCAACATACAGAGGGCTAAAACAAGGAGACCTAATGTCCAGTACGTTATTTAATCTAGTACTAGAAGAAGTAATCAGGAGAAGTGATCGAAAGAAATAGTAACATACTCAAATGACCACATCAATGTCTAGCGTTTGCTGATGACGTACTAATATTAACGAGAACAAAATATGAACTACGGAGAATAGCAAAAGCAATAATAAATAATGCAAAAGAAGTAGGCCTCGTAATAAATGAGCAAAAATTGCAATACATGGTGATGTTATTAAGGCGCAAAAGTATTCCCACAAGTTCTATTTCTTTTCAAGTTTTGATGTATTATTAAAGCAAGTTCTTATAAAGATATTTATTATAATAAATTAGGTATAGAAAAAAAATAAATACTGTCGAAATTCAGGCGAATTACATTATTATATTGTACTCTTTGCACCTCTTTATGTTAAATGTTTGTATTTTTATGGAATAAAATATGCCTAGGATTGTGGTAAAAGTTTAATTGGACGACTTCATCACTCCTACGCTCTAGTAATAAGAGTGAAACAGCCGTGCAGCTATAGAGGACGAAGATCTAAAATTTGAGGTTGAGTACGGTAAGTCAGAAATTAAGAGCCGGAGATGGTAATCGGAATGTTCGATTGCTTTGAACAAAAACGTACGTTTGTTGTCTTCAATTGTTTGAAGGTACCGTGGGGATGGCATTGAATAAATAGTCGTGGTGTTGTGACCAGTGTTTGATGTTTTTGTACTATTTATTTACTAATGATTGGTGTCTTGTGAGTTTTGTTCTTGTTCGCCGTTGTTGTTATTGAGAATTGATTAGGCTCGCAGGTACAATTAGCTTTTGACTTGGGTTCTAGCTAGTACGGTGGGATTAAGAAAAACCTCAACGTAGGTAAATAAAAAAAGATTATAGGAAACGGGACTCTGAATGGTGAGCACAATAATTTGGATTAAATCTCCATTAATCGGACAGTCGGTTAAGCGGTATCCGGCGTGATAAGCGTTCCAATCTTCTCTTGGATGCTTTTGGGTACTTCAAATTAGTGCACTGAAGACAATTGTTGTAGTACTTTCGAAAAGATAACTATTAAAGGCTATTAAATGGGATTTCCACGGGAGAAATACCTCCCCCTTTACGTAATATATTTTGGTTGTGCTGTAATAGTAGTAATGCACATTTGCATGCTTTTCATGGTAATAGTAATACTTTGATTGCTCAATATTTGATGTGCCTGAAAGTAACACAAGAAACGCGTAACTAGTTGCATCAACCAATTTGTTAAAGATTTCGGTGAGTGAATAATACTTTGTGTTTACGCTGTGCGTTCATTATATTTTGAAATTGCATCGTACTGTTGAGTTAGATCGGTTTTTATCAATCTAAATACACTTATTTAGTTCATGCTGTGGTTACATCAAGTGCATGAATATCCACAAAATTACATATTTACCAATAAAGCAGGCGTTTAATTATCTAACTATTAAAATTTAAATTTATTTGTAAGAGACTGCTCGAGTTGCTATTGTAAGCTTACACTTTTGTTCGGTTTATATTGATTACAAAGCTATATCAGTCACAATCAATTTTTTTAACATCGTTATTCAACTAGTGAATCAACATGTAAAATATAACAAGAAGGTGAACTCGTTATTCACAAAAACTAAGAAAATTTGTTCGGGTCAATTTCAGGTCCAAAACTATGTTTTACTTGTTGAATACAAAGCCTTTACAAAAGCATTCAAGCGTAGAAAATAACCCAAGGGATACCATTATAAGTACAAGTTCACGATGGCTCAGGTTTCAGTAAATTCCCTTTAGTAATTTGGTGAAAACCATACTCCCAGAAACACATTAAATATTATAGATACCTATTGTAGCAGTTGTAATTGTGTACACATATACTATATTGAGTATTGTTGTGTTTGGATATCTGATTGCATAGTATACTAAATTATGAAACAAAAATAGAAGTACCTATACAGAATCTTGGACCTTTATTAAATTTTAAAGATATTGTTAACAAAGCAGAATCTTTGTAATCTAAACGATTTAAAACTTTATAGCTAGAAATGTTATCAATATTAAAGTATAAACAGGATAATTCAAAAGGCTGAAGCCAAAAAGCTCTATTATCGTATATTGGTTTTGTGAAAAAATGTTGAATACTGTAGTCTATGTTCTTTTTTCGAAGCAAATACAATGATTATAGTGTTTTTTTACATTTAAATACATTAAGTTTCTATAATTTTGTTAAATTAAACAAGTATTGCATTTTACTAGTTTAAAGTCAAAGTTTTGATTAATTAACTGTAAAATAGTTAAGACAATGTTATGTTTAGCGTTTAATTGTTTTCTAATAAACTTTTGATACTCGTGAAATGCTAATGGTAAACTTAGAAGTGTTGTGCCCTTAGGTATGAGACTACTCTTTAATGATTTATTGTTTATACTGACAGCCGATCAATGGTTTAACTAAATTCTACACATTTTAAAATTTATTTACCAAACCAAATATTCAAATTGATGTATAAATAAAATACTTTATAACTTGAATAATATTTATTTATTTTAACTTTATACGTATTTCGACATGTGTACATGCCATTCAAGGTTTTTTTTTTATATTTAATTTTAAACTTAGACTCGAGTTATTATCGTACTAGGAAGCACGTGGACCACTTTTCACGCAACATACCAAACCCTACTCGCGCAACGCATCCGCGGAAATTAATTAATACCACGCAGCGCTGAAGCACTTTAGCCAACCTCTCGTATTTGGTATCAAAAACTTGGAATTTATTAAATGGCTTTATTCTTGAATTTAAAACATAACTATTTTTAATTTCAACAAAAAACGCGGAATAATAACAACACTAATAAAACAAGCTATCTCTGCCAACTTGGGGACAACTAATGGACAACAAAAATCACAATATTATCTCTTTACAAATCGACCGAAAAACGTCAAAAACTTTTCTTCTCTCCAACGTCTACCAGCAGCATCTGCAGCCACCAGCCGCTAAGCAGCCCCCACCAGTCAACCGCATCAGTAGAAAAAGCCGTCTTTCGAGAAAACCTGTCGAAACTCTACCGTCTCTCCAGCTACCAAAAACGATCCTTATCAGGACCAACACTACCGGTTAACACCACATTAGCATTTACTCCAGGAACCGCATTCTAGTCTACCTCACGCTACGCTTCTACTTGACGCAAGCGGTCTCGTTCTCGTTCCCTCAATTCAATTATTGTTTATTTAAATATTACAATAAAACGTTTTCATCACTGACTATAAATAGTCAACTATTAGGGTTAGAAGGCGGTTGCAAATTGATCAAGTTAAAAGTTAATCAAAGTTCTGGTTGCAGTATAATTAAGATCAAAAGTATCAAGTAACCAGTTGTGAAACTAAATAATTTTTATAATGGTAAGTTTTAAATGTCCAATGTATTAATTGTATTGTTGTATTTTATTTTTATTACCAATTGTTATTATATTCTTCTGTTTTATAAGATTTTGGTTTGAATTTTTTAACAATTTCTTTTGGAATTGATATTAGAAGTGGTTTTTTACAATTATAATTGTGATAGTTATTTAATAATTTCCCAGTCAATCCGAATAGGTATTAGTAGGTATACTTGCAAATGTCTTAAAAAAAATTGTAAATAATTAATCATAGGCTTCCTTGTCTACAAAGGGCTTCTTTCCAGTGCAAAAAGCCGATTGAGTACCTTGAGCCTCCAAGCACTGATCACGGCTAGTCTACGTTGCTACCCCTAGATAACGACGCCTTCAGCTTGCATCGCCGTTCCTCGTATCCCTACCAACCTCTATCTTCGGTTAGTACAGGTCTCCCGACGCGAATCATCCCCGACCAGGAAAAAACTCATGGTCTATTCTGCGTCGAGTTTGCGACAACCCAGCTCCAAAATTTTCGTCCCCTCCAGCACCATTTGATTTGATAGGCTAGGATAGCACCTACAGTGAGGCATATCCGTCTCCCCTCTGGGCGACAAAACCCTGCGGGACGCCGCGAAGTAGATACGCTCGATCAACACGCCTGCTCTCGATACGAGAAAAAGAACAAGCTACCAGTCCTGGCGTCAGGTTGCGAGCCCTAAGCCCCTACTGGTGAAGGGAGACTACCTCAATCTCTACTGATTCTGCAGATCAGTGCCCAAGCTGAAACGCAACTCACTCGTCGAACCGCACTAAGACGGCCTTAACCTGCATATAGGCTATACCACTGCCCCCTCCAGCAGCGATAAGCCGAGTTACTTGACGTCCCGGCCACCCAACCGCTAGACTCTGGGACCGCCTCTACTCAGCTGGTTAGCCCACTGTTTGCCAGGAATCCAGTGCCGCTGTTCCTCACACGCTGTCACCAAGTTCGTGGTCTACCTGGAGCCTACCGTCACCACTACTACCACCACCACCCTTGCCGTTCGCTTACGTTTTCACTAAGTGAGAGAGACATGCTAGAGTTTACTATCAGTCCCTAGGACTGCGTCGCTTTTTTCGGGAAGTATCCTACTTTACGAGTAACTTACCCAACTTCATGGCGAACCACCTGGTCATCGCGCCTCGTGGAACTACGATGCCACTTCCCACCTTCCCTGCACGAAAGACCAGTTCCATCTTCATTTTACTAGAACGCCTGGAAGCCTGACACCCGGAACCCATCGCTCGACGCCCCGGACTTGTTCTCGGTACCGCTTTCTTCCGGGACATAACTTCGCTGTATCACCTGGAGGGACTACACATCGCAAAAAAATCCGCGGGTCTTGATTACCTTTATATTATTATAGTATTATCGCCTTATAATAGAAATATAACTGTTGAATGATAACTTGTGTCGCCTTTTTCTTTCACTAAAGTTCACTAGAGTTGAGAGTGTTAACACAATTAATGTGTTCATATTGTTGTTGTTGTTGCTCTTGAGTCTAAAATCTTAAATAAAACAACAACCAGCTACTTGTTATAAATAGATTGGCGTGGCCAGTTTAGTCTCCTTGACTTGGGCAATTGTAATGTGACTTATTATTAGTTTTAATAACTAGGGATCTTCGAAACGTATATCGCGGGATTGTACTTTGCCTTTGTTTCCTTCGGTTATAATAGCAAATCCGGTTTTTTGTTCATTCAATAATTTTTACGAAGTTATAAGTTGTCTAGGTCTTTTGACGTTTTAGGCAGCACTAGAGGTGAAAATTATGAAAAAATTAGGACGAGACCTAGCGAACCACTTGATGTGTCCTCTTTTGCCCAACTCATCTATTTCCAAAGCTTTGACTAGTCTATTGCCGCACAACAGTTTTAATGTGGAAAAGCTCTTTTTTATTAAAATCAACAACGGTAATATGGAATTTCTGTTTCGGACTCACTTGTAGGCAAAGAACTGTCGATGGTATTACTTCATTTCGTAGAAGATTTAAATATTTTGCAGCAATTAAAGAATCGTTTAAGAAACACAGCTTAGAAAGATATGATATAAACTTATTTTAATCCAGATTCTATACAGGATGCAGAATTGACAAGGTGTCTATCGGGAAACGCATGTAAATTTTTAAATGTGGCATCTTTCCAGTGCAATTTAGTTTAAATTGGGTTGTTAACCAATGATCAGAATTCAAGTACAGATACAAAAGTCGGAAAATTTGGCTAATTGAAATAATCCTAACAGTATAAAAGGCAAAATAGTTACAGGAAAGGAGGTTGTCACTTGACAACGTCGCTGCACATCGCTTGTATCACGTTAGTTTTGATAACAGGTTCAGACCCATCGCGAGAACTTTGTTTCTTAATTGAAATTGTGTCTGCATACCATACAAAGTTTTCGTAAATCGTGTAGTACTACTACATGAAATTTCATTCTTAAATTCCACAAGTTCGCTAGTATTTATTATTAATTATTGTTTTCATGTTGTTTTTTAAAACAAGAGTATGGTATAATCACGATCGCATTTCTATTTTTAAATAAATATTTTTTAGAGAGTTTATTAATTGGACTAAAAGTACGGGCAATGGGTTCGAACCTGTGATCAAAACTAACGTAATCCAAGCGGTTACACTATGACCAGCGCACATTTAACTGAGCTACGCGACCGCGTGGCAATCTCAATAAGTTCACCGCGTGATGAAGGTGACATTCTCCGTTTCTGTAGCTATTTTGGTTTTTTATACTGTTAGTATTATTTGAATTAGCCAAATGTCCCTACTTTTGTATCTATATTTCAATTTTGATCATTGATTAATAAACCAATTTAAACCAAATTGACTGGTAATAATAACAATGCCGCATTAGACGCATAGACACCTTGTCAATTCTGCACCCTGTATATACGTGTAGCGAAAGTTCGGAGAGTTTGCTTATTAAATTTTCATCAAAATTTAGTTTTCGTTAATATCATTTACGGATCGAAATAAGGTTTTTAGCAATAAATTTAACTAAATCCGTTTTGTCGTACTTAAAAGTAGCTGAACTATAAACCTTTTAATCTATTACGTATTAACTAAATAAAACGATATATACCAAATAGATGATATTAAATTTAAATAACCAATATTTTATTTAAACACAAGGAAAGCTGTACGTAATTTCTCTGTCACTCACTTTCAATACTTAATAAAACGATGTCCACTTGTTTTTCCAACTTTTATTATTTGGTCCAGACCCTTGGGTCAGGTGGTGGCAAGAAATTTATTTCTTACAAAGTACAACGTGATTTTCTTCTTCCCTCGACAAAAAAAAAAGTAATTTCGATACTTTTATACCGGCAAAATATTGCACTCATCGTAGAGCCTTGTCTTGTTACTTTGCTGGCGTGGGTAATTCCCATCAGGATTGGTTTTCATGTGTCGATTCTAAAGCATTCCGACACTCTTTTATTTGTAACATGGGCCAGATTCGATACACGGCTCTGCTTCGGGTTATCCTTCAACTAAGTTATTTAT
This sequence comes from Ctenicera cuprea, assembly GCA_958336395.1. NCBI lineage: Eukaryota > Metazoa > Arthropoda > Insecta > Coleoptera > Elateridae > Ctenicera > Ctenicera cuprea. Next base: position 28,239,268 of record OY284493.1, on the reverse strand, counting down.
AAAATTGCTTTTCTGATACTTTTCATAAATCTTTCTAGATTTTCGGTGATGTGTACATCTAAATTTAGCAATTTAACGTGTTTTGTGAATTGTTTTGGACCGTTTAAATTTAAATAACAAAAGTATTCAATGCAATAATAACAACAACTTTAACAATTTATGTTTGTTAAGCTTTTAGCTAGAAACTCAAGCGCTTGCAGCTGTTGAAGAAAATTAATGCCATCATCGGATAATAAAGAAATACCCCAAACTATGCAAATCGCTAATCTCGAAATTAATTTTAGCAAGTAAGGGCGGGAAGAGTAAAAAGGATAATCAACAAAACACTACACTTTCACATACTTCATAATTGTATACTTTGTATATACAGAGCATTTTTCTGAAGTATTAAATTAGCTCCACAATTTTGAAAGCTTGTAAAATTTTACTAATATAAAATAAAGCCAAGTAAGCAACATTGTAATATAACTATTTTAACGGGACAACCTAGCTGCAACAGTTTTAAAATTTATAAAAATTTAATGTGTTGCTTTAGTTTTACGAAAAGGGGCAGGGGGCGCTTGAAGTATATTCTAACCCGCAGAGTGACCACGCCGGATCGCCCATCTTCGGAGAACGAGCCCCATCCAACCTCCCTCCAGCTTTCCTCAAGTATAAAATCGGACGACCAGCCTAAAATGTTTAAATATTGTTTAGAAACTACTTTGTGGAATTATTCTTTCAGAATTATTTCCAAAATATTGTCCCAGAGTTCGTGACCAGGACCCCCAAGCTGAGTAAACCGTCTTCTTCAAAGACTTAGACACTTAATTTAAAACATGTTTAACCAGCAAGTTTAATTTGTTTGAATTAAGTCGAGATAGAAATATTCCGGTATTACTTAAAACATTAAACTGCCAGGGATCGTTGTTGGACTTGCGTAAAATTGAAAAACTAATATTTAGATTTTGCGCAACCGTTATTAACCAGCAAGTTTAATTTGTTTGAATAAAGTCGAAATAGAAATATTCCAGTTTTACCTAAAACGTTAAGCTGCCAGAGATCATATTTCGGTTGTTGAGTAAAAATTAATTTTGGTTTTGCACAACCAGAAAAAAACAGCAGGTTTGATACATTTGAATAAAATTGGAAGAAGAATATTTCGGTTTCACTTAAATTCCAGGAATTTGATTTTGTGTTATTTTCACCGCCGAGTGCCAGAGATTTTCTTCGTTTTATTTTCACCGTTCTTCCAACAAAATTTTTTTTATTTACCGCCTCCATTTTATGAGATTGTTGCTACGCAAAATAAATTTTATTTCAAAGTGGGTTTATAACTAATTTTAACTCCGCAAAATTCCAGAAATTAATTTAAAATTGGTAAAATTCATTTATACCGAACAAGGTCAATGTTTGACATTTTTATGTAAATTATTTCACATCACTCCGCAGATTTATTTAATTAGCAATTTTTATGATTAGTTTGAAGCCAGTAATAGTATACTTTCTGTACTTACTTGAAAAATTCAGCAGAAAACACGCCACAAACTAATTGTCTCTCAGTTAATCCAAATACATTTAAGTACGAGTCGAAGAGTGGAAAGAAACGCATCTAGCTGACCTACACAGTTAATTCTACGTTGTTGTATTACAGACTGTTGTTGAATTCTAGTCCGAGTAAATAAAATTACATTTTGCGTGTGTAAAACTTAGTTTTAAATAGAGGAAACTGGCCTAAAATGGCATACCACTTTTTAAAATTACTATATTTTTTTCTGATTTGAATATTTTTTTAAAGTGAATTATGCTCTAGATAGCCCATTTAATTGGCTTTAGCAAGATTGTAACAAACAAGACAACAAGTTACATATTTTTCAAGAAACATTTATTTCCTGGGTAGTTACGTTATTCTTACCCACACAAAATATGTGGGTAAAATGGCACACAACCATAAAAAATAGAATAAACTCTAAACAACTCAACTATTCAATATTCGTTTTACACAGATATAGAAAGGTACAAAAACTCTTATTCTAAAAATATAACCAGTTCTGAAAATATAAAAAATAAGACAAATATATATAATTTTAATCAATTAGGGCAAAATGGCATATACTATTTACAAGCATCGCAACTGTAAAATTTGGTTTTGGGGCTAACTCCGGCACAATCAACATGGGCCCCATTCATTACACTTGGAACATTTTATCCACTTCTCTCCTGCTTTCGACCTAAAAAATGCTTCTCCACAAAATAAACAATATGCATCATCGTTGTCTTCTGTATTATCAAATATTTTATCAGTAAAGTCCAATTCTTCTTCAAATGCATCACTAGGATCTATTTGCAAGCGATTTTTCACTTGTCGTGCTGACTGTCGCCTTATTTTCTCTGCCTTTGCATTTTCTTTTTGTTTAATTTCTTCCATGAAGGGGCTGCTAGTTAGCAATGTAGGAGTTTTTTTGCGCTTAGTGGCCGATGCTTTAGATGTCGATGGCATGGGACTTATCGTTGTGAGCAGAACCATGCCTTCCTCTTTTCTACTCCCAATTTCTGCATTATGTGGTGATTTTACTTTAGATAGTTCATCCAAATTTGGTTCTATTGCTGGTGTAACTAATTGGGTAGCATCCGCTACATCAGGTTGATCTGTTGTACTAGATGGTGCAAACAAATGCCCCGGAAAAAGTCAGGATTCATGGGCCAAAGACCTGCGTTTCTAAAACCACTAGCTGCGTTTTCGACTGTAGCTGCTCTTTCATATGCTGGACGAAAAATTTTAGCCACTTGCATTTGAGAAATTTGCTTGCCATTGTTAGACCGAATTTGTTTTGTCACTTCCTGGTTTAAATAAGCTTTTGGAGGTGCAAAAAAGGATACATCTAGGGGTTGAATACGGTGACTCCAATGAGCAGGCAAGCACATCAGAACTATACCGTTTTCTTTGGCATATTGTAAAACTCCCTAGTTTTTGTCGCTGACGTGTCCGTCTAATACCAGTAGCACAAGTGATTCATTGGATGCATGAATAAACTTCTGAAAATTACCCATCCACTTGACAAAAAGCTCGCCTGTCATCCAACCAGATTCCAGGGGGAAGCCCAAGGATCCTGTTGGAGCTCCTTCTAGTAGCCCTTCTTTCCAGCTCTTCCTGGGAAAAATAAATGTTGGAGGAATATAGTTTCCTATAGGATTTGTGCAGCAAACAACTGTAATGTGAATTCCTCTTTCCGCGTCAGCAATTGTACCCACTTGTTTTTTTCCCTTACTTGCAAATATCTTTGGTGGATTTTGGACGGTAGACACTCCCATTTCGTCCACATTATAAATTCGGTCTGGGGTAATTTTGTATTTGTTGAAAGTTTCTTCATATATTTTAAAGAATTTAGTTAAATTTATTTAGTTAAAGTTTATGGAAGTATTTTCTGGTTTTCGTAAAGAAAGGTCTAGATTACGTTTTCTGAAACCTCTAACCCAGTCCCAGCCAGCTCGTTTGGTATTTCTATTGAATCTATGGTCTATTTTATTGGCTTCTGCCCAATCGTAAACTAAACGTCGTAAGTCATCACACGTAAGTCCAAACAGGCGTTCTTCCAATAGCTTGATATGTTCAACTAACATTTTTTCTTGACTTTTTGTAAATGTGGTAGAGAACCTACCAATACCTTTTGCACTTTGGTTAACTTTTGTATTAGCATTTGTGGCCCTTTTTTTGAGTGTAGTAAAAGGGACTCCGAATGTTTTTGAAGCTTTTAGCCATCCCATTTCCCGCTTCTGGATGGCTGGGATAGCATTTTTCATTGCATTCTCGTCCCAATTTTGCCTGTTAGTTTTTCTGGTGTAATTACCAACCATTTCTGCAAAGAATAAAAAAGTGTTCCTAAATATTTTTGAATGCAGAAGAGTAGTATGTCGATTTTTCATTATATGAGCCTAAAACGGCATACCTATTCATTTCACCCTACATGTATGTATGCCGTTTTGCCCGAGCGAGACAATCTGCACATAACCTGTCTTTTACGTAGTACGCCTACGCTTTAAATTGAGCTCCTTATAACAGTTTATGCACAAAGATATAGTCGTAAATACGTACCTCAGAGATTTCAGATAAAGTCGTTCTATAAAAAATTAAACACACTTTAAATGTTGGGAAATAAAATTTTCAACGGCACGTACACATGATCACCTCTCTAAATGTTGACTGGCGTGCGCCGCGTTCTTCTCTGCTACAAAGGCAATAAAGAGCTTGGTTGCCTACTTTCGTGCACGTTTATGCGATATGTAACTTGCGCGCGAACTGCAAAACAAGCTCTATGCCGTTTTAGCGAAGTATGCCATTTTAGGCCAGTTTCCTCTACAGAAGTTGCCCAGCTGAGGCAGCGGCCATATCAATCGGATACCGCAGTTCGTTTAATAAATTTGATCCGATATTTGACCGAACATCACTGTCAAATATACCACCAATTAGTTCCAATCAGCTAACCAGTAGCGAACCGTTAAAAAGAGAGCTTTTCGTTACATGTTGTAAATAATTGTAAACTTAAAAATCACGTTAAATCACATATAGCACAATCAAATATCTTAAAATTTTAAATTAATAGGAAGTAGTATAAACATTGTATTTATGTCGGACCCTGACTTCTGAACTACCCAGGGTATTTCAACCTTTCCAAAACCTTCAGTTAAGGGAAAAGGTTGTCCTATTACACTATAAACCTGACGTTTTACTGAATCAATGGCAACAACTTAATGTGTTTACCAAGAACGATGCGCCAAGCATCCCACTGATATTCAGTTCTTACCTGCAATCTCTGCAATCAAGCGTCTTTACAATAACTTTTTCCTAATTTAATAACATGTTTTAGTAGTTTCCGATACTAAACTTATTTCTTAAAAAATATCAACACGAATAAATCCATTGGTGTGAAGTCTGGTGAACGAGGAGGCCAGGAAGTTGTACTAATACTGCCCAATCGAGCAACCTGACAACTGCACGTTTAAAGATCTCGCACATCCGTACGGTAAGACGGCCATCTTGCTAAAATACGGTATTTTTTTAGTGTCGATGTAAATCGCTATTTTGATTATTACAGCGTCAGCAGCGGCAAAATCAGGTATTAGCAGCAGATAATCAACAAAACTTAAAGGTCAGAGCTATTTTTTAGTGCCGCTATCATTCGATTTTGAATGAAGTATTACAAAATACCCAAGTTATGAAGCTACCTTAGACTTGCCCTGTATGTATTGAACTTAATTTTTTTTTTGAAAATAAAGGCCTAAGATTATAATGCTCGTGATATTTTATCTCTCGAATTACAAGTTTGGCGTTGCATTGTGAACATAGAAACCGTGTTGTAAGAATTTAAGCTTCTTCAACGCCATAGGGGTACTTAAAACTCTAAATTCAGAAACACTAACTGGGGCGAATAAATAGATTTTTGATTCATACAGAAGCAACCAGTTTTGGAATTAAAAAAAAAACAGCGGCGAATAAATAAATTTAGTCATTCGAAAAGTGGGAGGGAAAAAAGAATAGTCCGTAATTATAATTGTGTTTAAAAAGAATGAGTCCCTAGGTGTCGCAAACATGTATTTCCGTAAAAATCAGAATTCATTGTTTTGACGAATACAATATATTTTCATACTAAAGGTATGCGAGAGTAAAAATTAAAAGAACAAACGAGGTAGCAGTAGTACGTTAAATTGTTAAAAGAGAAAAGCTCAGTACGTCGTTGTTCTCGAAATAATACAGCACTTGATTAAAATATGCGAGGAAAGCTAACAGCCAACGTTGCGGTTTTGGAAGGAATGCAGTGGCAAGCAAAGCACTAAGGAAAAAGGCAGTTACAATCTAAATTATGAAAACATTCGCTTATTTAGAATTTACAAAAGTGTACAATAAAAAACGTTTAAATTAAAAACACTTTTGTTCTTTTAGCTTAATTTAAAAACAGAAAAGTATGGTTATTCCATCAGTTAAGGTTATAATAGGATCTACACAAATAGTTGGAATTAAATGCCGGCACTAATTAATAAGCATGTTGAATACAGGACATCAAAACGTATTTTGAATATTTAAAATATAAAACGTGTATAGCATAAACAAAATCGATAATGTATCTCACAACGAGCTACCAAAGAACTTCGAGTATATATCCATTTCAATTTAAAAAAATTTGTGAAGGTAGGTATAAGTCTTCTTAAAGAGCAACTAGTGGACAATATTTCACCAAGAAGAAATCTGTTTTTTAGGTTACAAACTTACAATCGTCATTAAAAATGTCTATAATAAATCCGTAACTATCTCACCATAACAAAACAGCTAAACCTTGCATTTAGGAGAGATTTATCAGTGTAACATGCCGGTGAATCCGTGCATATCGGCTAAGTTTATTGATTATTTTTGGCAAATGTTGTTCTTTTGGACACTACTAATTTTGAGCGTCGGAAAAAATTATACACTCTTATTATTAAAAAGCAACAGTCGCGAGAACAAAATCTTTGTATTTATTTCAGATCTCTTAGCTTTAAGTGGCGGCACTCAGGTTTACGGCCAGTTCTGAGATAAAACGAATCGGTTATAACGGGTGTTCAGAAAGTCTTTCAGTCTATGGATTGTATAACGCATGTCTCGTATTCAGTCATATCTAAGTAATTTATTTGACATAAGTCAAAGTCAATTTAAATTAAAAGGTTTTTATTTTGAATTATTTACTTTCTGCATATTTCTTGTTATAAAATGTTTACGCAAGAACAAACAACCTTTATTGTGAAATCTTATTAATTAGAAAACAGAAATTGGAATTATTCCATCAATGCGTGTAAACAAGAATTTCGAAAAGACATACGTTATACAATCCATAGCCGCCCAGGACTGAAAGACTTTCTAGACACCCGTTAGTTTGGACCACAAAACTGGACCCGAATATTACGAGCTCTTGTAACATGCAACAATAACAACTAAAATAGTTTTGCATGTACAGTGCACCAGTACTTGCTCGCATTTTTGCGAATCCATACGCTTTTATACTTTCTCATACTTGCAACATGGAAATGTATTTTGATCGCCGATGTTTTTGGGTTTTAGATGTCGGCGGATAGAATTACACGGTTTTAATCAAAACAAGCTATTTTTAAAAATTGTAGGTTTTTGTGCGTGCGTGTAACGCGAAACCTGGAACTGCTAGACCGATTTTAATAAAATTTTATATTTTTAAGCACAACGAAAAGTTGTCGAGCTGGTAAGTTTTAATTTACAAACCGTAACCGGAAACAGAAGTTAGACATGCTTTTTCGGTAGCGTTTTTTCACAGACGTAATTTTAGAAATGTAAAAACAGAATATGATAGAGGAGACAAATCTAAAGATTTCTACACTGTAGCTTTAAAATGGTGGCCGCTACGATTTTTGCTCGTTTTCGGCTTTAACGCATATTTACTCAGAAACGAGTTTACAGATCGAGACTAAATTTGGTAATTCAATAAACGCAGAGCAACACAATCTTCTTATGTAAGTAAAGTTTTTGTTTAAATGAAAACTGTGAAGTGCAATTATTTTCAAGATTTTGAACATCGTCAAAAACATATTGTTCAAAAACTGAGCACACGATTATTTTCCATTTTGTAAACTTATAGAGTTACAGGTTGTCTTTCTCTTTAATAAACGGCAAACGATGGAAAATTTATGCTTAAGCTACAGTGCTTATGAGTAATAGCAGAATAAGATTCAGAACCTAAATATTAGGTGCATCAATTCTTTAGGGAATTAATTTTCCCTTTTCTTCTTTTAGTTTTTGTTTTGCTTTAAATCCTGAGAAATCTTTAAGAAAACGGTTAATATGTAATTCAAGCATCTCTGTATAATTCAAAAGACTATAGGACTTAGATCTACGGCTCGCTACATTCCCAACTTCTTCTTCTTCTTCTTCCTTATGCCCTTAGAGCGTCGGGTTAAACATGGCTAGGGATTGGTTTTATTTCTATGTTCCAGGAGGTGATGTAGTCCTTCGACTTTCAAACCATCACGCTCCATCAGCTTATGGCAAACTCTTATCAGCCGTTTTTTTGAACTTCTGTATTTTGAGAGGACTTCCAACCCTTCTTACGACTGCCGCGTTGTTAATGCGACATCCGAGACCACCTACTTGCGTGCCAATTCGAGAGCACGCGGTACAGCGTTGACTCGGCTTTTGGACACTCATCCAAGTACTGACCAGGCAGAGCTATGCTTAACTTTGCCGATCGAACTCGAATGGTTATTTTAACCGCGCCAATTCAGAATCCACACTCCCAACTTACATAGCTTATTTTGCTGTTTTAAAGCGTAAAGCGTAGCCCACGGGTTTCGCTAGTTATTATTAAAAACATGTACCAATTATCGACCAAAATACACTGCACGTCATTTGAAGTGGATCACAAATGAAAAACCATGTAATTCGATATTTATAGGGTTTTATTACGATAAATACGCACACAGTGAATCTTTAACGTTCTATACATGTATTGTAGAGCAAATATATACAACTAAGAAATATTAACACATAAAAAGACAATCAGTACCTAACATGCTACAACATTAAGGACGGCTAAAAACTAAAACCTACTTGTCATTTGAGTAACTAATAGGGTATGGAACCACCTCTTGCACGGATAAGGGCTTCACATCGTCTTGGCATGCTTTCAATACAGGTATCAATTGTGGCTTGAGGTATCCTATTCCATTCTTCTACAATGGCAGCACTCAATTCATCTAAGGTGTTTGGCTGGCGAGCACGCTTTTGTAGCTGCAATTTTAGTGCAGACCAAACGTTCTCTATTGCATTAACATCCGGCGAATTTGCTGGCCAGAGCATACGGATGATATTGGCGTTCTGAAGGTACTCGATAACGATCGCCGCTCTATGAGGTCTTGCGTTATCGTCTATAAAAACGAAGTTAGGCCCAATATCGGCTGCTGTAACGTCTAGATATTACCGATTGATTCCCGAACTGCACGAGTTCTGTACGGCCCCCTGGTCGCACACCACCCCATATCATTATTGAGCCGCCACCAAACGGAACACGTGGCACCATACAGCACTCAAGATTTCGCTCTCCGAGCCCTCTCCAAACTCGTACTCTCTCATCATCGCCATGTAAAGCAATTCGAGACTCATCGGTGAACAAGCATCGTGACCAATCTTCAAATCCCTAATGTAGGTGATCTCTTGCAAACTGCAATCAATTTCGTCGGTGTTCTGCAGATAAGTTCGGATGACCAGCAGGACGTTTTGCCCTCAGTCCAGCCTCGTGGAGTCTTCTATGTATCGTAGACACTGAAATTGGCCAATTTACCACTGCCTGAAGCATGTTTCTTAGACGTGGGGCGTCAATTGTTCGGTGTCGTCGAGCTGTTGTTCTCAAATAGCGGTCGTTTCTGCAGTTGTGATGCGCTGTCTACCTCCACCATGCCGAAAGTTAGACGATCTGGTTGTCAAAAACTTATTCCGTGCACAACTGATCACACTTTGGCTTACATTAAAACGCTCGGCCACCCTTCTTTGTGGTAAACCACTTTCTAGCATACCAATGATTCTATCGCGCTGAGATGCATCTAACCGTCGTAAAACCATTGCTTAAAATGTAATCTTGAACTTTGAACGGCAATTTGTTACTAACAATAAATTATTCGCGGTACAAGTACAGAACAGTCTACACCATAAATCACGCAAAGCAATTCTTAGACATTTACAATTCTTTTCTTTTGTTGAATCAAACATATTTGATCTATGTTTCATAAAATTCCTATATAATATTAAAATCAACCGTATGTACTAATTTCGGGTACTACAACCCTATAATTATCGAGTTATATGGTTTTTCATACGTGATCCACTTCAAATGACGGGCAGTGTATATACAGTGCAAATGCTCATTATAAAAATCTTGTTTTCTTCGGAACTTGCGGCACAAACGACTTGCTCTGCGTCCGGCTCAACATTAAATCCGTCTCGTGTATTATCGCGCCGCACATATGGCCATCCTGGTTGTCATGGCCTCAAAGAGTCGCTGTTTTCGTTGAACTTTTTCGTATACCTTCCTTTACCACATAATCGCTCTTTATTTTATCTGGTAAGAACTCGTTATTGACACTAAGCCACTGTTTTGTACTTTGTATGAATAGGAGCGGCCGTAGCTCAGTGGTAAGAGCGCGGGCTACCAATGCAGCAGATCTGGGTTCGATCCCCGGCCCGGTCGTTCTCCCTCGCAAGGCAACGGGAAACCAGCGAGGTAAATTTTTCCCCAGGAAAACCTCTCTGGACAAGAAGTGCATGCACTTCCTGTGGTTCGGAGCCCACGTTAAACTGTAGGTCCCCTATGTCTGTTTGTGCAAATTATCTATCGCCGCGCACCAAACACAGACATAGGAGAGAGGTAGCCAACACCCTCAATAGGGTATGGCACTATAAGAAGAAGATGAATACGTCTCGTCTGTCTTCTTGTTCTCTTCCCGAGTCTTTATTATTTGTCTTTTAGCTTCTTGGCCTTAGTGGCGTTCCGTGGTAGCCAAGTTTGGTGAAGCCAAATTGGTTTTATCGATAGTATCAATTAATTGCAGAACAAAAAATTAAAAGCTATTGCATGTCGAGCAGAAACTAATTGTACAAATACGTAGAGTGAAAAAACAGAAAAAAATGAAATTTTAGGTTTAATTTTGTTGTAGGTCTTCCGCTGGCATCAATTTCATTTTGTTTTAATTTGGAAATGTGCAGAAAACGCAGTTTTCAGCAACGAAACGATTAAATTGTGGCGCGGCTCAATGACTTAAGCTAGTACGTAGCTAGACGCTATACGTATACTTCCAAGCCAACTTTCCTCGAACCCCTCTCAGCTGGCTTTAACATGTGCCTAATGCAATGCATCAACGCAATGAGCTAGATAAACAACATGATACCTTACAACCGATAACAGGCGCAAGCGGTAATACGTGCATGTCTAAATATAATGACTCGATATACCTATTTATAGAGTAATTATTTTGAAATTTAAACCGGGATAAAAACAGTTCAATAAAGCAAGGAATTAAATTAGCTAGAAACTGCTTAAAGGTGAAAGCATAGAGTAAGCGTATACAACATGATCAACCAAATTTTAGATAAGGGTCGGTCATGAAAAACAGTATAAGATTCATAGCTTAATTCTCACACTTTATTTTGGAATCAGTCGATATCAACATCTCTTAAACGAAACTGTTCTTACAATGATCTTCACTCAAGAGCATGAAATAGTTTTGCATTTTACATAAGAATTGGCCGCGGAAAACCAAATCACTTGCAATTAATAGAATCGCTATTTAAAACCTGCCAAACAAAAGTATTGGTACAATGATTTTCACTTAAGAACATAAAATATTTATGATTGAAACGGATTTTTGCACTGATGCGTACGCAAATTGCGAATGGGTTTAAAACGTGCAGTCTTGAATCGAGTTCTGACCAAAGTTTTATGAAATTCCTTTCGTTGACGATGATTTTCATAACACGGCCAAAACCACCGTAAACTTATTTAAGGAAATCGCAAACATTATGTAAGCAAAAAAGTGATAGGCTATCGACTCGCAACAAAGATACCGTTGACAATGTAAGACAGCATTTGGATGACGATTCAACAAAATCCTTGAGAAAACTTAAGCAGAAAGTGGTATTATTTTGCAGAACTTGCCGCAGTGTAACGAGTAAAATTTTAGATATTATTCCTACAAAATACAGAATTGTTACTAGCAGATTTACCAAGTGAGTTTTATAAACCATCTAATAAATAACCATGAATTACTCGATGTTTAATCGAATGAATCCCGATTTCATCTATTTAAATATGTCAAATACAAGCGTTGACAATGCTTTAATGTTTTGTAAAGCTTATTTGAACTCATGAAAAGTGTACACACTAGGATTGTTGTTTCTCGAAGACAGTTGATTGATCTTATTGTACGTAAGAAATGTTTTACTGCTACGAAGTATCGGAACAACTCTTGTTTAAAGTTTTATAATCAAACTGTAAAAGATTTTAAACTTATCAGAAAGTTCATCAGTTTCAGCAGTATTAGTAATTATTATAAAACTATATACAATTATAATGATCAGATGTGTGGTATTTTCAAATATAGGTTGTTAAAACCCATAACACGCATCTCATACAATAATATACTACTAGCGCTACCTATAGGGCAGCGCAGTACACCACGAGCAAAACAAGTCGTGCTTCACCCGGCTAAGCAGCAGCAGTCCAACCAGATTAACGTAAGAAAGCAGCAGCGACGTATATTGCTAACGAAGTTAATGTCGAGTCCGTTGATGTAGGCCAAGAATTAACTGTTAACGGCAAGTACAAAGAGATCGTCTTATATTAGGATATCTTTTCTTGGAGAAATATCTGACCACGCTCGACTACTACGCTTGTTGTTTATTGTTTTATTGTATTTTGTTGTTTATACATATATTTTCCTATTTTGTGTGTTTGTGGAACTCTAATAAACGTTTAATTTATTTGATCCGTTTAAAACTCTTACTTGAAAGTTTGTTAGTAACTGCGTTACTTTCACCTTCTAACAAGGTATGTTTTTGATATAAAAATCTGTTTTGGGACAATGTTTGTATGCACGGAAGAAACTTTACTCTTTTTCATCTTCTGGTTCTTTATCTGTCAATTAGTCGTGTAGCCTGTGGATTAGACTTTGCCTCATAGAGTTTCTATTGAGAAAGATAGGCAACTCTCATTCCATGTTTTTTAGGTAGTCTATCAGAATTTTGATTGATCGATTATGAACCGTTCGGTTGAGGCCTGCGTCGCATTATTTTTGGCATTTTTTTCTATACATTTCTTTCGTTTTTAATGCCTAGCTTAATGTTTTTTATTTCATAGTAATAAGATGAATAATCTTCACTTTTAGCGCTGTCTTTACCAGTACATATTTTTCGATACTTTTCCGTTCCTTTTTGTTTCGCCACTGCGTATATGTCTATTTTTACTTTCCCATACTTCTACTTAGGTAAGGAAAATTATAATTTCATGCAAATTTTCGAACTTCAAATTTTCTTGGAAATACGCGATTTGGTATCCAATGAACTCAAAAAAGTGGTTTTTAAAAAATGTCTGTCTGTGAGTGGGTGTGTTTTCCTATATCTCAAGAACCCCTTGGCCGATTTCTATAAGATTTGGTGTGTGGAAAATTTTTTTAGTTGCAGGTAGTTTCTTCTAAGGTTGTTAATCGGAACCGTAAATAAATATTAGATAATGTTTTTTGGTATAGATTTTTTTCTACAAATTTTTTTATTGCATTTAAAGACAAATGAAATGTTTGTTTTTTTAATAGTGTACCTTCAAAATGAAAGCCGCTACAAATTTTTGAAAATTTAAACTTTAATGCCCGATTACTTAAAAACAAAATTTCAAATCAATACAAATTATCATATTATTTATTACCGTTTAGCAAGTGTAATCAGGTAATTTAAAAATATTTATGGAAATATAAAAATTGTAATATACTAGCGGATCAAAATTTTGAATATCTTCAGAAAATTATCAAAATCAAAAATTTCTACTCTTTTATTTAGTAAACGAGAAACGATAGAAAATTTCTGTTTAAACTAAATTGCTCGTGAATGACAGTTCGCAACTAAATTTTTAGGAACAGAATATTTGGGAGGGGGGTAATTTTGCCGATCTCGGTTAACTTTAAGCAAAAATGTTTGTTTTTATGTTTTTAAATTTCTATTAATCCACATGTGAAGTTATTCTCCAGATGGAGTAGTCTCTACTTATCAGCCTGTTGGTATACAAGACGTAGCGAATGGAAGGGTCTGAATAGTTTTTGAACCGTATAAGGTTACATAAAGTATAGGAAAATCTAGGCGACGTTTGTATTTCAATTTTTAAATCTAAAAACGGAAGCTAAGAGAAGACCTTAAGGAAACTTCAATGATTTTTTCCCGAAGATTCAGATTTCACGATAGTAACCGCTACCATTTTTTGAAAACTTTGATTTTAACGCCTTATTAATCAAAAACCAGTTGTGAGCTCGGAATGAAATTTGATATTGAAATATTAATAGAGAAACAAATTCAGTATACCGAAAAATTTTTGATGAAAACTGTTAAGTGAAAAATATTTTTTCAAAATTTTAGAAAGTTTTAAAAACATATTGCGGGTCACACGATTTTTACCTTTTTTGCTATAAGAAGCATAGTTATAAAAAATGATGTGATCGAGTTTCAGAAAATTCTCTCTTCTTCGATTTAAATATTTTCGCATTGAGCTTAGCCGCTGATACACAAGTTATGCCTATGAGAAAAATACTGTTATGGCAAACATTTTCCGCGTACCAGTTTTGACTAATAAGCACGTTTTAAAAATTGGGTGACCAATAAAGCGGACACCAGGTGTCTGTGTGTCTGCGCGTCTGTATACACTGTACATCCCAGCCGCCTTAACGCAAAGAAACTAAATTAGACTAAATAGATTAATAATCATACAACCGCCAAAAAACGAAGTTGATCCGCCAAAATTGAGAAGGAAGGAAGGGGTACTTTACTTCATTACAGGCGCACTAAAACAAGTTTAGATTATTATCGTATTCCACGCAGGATATATTGAAAATCTGCGGAACCTCTTCAAATTAAATTGTATAAAAATGTTGAAAGTCACTCTTTTTTTAAAAGAAATTTTTCTAAACCACCCTAAAGTACACCCTAATCTCCAAAAATTTAAATTTCTAAAGACGCAAGTGCACCCCAACTTTTTAAATTAAATATAATAAAAACGACGACAATTCGTAAAAAATGAAAATTTATAAAAATCACGAGAACGGGTTATGCCTTCTACAAAAGAAAGTTATGTAATAGTTTGAAGCAGAGTTTAGGGAAGAAAGCAGCGGGATTAGGCGAGGAAGGTCTCGTGGCGGTTTCCCGACAGCTCTTTGTAAGTATTGTAGTTTCATAGAGATGAATTATACAATTTGGTTAGTGTTCCAGTCTGTTAATACCTTAATGACGCTTTTTACATATGCTTTATAAATGTAAATTTATGTCCCTTTATTAAGTATATAATAATATAAATAAACGCGAAACGATTTAAACTAACTTAATTTGTAACTTCAACAATATTTAAAATGATTAATTTCTCCTTCCCATCCAGTTTTTACCTGACAAATACTTGATCTGTATTTTCTTGTCTTCTTTAAAACCAAATATTCATTATTGAATAATTTTAAAAAATTGTTGTTATTTGTTATATACAAGATAATTTTAAATTTAGTTTTCCACTTCAAACTGCTATAGCATTTTAATAGTGAGTAATTATTATTAATTAAAAAATAAAATGTAGCTAAAGAAATGGAATTTTATTCCCAGTAATGCAAATGTTCAAAATATCCAACGTTTTGGTCTATTACTAAAGGTAACTTATGTGGTAAATTTATAATCTAACCATAAATCGCACATTTGGCACTAATATCTCGTTCTTGTATGATATAGAGAATGTCCAAATAATTCTATTTTAACAAATTCTGAGCAGTCGTAGATACAATTTTGTACGTCACAGGTGGGATAAGGCGATTATACGCCTCGGTCTGCGACCTCGTCGTGCAACTTTCACATTCGTATTATAATAATGCTTTTATCCCATTAGTAACGTAAATAAATATTATGTTGTCTTTTTACCTAATATTTTGCTAAAATAATGTAACACATTTATTTCTGTTACAGGTGAGTATTTGCCACGACAGTCTGATCGATTTCTTAAAGTGCATTTTATGTCTCATCACAAAGGTAAGAACAATCATGTTAATACCTTTTTGGATATTTAATTAACTTGGTTTCTTTATTATTCTCTTACCTTGTATTTCAAATATTCTAAAATCGGCGGTGGCACAGTTTCATACGATTTTACAATACCACATTGAGCTTTTTTTAAAAAACGCATATTTTTCCTTGTGCTATTGATCCATTTCGAGTAAAAGAATTTGCTTGCATTTGCATTACAGGCAAAAGTTGTCAAGTTTGATGAAACAAGAGAAAAAGAAAAGTGCACCGAATACGTTTTGTACTTTTATTGAAAACTTTCTGGAATATCTGCTAAATTGCATTTCTGGTTTATAGTGAATATGGAAACTGAGAATTACATAAAGATTTTTATAGAATATAGTAGGTAACGTAACATGTGTAAACGTTCTATAAATTTATGGCTTAAAAAACAATTTTCATCAAAAATTTACATAATAAAAGTTTAAAAAATTAAAGACAAATATATCATATTTAATTATAAGTTCGAGCTTTACTTCGTTGAAGTTTATTTTAATTTATTGTAAATAAAATAATTCTTAACTTCAACAGGTTTTGTATTTTAGCTTTATACGTAGTTAAGCGTCATTATCAAAAGCAATATTAAACGTAGACAGTTGGTGTTGCTATAGGAACAATAAATATTCATAACTTGATTTTGGTTTTCTATGTCTGCGTCCAGATGACTTGATTTCTCATTCCAAAAGTTTAATACCGGTGAATTTAGGAGATCAATTTGTTCATTCATTAGAGGTACAGATTTTAAATGTTTACGAATTGCAAATGCTTCTAGTATATCCAACTTACATTTGTCATCACAAAAGTGTAAAAATTTTATAGTGTTATTAGATGTCATTGAGAGATTGTGTTCTAATACGAGTTTTGTGTAATTGGATTTATGTGGGTGTTTATGTTTGTAACAACGTACGTGTTCCTTGTACCTTATATCAAAATTTCTAATTGTTTGTCTTATATAAACCGACTTACAGTGCGAGCAATTTAATTTGTAGATGCCTGATACTAGTAAATTGTTTGTTTTTTCTTTACCAATAAACAAAATGTTTAAAATGTTTATTGTTGTTTTAAAAGTTATTTTACATTTATAATAATAATAATAATAATAATAATTAATTTTAGTGTTAGAAAGAGTACATCTTTATACACTCGTCAAAAAATCGTCATGTAGTAACTAGCAAGAAATATAATATAAAAATAAATAAAAAGTAAAGACAAATTACATAGATCGATAGATCAATCACATCAATCACAGTACCCACATTAGACAATGCACGTTCGATAATGTAATCTGCTAATCGTCTACTAATAAATATTCCTCTACTGAGTAGTAGGCTTTATCCATAAGAAAAAGTTTCAAGTTTTGCTTAAATTTACAGACTGGAAATTGTTTTATGTTTTCAGGTAGTTTATTGTAGATTTTAATACACTTGTGGTTGATGCTACATTGGGTTGTTTTGATTCTGTGGTAGGGTATCACAAAGTCGCCTTTTTTTCGAGTATTATATGAGTGGAAGTCCACGTGTTGCTTAAAGTTTATTTTATTTTCATGAATAAAAGTGGCACATTCAATTATATGTATAGCCGCTAAGGTGAGTATTTTTAATTCTTTAAATAAGTTTCTACAACTTCTTCGGTGGCTAACACTACTGATTATTCGAACGCAGGTTTTTTGTTGTTTAAATATGATTTGGGTTTTTGGTGAATCTCCCCATATGAGAATGGCGTAAGAAATCAAGCTATGGAAACAGGCGTAATAAGCTAGTTTTGCTGCTTCTTTTGTAGCAATGTTCATTATTATTCTTATGCAATAAATTGAACTTGAAAGTATCTTGCTTAGTGTGTTAATATGTTGATCAAAATGTAGGTCTGGTTCGAAGATCACTCCCAAAAATTTAATTGGTTCGTTTTTCTGGTTTTTATTTGCTGCAAACGTTGACACTTGCGTTTTCTTAACGTTAATTATTTTGAGTATATTTGCGTTAAACCAGTTTTCTGCTTCGTTTAGTGTATTGCTAGTTTTCTGTGATAGTTCCATTTCAAGTTGTCCAGTATTGATAAAAGTTGTATCGTCAGCAAAGAGACATGTGGCATCTGCTGTTACGTTTGCAATTAAGTCGTTGATATAGATGATAAATAGAATTGGCCCCAACACCGAACCCTGTGGTACTCCATATGTAATATGTTTAAGTAGGGAATTTTTATGTTCGTAGGTAACCATTTGATATCGATCTTGTAAGTATGACTCTAGAAGTTGTAGACAGATACCCCGAATTACGTAATATTGTAATTTGCGTAGTAGTGTTTGATGGTGTACGCTATCGAAAGCTTTACTAAGGTCGCAGCTTGCTAGTTGTACCAGCTGTTTCTTGTCAATCGCCTCTAGAATGTGTTCCATCATGGTTACCATTGCAGTAATAGTTGATTTGTTATTTCTGTATCCGTGTTGATGGGTGGTGAGTAGGCCTTTTTTTCAAAATATCTTACCAACCTATTTTTCAGTATAGACTCGAACACTTTAGACAGGCATGGAAGTACTGAAATCGGTCGATAGTTTTCAGCATGGTTTATTTCTCCTTTCTTCTTAAAAATTGGCGTAACTTTTGAGTTTTTTAGGAAATGTTCCACTGAGAAAACATTTGTTTAGAAGGTAAACGAGTGGTACAGCTATCGGTTTAATTATGGCTTTTAAGAGAACCACTGATTGCCCATAAATATCTTTGGTCCTTTTGTTCTTCATTTTTTATTGATTTTAAACACTCTTCTGTGACATCAAACATGTAGAACGAATTTGTTTTATTTCTATTTGGTAACTGAAGGTAGGTTTCGGTGCTTACGTTAGATGATGTAATTTTATCTGCTATGATTTTTCCAACTTCCGAGAAGTAGTTATTAAAATCATTTGCTGTTAATGTTGTGTTTATAGGTTTTTTTAGAGTTTTTTCCTCTTTCTTTATTTATGACTTCCCAGAGGGCGTTTTGTTTGTTATCGCTTGTTGTTATGAAGTTTGCATTGGCTGCTTTTTTGGCTTTTACTATTTCTTTTCTGTGGTAATTTCTGCATGTGATATATGAATTTTGTGATTCATGATCTTTTTTAACTTCTGCTTTGGTAGCTAAAGCATCCAATATATTTTTTATCCTTTTTAATTCTTCAGTGTACCATTTTCTTATATTTGCAGTTTCTTTCCTTGCTTTTCTTCTTTTTTCTGGACAGGCGGTGTGGAATTCCGCTTGAATAATTTCAAAGAATTTTTCAAAAGCATATTCGGCCGATTTATCTTTGTAAACTATTGACCAGTTCACTTTGTCCAATTTGTTAATAAGAATTGCTAGATTGCATGTAGTTATTTTCCGATATTCTACTGTTTCCGTTGTTACATTGCAAGAATCTATGTGTGTTACAAGGACCTTTGTGGTCTGATACGTGGAGATTTATTGGTGTTGTTTTCGGATTATATTCATTTTTATTTGTAAACATATTGTCAATACATGTAGATGTTACGTTGCCTTGTCTACCTTTTCCTACTCTAGAAGATTCGGCGAAAGTTGGAAAGAGTCCGTATTGCTCCATTAGGTTTAGAAAAGTATTTGCCGTATTGTAATTTTTTTGGATGTTTATATTGAAATCGCCGGCAAGGTATATTTGTTTTTTAGTGTACTTTTGTTGTATATACATATTCTAAAGTTTTCTGTAATTATTCAAAAAATAAGTTGTTATCAATTGATGGATTTTTATAGACACATCTTCTTCTTATAGTGCCATACCCTATATAGGGCGTTGGCTACCTCTCTCCTATGTCTGTGTTTGGTGCGCGGCGATAGATATTTTTGCACAGACAGACATAGGGGACCTACAGTTTAACGTGGGCTCCGAACCACAGGAAGTGCATGCACTTCTCCTCCAGAGAGGTTTTCCTGGGGAAAAATCCACCTCGCTGGTTTCCCGTTGCCTTGCGAGGGAGAACGACCGGGCCGGGGATAGACACATAGGATGACTATATTTAATTTCTGTATTTCAATTCCTGCAACTTCAAAGTGTTTTTTAGCAGCAAAGCACTTCATTTTTCCAATTTCTGTGGCTACATATTGATTTTTTACTAGTATCAAGACTCCTCCATAATTACCACTATTTCTCGAGAAATAAGCGGCTATTGAGTAATTTGTTATATTTATACAATTTATATTACTTTCTGATAATTAATGTTCAGTTAAACATGCTATGTCTACGTTTAATTTATTTAAAATTAATTCTACTTGGCCAGTTTTGTTATTTAAAGATTGTAGATTTAAATTGAAAATTTTAAAATTTAGCGGTTTAAGTAGTTCCTTGTTCGTTGTTTATTTTTTAGCATTTGTTATTGCTGGTTGCTGGGTGAGGCAGGTTGGGTTAAAAAAGTATGTTTTGTTTGTTTATAAGATCTAAGGATAGTATATTTTGGCCAGGCATTCGGATTAAAGACATTCTTTTCTTCTGATGTTGGGATCGTTACTTTAAATGCGGCTATATTGTTAGATTATTTGTAGTTGTTCGGCATTCGAAGAGATTATATTTTGTTTCCTTAAATGCGTTTTATTTGATCACAGGTGGTGTCGGGATGTAACCTGGAAATAAATATGGATCTTCTACTTTCCACTGCCGCGATTTCAAATTTGTTGGTATTTGTTCCTAGTGTGGTTTTGCGATTATTTTTCTTATACTTTACTATCGCAAAATCTGCTTGACGTGAGCTTCCTTCGTCTGTTACTTCTGTTACGTTGGGCTTAATATGCATATGAAGATCGTCATTGATATTAATTATTTCATTAAACTTTTCTCTTTGTAATGATTCAAGCTTTTTTTCAGTATTTCCTGTTTGTTTTTGTTTTACAGTATGCTGAACAGCGCCATATGCAGCAGCATTTCCTTTTCTTAATGTTTTTACTTTGCTTGCATTTTTATTTGAATTTACATTCTTATTTACATTATTATCATCAGAGCACCACTGCGATTGAAGGTCGCTGCTATCTATGCCTGCAGGCGGTGAAGTTGAAGCTGTATCAGCCAAAATATTTTCCGAACTCTCTAGCTGTTTAACACGATCAAGTAACAAGATTTGTTGTTTTAAATAAGCTATTACGTCTTGTTGTTGATTAACAATGTTGTCTTTTTGCTTAACGAGATCTTTTAAATAATGTATTTTCATTTTGTATAAGCTGTCGTTTGTACTTACAAAAGAATCGTCTGTCGATCCTCCTTGACGATCACAACAATTTACTGTTTGTTCGTTGATATACACAGCATTTTTTATATATTTAACACATCCTGGGTGATTTAAACTTCCACATTTAGTACATTTAAGACCACTAAGGGGCAGTTTATTACAATTTTTACATGGTTTATTTGTGACATTTTCCACTGCGTCCACTACCGGCGTCATCTTGTCTAACTTATTTGTTTTGTTTATAATTTTGGCAATTTTGCTGATCCAACTACTTTATCAGATAAAATGAAATACGCCTCAATTCCATATTTTGGCAATAAAAAAATTGCCAAAATTATAAACAAAACAAATAAATGTAAAAAACTTTTAAAACAACAAAAAACATTTTAAACACGTTGTTTAATGCTAAAGAAAAAACAAACAATTTACTAATATCAGGCATCTACAAATTAAATTGCTCGCACTGAAATTCGGTTTATATAGGACAAACAATTAGAAATTTTGATATTAGGTACAAGGAACACGTACGTTGTTACAAATATAAACACCTACATAAATCCAATTACGTTAAACACTTATTAGAACACAATCATTCAATGACATCTAATAACATTATAAAATTTTTACACTTTTGTGATGACAAACGTAAGTAAGATATACTAGAACCATTTGAAATTCATAAACATATAAAATCTGTACCTTTAATGAATGAATAAATTGATCTCTTAAATTCACCGTTATTAGACGTTTTGGAATGAGAAATCAAGTCATCTGGACGCAGATGTAGAAAATCAAGATCAAGTTATGAATATTTATTGTTCCTATAGCAACACCAACTGTTTACTTTTAATGTTGCTTTTGATTATGACGTGTAAACACGTTTAAATACGTATAAAGCTAAAATACAAAACCTGTTGAAGTTAAGAATTGTTTTATTTACAATAAATTAAATATATCATGAATTTATGTAGTGATCTAGGTGCTGAGCATTTACGTAGTCGCTCAGGGTTTTGAAATTTCTGGGTGAAGCAGCACCATTAACAATCGCCATGCGTGGAAGGCTTGTACAATCACCCACGTACTATGGTATGGGTGGTATTGTCTAAACCACGTAGAACTTTCTTCGAGAGTTAGCGGGCGTTTAACTTTAATTCTCACATCTTTCTGAAGGTAGGGTACAAGCACCTTTGTGGTTCGGAGCCCACATAAAACTGTAGGTGCCCACTGTCCTATGCCACTTAAAGCACCATATAGCTCAGAAGGTGAGAAGATGCTACTGCTACACCTCGCAAAAAGTACGCAACTATAAGGAGAAAAATAATTCAAGTGAATAATAAATTTAGTCTAGAAATTTTAGCCATTTAAAATGCATGGGCAAACCGAGCGAGGTCGCCCCGCTCAGAGCCAGAACCAACCGGCAATTAAATAAGCTTCTTCTTCACCAATGCTTTCTCTAGTCAAAGGTTGGCGACCACCTGGTTAAATTCTTTCCAATCCATGGCATCTCGAAAAAGTTATTCAACATTCATGCCTGTCTAGGTTCGAATGTTTCAGAAGCACGGTACTCTTTTTTTCGACTCTTTTCCTTCTGTTTATTTCTCTCTTGATTACTAACAGAAGTTCTCTAAATTTTTGTTTCCAAGAATATGTCTGAAGTGTATTACTCTTTTTCCTTTTGATGATTATTATTACTTATCTTCTTTTATCAATTTTTGATAGAACTTTGGCGTTGCTTATTCGATTTCTTTACAATATTTTCAGCATTTTTTAAATGTCCACATTTAAAATGCTTCGATTTAATTTATTGTATTTTTGTAAGGTTCATGCATCGACGTCATACAGCAAAAGTGAACACACACAACATTTTACGAATTTTATTATGATGAAAAGACCTAAGCTTTTCTTGCATAGCTTAGTTCTACATTTTATAAGTGCGATTTTTGCTGTTTCAATTTTTATTTATATTTTATCAACCGAATGTTATCCAACATCTTAAAATTTTGTAACTCTTTCAATTCCCATTTAATGTCAGATAATTTTAACCTACGAGATTTTCACTGATAATTCTAAGTTTTGTTTTATTAATGTTTATATTCAGACCTGTTTCTTAGCAATACTCGCATATACGTAATAGGAGGTTTTGTAAATTTTTTATAATTTCTGACAGTAGTGCGTTATCATCAGAATATCGTATACTGTTGATAATTTCTCTATTTATTTTAACTCCTTCTGATGTTTTCCAGAGTGCGTTTTGAAATATGTATTTAAAGTATGCATTAAATATGAGCGGCGAGAGCACGCACCCTTGTTTAACTCCCCGTTTGATTTCGTTTTCTTCTGTTGCACCATCTTCCGTTCGTACAACTGCGGTTTAGTTCCAATACAAGTTTTTGATTACACTTACGTCTTTTCCGCTTTTGAATTATGATGTTGTTACTGAATAACACTTCCCCAGTACTCAGCCCGTCTTTAAGCCCGAAACGCGAATTGACTATTACAGTATTGCATTTCCTGTGTATTCTAATTTAAATATGTCTTAATAATGATTTTACCATGTAGCTCATTAGGGCGATTAACCTGAAGTTGTAACATGATGTTGCATTATTGGGAGTGGAATAAATACCAACTTTAACCATTCTTGAGGTACGTGCCCAGTATTGTAACTTGGTTGAACATTTCCGTCAGCATATATACGATTTCTTCACTTACAAGCTTCAAATTTCTACTGGGGGTTTATATTGGCACATGGCTCTACCATATTTAGCCGATTGTAGGGCATATTTAAGATGGTAAATTCTATTTTCTTATATAGGTTTATATCTCTTTTATCGTCGTCAAACAAGGTTTCAACGTATACTTTTTAAATCTTTGTTTTCTTTTGTGGAATCCAGTAATACTACATTGTGGGAGTTTTTGGTCGTTTTTGCTATCTTTCATTTAATATTCCTCGTTACCTCTTCAAGTTTCTTGGGTCATTCATCATGTTCATTTTGTAATTATTTTATTTCTGCACATGTTTCTTGCATCCATTCTACTTCTCATTTTGAGTTTTTTTCGTATTTTGGTTCTTAATTATGTATATTTCCTTTCGTCATTTTTACATAATCATCATTTATCTAGTAGATCTTAAATTTCATTTGTCGATTTATCTTTTGCTTTTTATTTATTTTGGTCTTCTTTTCGGTGTTGCCAATACTTTCTTTAATTTTTCTGCTGCCTCTCTTACAATGTTGTTACTGTTTAATTTTTGATTTAATTTGATTCTTAGTTTTTTTTTGTTACATTGGTTTGGATAGTTTTAGATCTATTGTTTTTTTCATGGGTTGTTTTTAACTTTATACTTATATCTGCTATTAGTAACCTACGGTATGCATCGGAATCGGTATCGCGGTAGGGGTGCAGGTAGGGTTTTTGCACTTAAGGCAATTTCTGCAGCGTTTGCTAATTAGGATAAAGTAGATATGGTTTTTCACTACTGATTGGTGGTTGGATTGGAATGCTCTTCACGTATAGAGCCTCCTTGTCGGCATCTTATACTACGTATTGGTAATCGTAATTTTTTCTCCCCGTCAAAATTGTATTAACCCTTACCTTGTTTAATTTTTATTGTCTAACTGATATCAAAGATAAGGTTAACACTACAGATATACGACCCTTTATACAAAATGTCAGCTCATATTTGGAGACGAAATTAGCGTTAGTTTGGCTACAACGCACCAGACCAATTTTAGGGCGCTGCTATCGCTATTTGTTTATTACTGTTGAAATGTGTTGGAAACTTTCATCGGGAATTTGAGTGCATCTGTCACATTATGAATATAATTTAAGTAGAATTGGCTTCACTATTAATTATTTACGAAAAATTGCGATTTGACAATTAAGCATGGCAGATGGCTGTCTAACTTTTGGTTTGAATATGTGCTAAGTAATCTGCTCAATTACAGTCATCTGTGACTTAATTATAAATTGTCATTGTAGCGCCATCTTTTTGCAGATTATTAATCATATAAAACAAGCTGCCGATAGCTCACATATTTACCGTATATCTGTAGTGTTAACCTTATCTGTGCTGATATTCAACTACTAACGGAATGTCAAAAATTATCTTGGTCAAGAGTGGTCATGGATTTTTAATCAATTGTCATGCATTTATGTCAATCATTTTTTGATTGTCAAAATTTGTCAAGCAGTTTTGGTGAAGTTTTTTTTGGTATTGTAATCTTAAGGGTGATATAAGCTAAAACGGATGTTTTCCATATCATGATCACCCTTGACCAAGATAATTATACAATCAACTATTCTTCTGCCCACTTTGGTGGTAAATTTTCCCATGATGACAATGACGTCTTGCATTCTAAGCATATTGTCAGTTCTTTTACTTGTGTATAGAATTCGTCGTTCATTTTGTTCGTTGTATGATGTAGGCAATAATGTTTATTGGGTCTCTTTTTATCTACAGCATTACAATCCGATCGGAATGAGGAATAAAATTTTAGACACAGATTTTTGCATCTTGTCGTCAGTTATAATTAGCTACGTGCCAGTTTGGTGTTCGCTGATGTTTCTACCACACGAATACGTATGAAACGGTGCTATTTGATTTGTTTGTTCCGAAGATCGCTCATCTGACTTTGCTAGTATTTTTTAATTTTTTTTTTACCATTTGTTTCTCGTGTTTTGGCTTTCAGATTTCTGGTTTTATACATTTTTTGGATGTTGCATGTTACTATTCTTTAAACTGTAGCTTTTTGTGTTGGCTAGGAGATTCTTAGAACCTCTGTCTCATTTGAGGGACGCCGGGAACTTTGAACCAGTTTTCATATTGATTCTCTGAGGATAGTTTTGAAAATGTTTGTGAAATGGTTTATGCTTTGTTTTGTCACCGAAAAATTTCAACCGCTCTAATTGTTTCTTAAACGCTCGAAGTAATTACCTATAATTATTATTCTCGCTCTCTACCACAAAGGCTATTAAATTTATACGTGAAAGGCACTTCTGGTAGACTATCGAAAAGAATTATATCACAAACACCAAACCGCGACCTTCCCTACGTGCCTAACCAACCACCAAGTGTCAATAAACTACTCGGGGAAAATTCTTTCTTACATTATACTTTACTTGAATTTGGGCTGCACGAGCGCAATATTTTGGTTTTTACAGTATAATATCACTAACTATATAAGGTCTGACGAACTAGGTAGCTTACTAAAAAAAGATTGCTTTAACGAATACAAATTCAAGATTGATTTAAATACTCCGTTTACTGTAATGCCTTGAACCTAACCAAACTAAACCATATAACCAGAAATTGAACCATAACAGTCACTAATATACAAATTTTTTTTTAAATAAACAACTTTAATAATAATTCTGAAGAAATTTTGTATTTTTTAGGTTTGATACATTTATTATTGTTCTAGAGTTTGCCATAACACAGCAGTTCTCCTTGGTTGTTTTGTCTCGTAATATCTTTTAAGCAATGGTTTAGCTAAACTCGTCAAACGGAACAAACAGGAGTTATTTATGTTCTCACTTTAAAGATGTTTCTCAACAAAACCTATCCATAGTAATGTGACTACGTAGACTCACCTGCGTTGAACCGATTACGCTGAATCGATCTGCGAAAAATAGTCTGGGATAATCCGTTCTATTTTCACCTTCATCAGTTAAAGTTGATTGCAGTGTATTAAAAAAATTGATTGAAGAGAATTAGTTTCGGTTGCGTTTAGCGATTCGATTAATCGACGACACTGAATCTAACTTATAAATCAGGTAATTAGGTGCTCTATTTCTTAGCGAAACCGTAATTCTTTAGAAATGTATCTAAACTGATTTTTGCACGAACTTTTCTAGAATATTTAAATTCACTTGTAGTATCGTTTTCTGTAGAAATATAATAAGTCTTATATATTCAAAGATTTAGATTCATGTTTTAAACAGTTTTTTGCAAGCTTAAATGTTTGAATAAACATGAAACAGTCACTAAAACAAATTTAAAAATTATGTATCTAGTATAGCGAGACAATGAGTTATAGCTATACACATCTTTACAGAATTGACATTTTCCAAAATGGCGGCTAAAAACATGAAATGCTTATAACATTTTTTATTATTACTATTTCTACCCCATATCTGACGGTTTTCTTACAAACGGCACGGAAAGTAATTTTCTCATAATTTTACAATATGTAAATTAGAAAGTTTGATATTTTTTTTTATTTGGTAACAGCGAAAAATTGACAAACTATGCTTGAAGACAAAAACCGAAAAAAGCTGAAGGAAGAAATCAGAATGTCTAGCGCGGGTACTGGTCGTGGCTTGGCGTGTAGTTAGTTTAGCTCCTTTTTTTTAATTACATATAAGCTTCTAAATCTCAAGCATCAGGGTTTTCAGCAACAACAGAAATCAGTGTTGCAAGCAATATCAATTTATTTGCTAAGCATGCAGAGAAATCTAGAATTTTTTGGGGTGAAAGAACTATTTTAAATTACCTTTGGTTGTGGCAGCTTCCACAAAAAACGGTGCAAAAAGGTGGACATGGAAGACTGGCATTCAAACAGGGACACCTTTTGCAACACCCTATCTTGCAATAGCATCTGAGGTTCGCGGCATGTCCTTGATATGGCACTTCGATGCCCGTCCTTTATCTTTCTTGTGCTAACCCCACGACTCAGGTAAAGGAATATGAGTTGATACCAGGCACGATTGTCTTCATATATAGCCAGTTTAGTACAAAGCTTGTAAAATATGTTGATAGAGAGCTTAAGAACATGGCAGTAAACATTAAAATGACCGGTCTCCTGCGTTAAAAAAGGTTTCCTAGTTGAAGTCAATAAAAAATCTGCACAGTTTGTTTCTCCGTACAGAATAGGTACAAAGATTTCAAATACATAAGCTGCAATGCTTGAAAGTTTTGAAGCATTCTGCAGAAACTGTAAAAGTTGAGCAAAGGCATTTTCCTTACCAAGTGATAGCGCGATCTGATGAGCAGTTATGTATCTTAGCGTTTTGGGAGCTTTACACGATACCCACAACCGCTCCAAACCTAGAGATTTAATTGAAGAAGAACGATAACGCAAGAATAAATGCACTGCCGTCAGTGCTGCGAAATACCACAACCTTTGCATTATGAACTACAGCATCCTTAGTATGCAACATTATACTCCCGTTTGAATTCAGGAGACTGACATGACACGCCTTTCAGTCAGTCACTATCTAGCAAAAAAGACCTGATTTTTTTAGCGTTGTTTGTGACAACATGCACAAACATGAAGTTCTTAAGGGCCATACATCTTAGAAAATCAAATTAATGTCGCATATTGATGGTGTTCCGTTAAACGTCTTTTCAAGGTTAGGGTTTAAAGGTTAGACTACGTTAAGTTAGGGATGGGTTACTCTGATAAAACATGACATTTCCCTCCTGCTTATCTGTTATCTCTTACAGTCTTCTTCAAACTGCTTGTAAAGTATAAATCTAATACATGATCTATTTTTTTTGGATTTCGAGCTTGCAACGTATTTCTTAACATATGTCATGAACTGCTTCGTCATACACAACTTGCTTCTGAAAGTTGTCAGATTAATATTTTTCTTCAAGATGTCAACAATTTCATACTTTTGACATGGTCGCGAAGCTCTTTACGACAATGTGTCTTCCGTTAATAATTTTATTTACACGGTCTTTATCCATAATCAAACAATTGTCGAAAGCAGTTAGGTCAGTAGATGTTTTTTGGAATAAATTCCCAAGCTCGTTGATACTTTATTTAAGAGCTTGGTAATTTTGCAGGAACTTTTATTTAAATAAAATGGTGAAGACATAATGTACTTGGTTGCTTTCCTTCCTCTTTCTGTTGTAAATGCATTTATCTAGTTGCTTACCTCTGACTAAGCTACTGTAAAATGCCTAAGAAACTCCCCCAGATGCTTTCACGACAGCAGTATTTTGTTCCTGTGCCTGGTTTATAACAAAGACTGAGAAAAATCAAACAAATTTTAAAAACACAACGTTTCCATGAAAGAATTCTTCATTTACAAAAAAAGCGGTCACTGGAAGCTGTTTTTGATTTTTTGTATGAACTAAGACACATCTTGCATAATGATTGTAGTCGATTAAAGTGAATCATGGCAACACGCTTGTTCATGGATGTCTCAAAAGGTTTAAAATTCCTTTGCCTTATAGAGAAAAGAAATAGAAGAAGAAGAAGAATTTCTAAATTCAAAACAGTTTTCCAGTACTTAAAAGTGACAGATTTTACAGCCTTGTGTTCAGCTGTTTAAGTGCCTTATCTGATCCTGCGTTTTCATGTAGATCTAAAAAACAGAGAACAACAACAGAAAAATGTTAATGCTGTATTCATCTTGCGCCCTTAAGAAATTGTTCTAAAACTTTCAGAAAAGCGTACTCAATATGAACATGTGCTATTATTACTATTAATTTTGAAACTATAATTATCTAGTCAAGTCTACCAGACTAACTTTAAAAAAGCGTAGATTGGTTGGTCAACGAACGTTACAGAAACTTGATGTGGGTTCAGTAAAATGTGTTGTAGATTTAACTGTATCTATACCATGTCTCAGCATCGAAACAGAAATAGACTTTTTATGCCATAAAGGTAAAGAGAAATCAACTATCTATTTGTAAACTATGCTGCCTAGTTGCATAAAATGCAATCCAAGAGATATTTAAATTCTCACAATTTCCAACTTTTTCCATTAATCGAACATGTTTCAGCCAATCTGTCTCGTTCATCAAACGATGCTCCTTAAAAGTAAGCAGCAGAGTTTTCAGCATTGATGTTATATTGTAAGCATGAATAATATTTTGACTTTACATATTTTTCAGGTAAATCAGATACAGCATGGCCTCGATAGCTAAAATCTTGGAAAGTCAAAGTAAACTTCCTCTCAGCAGCAGCAATTTACTTTTGTTGGAACTTTGCAAAGGGAAGTTCCAGTACCGTGAAACGGATAGTTAGATAGTTAGATGCGGCACTGAATGGATTATGGTCAATGTTGTCGTTGTATATAGTAGCACCATCACATACCAGCACCTATTTTCTCATTGACTTGTCCGCCTTCAGTTGTCGCAAATAAATTAGTGTTCTGTCTCGCAATTGGAAAGTGTGGATCTCTGGAACTTTAGACTTAGAAACATTAAGAAGGTTAGATAGTTTTCCGCTGTATATTGATGTAAAAGTTTTGGTTTTGAGTATTATCTCAACATGTTCATTGTTAAATTTTTTGCTAATGGATTAGGCCAACGCTACAAAAGCTATTGCTTTAAAAATTTTCTTCATTTGCGTTCCCTAACTCTTTGCAGCTCAACACCGATTGTAAAGATCGGTAAAGCACTTTGCGTAATACTTGGCTGCTTTGGCGACTAAATCTCTAAGTATTTCTGATTTGTCAATAGGGAGACAAGGAAAACCGAAAGGAACGAGAACATTTAACTGCTTCGGTTTGCTCATCAAGCAAGTCCAGGGTTGAGATGAATGATTAATGATTATGATTTGTCACTTTGCAGCTTTAGAGATAAGCGTCATCTCCAAACAACTTCCATTTTCTAAAATGTCTATGTTTATATGTCGAGGCTGAGCGTGACCACCAATAGTCTTGAATTCTAAGAGGTTCCAGGCAAGTGTAGCATACCCAGATTTTGAAAAGTCGCTTTTCTTAGTGTTTTGATTTGGGCAAGTCAAATCTCCACTTTTCTGACACAAACAACAAACAAATCAGTTGAAGGTGACTCATTAGCTGAGTCTGCAAGTTTAAGATACTTTGGTATTATTTTTACCCAAATCGTGCGACAACAAAAAAACAAAACAACTAACAATAAAAGTTAAGTTAAATATCTGCCACACCACGACAGGAGCACGCGCTGCCCACTCTTATCTCTTTTCCCAGTCTTCTTTGTGTTTTTGTCTTCAAGTTTGTATTGTCAATTTTTTAGTATCTTGCAAAAATTTAAAAAAATATTTCCAAGATACCTACCATTTCCCCTATAAACTATACCAATTTTCAAATTGTAAACTTATTAAAAATTACATTCCTTACTATTTATACGTAACCGTCAGGTATGGTGTGAAAATAGAATTATTAACAAACAATGTAGTACTCTACGCGAGATTTCATTAAAAATCGAAAGTTTTACCCTTTTATGTTATTATCCGCCGTCTTGGAAAATGGCGTTTTGCATGAAATTTCAGTCTGTCTCTTCATCTTAAATCATTCTTTAAGCTAAAGAACACGTGTACAACGCGGCACCTTCTTATCAAAATTTGCAGTTTTTTCTTAACCGACTTAACTATTTGTAAACGACTTGTGAATTAATTGGCAATAGCTTAATTAACTTGTTCCAAAGTTGTTTTAATTATCTTTAAAATTATTATGCTTAGATCAGCTTTTGTTTATAAGCATAGGATTTTAAAATTTGGCAACTTTTCAAAAATTGCTTATCAAAAGCAATTGGAATTTAGTGAGACACAACATTTGATAGTAATTATTTACACACATCATTAACTTTAAAGCACCTATGAATTCTGAATCGGAAAGTCCTCTTCACGTAAAAGAACCTGTTCCACTAAATATGGTAATTGCTCGTGTTACATTAAGGCACTAAAACAGTTCCTACTTTCATGAACCTTTGACACACTCTTCTTGAATTTAAAGAAGCCCCCATGCATTGCTTGCCTTCAGTAAAAAGCTATTAATTTTATTTTGCTGTGGTAGAATTCCTATGCAACAGTAAAAAATAAATAAAAATGTGAAAACTGAATTTTGTAAGACAAGTTTTCCTTTAAATGTGAAACCTAATTTTGGAAAAATTAAAAGAAAGTTTGGTAAACTGGCGACAAATTTTTTTAAGGTAATATAGATAAAGAAAGGGGTTTACTTGACTTATTTTAAATTCCCGAACCCCTTTGTACATGTTTGAAATTTGGACATTGAAGCGTTGTGTTCAATAAACGATAGCAAGTCAAATTTAATCTGACACTAGATCAAGATTCTACACTCAAGTATCAAGAACAGTAATTTTTAGGGTGTGAATCTTCTCCCCGTTTCTATTTTTTGGAGTAATGTTTCTAGTTAGGTGTTTTTTAATTATGAAGTTATCTTATTCAAAAAATATCGATTTTTTCGGGTCTGTTAACCCAGAATTTGAGTACTAACTACCAGTAGCGCTCCGTGGGTTCAAAATTTGGGCAGGCAATGGCAAAACGGATGCTACAGCGAAATGCTGATCATAGCGTCTAGTCTCTTAGCCACAATCGATCAAGGTCAGACTTTTTATTGGTGCATTTCTATTGCGTACGCATTCAATAGGCACTTTTTTAGCGATGACCGCCAGGTTCGTGGTGGCACAGATGGATATGCGGGTGTGTTCGGGTGTACTGCTTTTTTACTGCATAAGTAGTTGTGGGGTCGAATCTCGGTTGGGACAAATTTTTTTTTTACTTTAGTTTTTTTTAAAACACTGTTGTTGTGTTTTGCTGTTTACGCAAAGTTATTTGTTAAGAACAGTTATATTTTTAAAGAAAAAATACGAAGACAAATTTGCATTCACTCACTGATTGACGGCATACTAACACCTTGATGAGGTAGGATCGATTGTGCCGAAGCGACTAGACGCTAGTAATGCTGATATCATAAATTTAGAACACGTTTGAACCTGTAGCTGCGCGATGGAGCCAACGATAAGAAGTAGAAGAGTATGTTAAACAGTGTCTTAAATAAAACCTAAAAACATTGACTACTCTTAAAGCCGATAAATTAGTGATATTCAAGCAAGTTCGAACAAAATTGTAGGGTTGATAACAGAGCAACAATAACTTTTAAGAAAAACACGTAGCGAAATAGCGGTAGGTTTGTAACCTGGTTTTCGCACGCGTTTTCTCTACTACGCCACAGCGCACAAGATCTGAAATCTCCTCGACATGTTATTATTAACTTCAACTAAATATTAACAATATTTTTTTCAGGACACAATTTAGTTAAGTGTAGTAATCTACCAACTAAATAAACGTGTAATCACAAATAAAAATAGATTAATTTAATAAATCAAAAACAAGTCACAAAAATTTCGATTGCCTAAAAATAAGAGTGTAGCTGATTTGTTGCGAGGAAAAGTTTTAATTATAGTGTTTTAGTTATCCAGGTAGTTTTCCAGAAAAACAGTCGTTTTCTTGCTGCTCACCACCTACATATCTACTACATTTATGTATGTCAAGCACCAACCCAACCACGCTGATTCGCTTTCGTCTTCAGTTTTCTGTTGAAACTTGGGTGTTGTATTTGACGCAAAGTGCTTTCTGCGTCTGAAAATCATTCCGTGAAAAGGTTTCCAAGAGGCTTAGGGTTTTAGAATTAGAGTATCAGGCGCAAGCAAAACCACCAATGTGTTAAATTTTGCGTTTGAATTTAAACGTTTTAAAGGAATGCCTACAGTAATTATAACCACAAGGTCAAACTTTGGTATTTGCTTTGTTTACTAATGTTACACCTCCTTACACTGAGTTTCCTTGTGTTAATTCCAGCTCAAGTTTCCAGCTGAAGAGATTCGCAAACGTTTAACACAAATAACGAAATGAGTCCAGTCGTACATGTATGCGTAATATGCCTTTACTACTTTAAAGACATATTTGAAAATAGTGCCAAACTAATAATTTAAGTGGCTATTTTTCGTTATTGTAAACGAATAATCTATACAAGGGTAACGCCATAATTATCGAGAATAAGAAACACGGTGAATGTTTTTTAGGAATTTATTTTAAATATGTTCAAAGTAATTCCCTTCAGCAATAATGCACTCCACCATTCTTTCTTTCCACTTCTTGAAAGCCCCCAACCAATCTTCTTTTGGAATACCTTCAAAATGGTCGTTAATTGCCGTATCAATTTCTTCCTCAGACGAAAATCTTCTACCCCGTAGATTTCTTTTAAGCCCATAAAATAGCCAAAAATCGCACATGGCCAAATCAGGCGAATAAGGCGGATAAACTATTACTTTTATGGTTTTTCTTGCCAAAATAATTCTAAAATGTTCTTTGCTTAATTCTATTTTTTTCAGCAACAACACTACTTAAAAACTGAATAGCTTCGGTTCCAACTATCGTAACTTCGCAAACTAAACGTCAACTGACAGCTAGAGAAATATGTAAGATGATTTTCTTGGCCTGCTAGATTTTTTGATTCTCAGTAATTTTAGCGTTACCCTCGTACTACCTCGAACAGTTTGTGCTCTACACAATTTTACTCTTCCATGCTTCTACTGAAGTGGTTTTTAAAAAAGGTTTGTCAGTGATGTAAAAATATTTTTCCAAATATATAAATTGTAATTTTTTTGGTATTTTCAGCCGATAGAGTAAACTACAAATTTATTTTTTACTAATCTTTCAAATTTTACTCTGACGCCTTCCAAGAATTTGTGAAAACTTTAAAATTGGTTAATTATTTATTCATAACCGCAAACGCCAATCGTTATAAACTTTAAACATTTCTGCCTATACTACACTGATACCCATTTCGAAACAGATTTTCATTGTAAAATGACCCAAACTGGCCAATAGCAGCAAAGCATTGTTTTTGGTAACCATGGTTACAAGAGTTGTTGACATTTCTCAGTTAACATCGCACAATATTTCGAGTTTTTTTTTAAGTATAATGTTCAAATAAATTTTTAATGAATACTTTTTTTAAATTAACTAGTCGTAGAAAAAATAGTGTATGAAACTCTTA
Organism: Ctenicera cuprea; assembly: GCA_958336395.1. Classification (NCBI taxonomy): domain Eukaryota; kingdom Metazoa; phylum Arthropoda; class Insecta; order Coleoptera; family Elateridae; genus Ctenicera; species Ctenicera cuprea. The sequence goes on along the minus strand of OY284493.1, from coordinate 28,204,519 downwards.
TATAATGGTTATTGGCCCAGAATCAAACCAACGTATCTTTTCTCACAGCCAAGTAGTAGAATAGCAGCGGTCAGTTGATCTGTGGTTACTTAACATTACATGCATAAATAATAACCAGTGGAACTCGTGGTCTACGCCCCACTCTTTTTTAAAACTATTTTTGTAAGTAATAAGCAAACTGTGTTTATTTTGTAGTTAAATCTGTTGTAAATGTGTCCCCCAGGAGTCTGATTTGAAATTGTCAGCTATCTACAGATCGTGTCCTAATTATACACACAAACTGTACATTAAATTTTGCTTATCTTTATCGAGAACTGTAGCTGCCCGCTGTAGTTACGAATATGCGTTTTATATAATGAACGCATAAATACGTTTTGCTTATCTTTATTGAAAACTGTAGCGGCCAAACTGAACCACTTTTCTACTTATCATTCGTCCAATATCGAATGTCAGTTTACCACTGATGATGATAGCTTTGCTGTCAACATACGTATCTGGTATTCAGTTACTTCTGGGGAAGGGTGCTGTATTTTTCAAGTTTTATTATTCCACAGTTCAAAATCGCATATCTTTTTAGAGTTTCGCCCTGCCCCCTCCTCGAATTTGACGAGCCGTACAGTAAATATATTGAGTTAAATGTCAAAGAACAAAAAAAGATTATGCAAACACTATATAGTTTTTTTTTGTCTTGCACAAAGGTTTGTTAGCGATTATCAATTTTTTAATTGACATCACAAAAATACTTATCCTTATACAATACATTCAAGTGCTCAAAATGGAATTTATTGTTTTCCAGGCAAGCACGGATCTTCATAAGATGGATTCGCGCATTCTGAAAACAAAAACTATCGGATTTTCGCAAATAATTACTGCGGTGTTTTCTATACGTTTTCTTAATTTTTCAGCGGTATATACAGGGGTGGCATATAACAATTGTATCATATATCCCTCTAAAAAAGAACGCATGCATTTAAATCCAATGATCACGCGTGCCACAACGCCGGCCTATTTCGACCAATCTACTTGCACGGAAAATTGTTACCTAACCACACTTGTACTTGAAGATAACAATAAGCTGGTGCACCATCATGGAAATACCACATGTCGCTTTGTACAGCTAAAGAAACTTCTTCTAAAAGAAATTTTAAACACTCAATGCCGTTTAGACGAAGTGGTCTGATTAAACAGTCACCCACAATGCCAGCCCACACATTTACACAAAATAACGGTTGATGGCGGTGTTCCCGAAATCCATTAGGATTTTCATCTAATCAGATGTGAGGAGCTTATTTTCAAAGCTGAACATGTCCATGAATGTTAATTTTACAGGAAGTCTAAAAAACAATTTCTGTGGGTAGCTAAAGCACTTTGTTTCTTTTCTTTTAGGGAAAAATAAATGTACTTAACCTGTAAATTATAATACCCAAATTTCATATTCACCAGTCATGCAGTCTTATCAGTTAGCATATACTAGTAAAAGTTCTTTAGACATGTTCAGTTTTGTTTGCAAAGGTTGGACCTGTTCACTTTTGCAATAAAAGCAATAAAACATGTTTACTTTTAATTAAATTGTTTTAAATAAATAGTTTAGAACTCGAACTATATTCAATAACAATACGTATATGATAAAAAATAATTTAAAGGTGCAATGCTACCTTACACGGACATGTTGAGATTTGACCGAAAATATACAGATGAATTTCATATAAAGAACTTTTGTTCAAAACGTTGATGTTTGGCAATAATTTGCCACAGCATTTCTACAGTCTTAAACAAAAATAACGTCAGAATCGTGTTCAATTCAGGGATTTCACATAGAAATAATGTTTAACTAATTTTTCGTTAAAGGTAAACATATTTAGTTTTAAAAATAAGCTCCTCATGTGGGTGCCGTGAACTTTACTCGTGAAAATCTCGGTTTGACGGTAGACAGCAAACGACTGCGACGTAGAAGATCTCCATGCTGTAGTGCCTGCACCAGTTGTACATGATAATGGTGCAAATCCTGTTCGTTTAAAGTATGCCAAATTGTAAATGTAAAATACTACAATGCGAAATCTAAATCCGCTAACAGCGAGATCTCCTTCTACTGCTTCTAACGGCATCCAACATTCGCAGGATTCGTGCCCTTCCTCGGTGCTGCTCTTAAGGTTTAAACAAAGCACGATCACGCAATTGTTGAACCATGTTTCCTACTTCAACATTCACAAGGAGAGATGTCTGTTAATTTATTATTGGAAAAAATCGACATTTTATTATTATGTAACAAACTTATTGCCTGCGATCAAACACCTGCAGTCACACACATCTAATTTACCACTAATCTACCTCAAGTGTCAAGTCGCAGTATCAATTACAAAACCAGTTTTTAGTATGTACCTATTTTTTGCTGCTTTGTGATCCGATATTTTTATCGGAGGCTATTAAATTAAAATACAATTTCAGAGCTGGGCACTCAAATTTTTACTAAAACGTTTTTGATTTTTAACTTAGTTGTAGGGGGTCTTTGGAAAAAATGATAAATAGAAAAGTGATTCAGTTTGGTAAATTCTAATACAGTTAAAATATCTGCACGTATTTCAAAAACGGCCCGTAACGATAGATGGAGAGAGAGTAAAACGCGTGGTCTATGTTCTCCGTATTTTTTGTTAACAATAAATCCGGATCCCTTCTCCCTGTCTTAACATTTAGTGACGACGTATTCAGTAACATTATCGACACACCTTATTCATTATGTTTACGGGTTTCGATGTTTATATTACAGTCACGCAGTGTAATCGGGGCCATGAAGCTGCGATACCGGCAGAATGTCTTAATTAGATCACTATATCTCTTTTATCAAATTTGCTAAAAATTGTTTGTAAAAACAGCGTAGTGTAGCGTGTAGCGTAGTGCACGGGTTGTACTAGTTTTATAAATTAATTTGCGATTGCTTTAACTTTTGTAGTAATGCTAGCGTTGTTTAGTCTAGCAAAACGTTGTTTCCGTTTAGGAATTTTTTGCTTGTGTATTTGTAAAAGACACTATAAACATCAACAATATGAAAAAGTAAGCCAGCTTATTTTAATTATTCAATAGCTGCTTGTTTAATTTTTAATCTGAGCGTTTTCCGGATGTAATGTTAGGAATGAATTAGTACTCTGTATGTAAAACTATACAAAATTGTTTATTTCACTCTAAATTGGTGGGTTAAGAATTTACAGGTAACCGCTATCGTTTTGGATTAATCGTTTTAAAATATTCACTTGGGGCTACATGTAATGTAAACCACATTTGCTTCCGTTATGAGAGCTGCCTTGCGTATTCCTATGATGGTAAGTGAGCGCACGTGAAAGGGGATTGATGAAAATCGGCCGCACACGCAGGCACCCGAAAGCTGAGACAGTCAAAAATCAGCCTCTAGTATTGATAAAATCTCTAATGTGTTTAAAGATCAACCATAAAAGTGTGTAAAAACAGAATTCTTAACTTCGTTATTTTGTATTGTAGAAGTTATTGTATGCATATAACCAATTTTTATTTAATTATTTATACAATAAAGCTATAAAATACCTCAAAAACGTAGATTAAAAAATTAAGACGTTTATTCTAATGAATAATATAGTACCTATGTTTATTAAGACATCGCGCTTAACATTTGAAATCAGTTTCTGAATACTATTCACCATTATAGCAGTAATTTTTTTAGAGATAGGTAGCTACAAGGTAAACACTTATTCAAGTCTGAAGTTATAATGTAATGTTGGTTTATAGCTGTGGTTATAGTAATAGCGCCACTTCTCTGGGGTTTCGTCATTATAAAGGGTTAATGAGCCAGCCATTAAAATCACATTCCCTCCTGTTATATCATTTGTGGTTAGTTAAGAGAGCGGAAGGCATACTTCGACAGCGTTAATTTGTTTCTCGTAAATAAAATTGACCTACTTTAGTATACAGATACCGGGAAAACACCATAAAAAGCGAAAAACAGATTTCCAGTGCATGCAATTGCAAAACCAGATCATGTAAAGCGTCAGCAGCAGGCGTTCTCTCTGACTGCATTTTGCAATTACGTAAAACTGTAATTTTATTTGATTCCAACATGAATTAATTATCGTTGCCTTCCCTTGTCATAGTTGGAATTTAGTTAAATATGCTAGTTGTAAATTGCAAGCTTCAATTTACATTTTGAAATAAAATGCACAGTATTTTGTAAATTTAATTAAGCCCTATTCTCTCTAGTTCCATTAATAAGGGCAAACGGAAACAATAAATGTCATGAATTTCCGCTATGTGAGTGATTAATTTGTTATTATAACTGTATTAAAATAAACATTGTCTTAGTTTCACCTCAATTTTCAACCTATGGTATACATTAGTAGTTATATGCTAGTAGCTGAATGTTTAGCCGTGTAAAATGCACTAAATATGAAATAAAAAGCAATGATTGAGAGGTTATTTTTAAAAAATCACAGGTTGTATTTTTTACTAGCAATTAACTAGCTGAACTTGTGAAAAAATAAAAAAAAAATAATTTTGCTTAGTTAGCTTCTCTCTAGCTACTGAGAACGAGAACATCTTTACTTTGAACAATACATTTTACTGTGGAAAGCAAAAATGTGTAAACCATAATCTTTATAAAAAACATTCTTCTGTTACATGAGGAACATCGCGGTATAAGGGTGAAGAGGCTGTACGTAGATTTAAAACAAGAATTCCAGCAAACGGCAAATCACATGATTAAAATTTGCGTTTGCAATAGTTCAGTTAGATGAAACTGTTTTTTTTTTCTTTGTATGCAGTATTTTTAACATAATACAGACATTTGTAAAAAGTGCGAAAAAACAATTTGTTATGTTTTTTGACAACTCAGAAAAACTCTTACTTTTTTGTTTTGATTTAATTTTTACCAATCAGAAAAAATATCTGCTGTAATGCTGCAAAACGGCAAAAGTTTTTATTTGTTAAGTTGCATATCCAGGAGTAGACAGCACTCTTAAGCGCCATTCCTAACTACATTTTTATGTCATTTCAGTTACATTACTACTCAAGTTGTTAAAATTCAAAATTGATTTGAGAATACGGAAAAATGTAAAATTATAAAACAGATAATAGCTCCGGGCTGTGATATATTACGGAGTTGGTTTCAAGCTAAGTTAACAAAATTCCGACAAACAACCATCCCAAGTAAATATAGAATGTAGGTGTACTGTTTACTACCTGGCGTTAGTAACAAACAATAGCAGCGGAAACAGATCCACAATAATACTGGAAAAGGTACGCAGAATAAAGCCGCTTTTGATGATAGAAGCAAGCTATTTGATACAGTTGTTAAAAAGACCATTAAAACAAATTTGATCCGCCGTACTTTTTAATTTAGCTGTTAGAATCTAAAATGGTGGCCATTTTTCAAAATATTTATGTTCTACGTATATGCGGAGTAAAAACGGCCCATTACAGGTTTATAAGTTAATGTTTACTAAAAAATGAGAAGACTTAATTGAAAAAAATTTTACTAAAAAACAGAGGCGTACTCATATGTTTTGGAGGAGCATCACATTATGTCAGCGCCAGAGTGGCCGAGTGGTTAGGGAACTTGGCTACGCGAAAGGTCTTGGGTTCAAATCCGAGATTGAATGCCTGGCTGGCGGCTTACCCAGTCGCTTTTTAAAAATTGGGAACCAAACCCATCGAGGGGTGAGGGAAGTAAGGCAGCCGTCTAAGGCGTGGTGCTTACCACACCACCCCGTACTTCGTATAAGAGTGCGAGAAGGCTGGGTATCGGAAGCGATGGTCCGGTGGCCCTGACCCACTGCATTGCAGGCCAAACTCCTCATTGGAGTGTAGTGCCACCGACTTTACTTTACTTTAACACATTATGTCGTGAACGAAACCGGTGATTTAAAAGGAAAAAATGCTATTACAACCTGATCATTATTTTTTTGTATTTAGTAGTCATAAGGTGAGAGCCAAGGCTCATCTTTCCCCCACTTTCCATCTTCCACCCCGCCAATAAAATAATTGCCTAGAACTTTTAATGAAACACGGTTTCACAATTTAAAGATAATTTCATAGGTAATCATCTTTAACGTTTTATGAAACCAACAAAATAATAATTTTCTCAAAAAATAGTGTAAATCACCGTCATTTAATTCTTCATCTATTTCGTACATGGAGCTAAAATAGCGATTTGTATTAATTTTAACAGTGTATCTATGCCTAGTCTGTCTAGGTCACTTTTTATTGTTGCAAGTAGATTCTTTGCATGATAGCATTGCAAAATAGAAAGCAGCAGTAAACCATGGCATGTACGTCTTGAAGTGGTGGCGGGAGATCCCATATCTGACAAGCTTAATAAGCTGCTTTAAAAGTATGCTGGCGTAGAGTCTCTGAAACCAGAAATGCCCGATGGAGGTGTTTATTTTCCGTCGCAAATAGGTGTAAGCCGGTTTCATTAGTAATTGTCAAATTACTCTGGTTATTGTATAATAGCACTGTAAACCGTTCCAGTGTACGTAGTATTAGTTTCGAAAAGCAACTGATCATCAGGATTAGCAATGGCTTTAAATGCTACCGTAGCCTCATCAAAAGAATTCCATTATTTCTACGCATTTTTTTTCTATGTAAATGCATAGAACGCTCTAAGTGCAAAGCTTTACTCCTAATTCATTGGCTATGTTATGTACAGGCACGTATCATCTTATATTCACAATGCCAAAATTGATTAGAGATTTTGAAGAACGAGTTCTTGGAGGGCGAAGAAAAAAGTCACAGCTAGCACCTAAACGTCTGTATCTACGGTTTAGTAATTACACATTTAGTACCATGTTTACCCGTATGCTGTATCTGTAAAATAATTCGGCTATATGTTTTTTTTATTAAGGGACAAAAAGCGCCTTTTAAATAAGTTGCGGTGCCATCAGACAAGTGTATCATATTTTTCACATTAGTGCCGACATGAAACCTTTTTTCATTGTTTAGAAAATACGCACCTAGGAAGAAAAATAGTTTCCCTTAACTTTAATTAGTTTGAAAAAAAGTGTGACAATACTGAGACTATATTATTCTTCAAATGACCTTTCATTGCCAGGGGCTAGCATGTGCACTAGTGCCGCACCATGGTTCCCAATACCACTACACCATTGAGGAGCAGAACAACTATTCACCAAACCTTTGCCATTAATAGAAATTAGCGGAACCCTTGGATCATGCACCACGCATTTTACATGTAAAAAATTAACTACTTAAGTTAGTAGCGGACTGTGTATTGCAGTTTTAGTTTTGTGAATTTTATAGAAATTTTGACAAATGGCCAAAATTTGGGGGAGGGGGGAGAAAGTTAACTCCACTAAATATTGCTGCAACCAAGAATTAAGTTCTCAATCTTATTCTACTAATACTCATGAGCACTTTATCCGTAACAGAATTTTCTTATCTTCCTCTGCTTACTAAAGAGAGGGGCATAAATTCACGTTTTTATAAATTCATAGTAGGCGTGACAGAAAAATTAGTGGACTGGGACACGGAACAAACAGTTTTTGAGCAATAGCTTTTTGGTTATGTCTATACTTCTGAAAATATTTTTACTTTTACAAACACCGTAGTGGCAGCCGTTTCAAAGCTAGAGTGCTCGGTAAACACATTAGATTTGTTTTAACGCCCTTTATCGTATTCCTCTCTTATATTTATAAAATCCGGTTTGTGACAGAAATACTACCAAATAACATGTCTAGTTTCTGTTTCTGGTACCGGTTTGTAAAATAAAACTTAATAAACCGACAACTTTTCGTGATACCTAGGTATACCAAATTGTATTAAAATCGATTTAATAGTTTCTGAGATTTCGCTCTACACATAGGCGCACTTACAGACCGTTATTTTTTTTATAATTTATTGTTTTGTGTTCCTGGAACGTTAAAATATGTATTTCCGTTAAGATTCCATATTCAAAAATGTTTGCTATCCTAATACATTTCCAAACTGGAAGTATGAGGAAGTACAAAAACGTACGGATTCAGCTAAAGTCGAGGAAATACACCAAGTCACAAGACAAAATAATGTAACGTTTTTAGTTACCTTCTGCATGTGTATTATGATTTCATACAGTTTTCTGATGTAGTTATGTAATCATGGCAAAGAATATAAAATAATATAATATCTAGCTACGGCAGTTAATCAATTTGCTAGTATTTTTCTTTCTGATCCAGTTTACTATAGATAGATAGAGAAGGAATTGTGACTTGGTGTATTTTCACAACTATAGTTCCTCTTAAATGAGAGCCAGTAATGTACACGCAGCAGGTTATTTGCACAAACATATATGTTATGGCTACTTGAGTTCCCATCTGTAAGTCAATAAAGTGTTGTGTTTGATTTTATAAAGTGTCTGTAAGAAAACCTTTGTCGTGACGGTTCCTCTGCAGCTTTTTAATAATACAGTGGCAAAAATAGCAGCCTCAGTAATACAAATTGTTTGTTTTTATGCTAATTTTAAAGTCTATGATATTACATTGCTTATAAATTGATAGTTTTTTTAGGGGGTTGGTAGGAGGGACATATGCAAGGTTTGCTATATCGCCAAAAATATATACAAGAAATGTATCAGTAAATAAAAACAGTTGTTTAAATATTAATTTACCGATTTTTGTCGGCAAAATAATTATTTTACCCTTTCCAAAAACATGTGAGAACGTCTTTGCTTTTGGGTATTATTTTATAAAATCGAGAGTACCCTGTTTTTGTTTAAATTAGCTTTTAAGCTCGTATTATCCCATTTTCCCGGGAAGATACGTAGTTTTTATAGATAATTAGAAAATTTTTCGCATTTTGATCCTAAGAACTAAATCAAAAAGTACGGCGGGTCAAATCTTTTTAATTTGTCTTATTAACAACTGTGCCAAGAGGCTTCGATCATCAAAAGCAGTTTTCTTATATGATTTTAGGTAAAGCGCTTCCACTATAAGCAAATATGGCGATTCCAAAGTTCCCCCTGTCAAACTGCGGTAGGTGATTGTTTAGGTCATTTTAAGATTAAAGCGTCCATTAGCATATAATCGGATGCAGTCAAATCAAGGTTTAATTAATACCTTTGCCATGATTCGAGATAATATATTTAACTTTTATGTGTGGGATGCTTTACGTAGCTCTTAACGTAACTTTTACACTCGACATTTTTTAAGTTGTGACTTAAAAGTCTTGTTCTTCATACAAAAACACAAAAATAAAAAACGCTTCTTGAAGGTTAAATCCATCGGTGTTCGATGTAATTATATTTTAACCGATTTATTGTAAAAGCCTAAGTATTTTAAATATCGAATTTACTCTAAACAATCTTACAAGCAGCGTTAAAATAATAGAAGTTCATGTAAACACGAGGTTTTGAGTTAAATTTAATTCGAAAGCGTTGGTCATTTGAGCCAACTATGAATTAGTATCCGTGACGAGTTTGCAGCAGGCATTGAGAAGAAATAAAACATTAGTCCTTCGTATGTAACAATAATACTTCGAGTTGGATTCTAATCAAGAAGGTTGGTCATACGAGCCAACTTTGAACCAGCCAGTAGGAAACCTACAACAATTTACAATTATGATACTTTGAACAGAAGAGAAAATTAAAGTCAAGAACGTTGGTCATTCGACATTCAAGCTAGAGATGCAGCGAGCAGTACTTTTTTAAAATGCCGGATAACGGATATTCGGTATCCGGTTGCTCAGCCGGATAGCCGGATACCGGATTATCCGGCATAGTTTTTACTATCGAAGTAGTTTCAGAAACGCAGTAAAATTTAGGTTTTAATCACAGGGCATAATATATACTTAAAGAGTATGCAATGCACGAACCCTATGGTCTTATTCTGTAGTGTTTTAGAGAGAGGGAGCACAGAGACAAGGAAACTACTAAATGTACTATTTCAAGGATGTTAATTCGCGCTCATATTGTTATTTTTTTCACAATTTAGATTTGAAATCTGTCAACGAATTTGACTGTAATTACTACAATTAATATTTTTTTAACAATGGTTAAAACTAAAATATGTTCTGTTTTGATAGATCCAACACCGTACGAGAAATCAACTGACTAAACCTAACATATACGGTCTTTGTCGACATTTAAAAAAAAATATTGACGATTGAGTACTTTTTATAGGTTCCTTGTCTCGGATCTCTGTCACATGTACTGCAAAATTGAGACCTGCACATCATACCAACAAGCGGTTCATGCATCTTCCTTATGTTATATATTACTTCCTGATTTTAATAACTAATACTTATTTATGTTGTTTGAAATCATTTCAAATTTTTAACTCGCATAAATGCTGATCTCAATAATATAAATTTAGTAATTTTATGCAGATCTGCAAAATACTGGGCTTATGGGGGTTTTTCCTTTCTTACTTTCAATTATTTTAGTCTATACTTTCAAATCAAATTGCATGCATAATCTCTTTTACTTGAAGAAAAATCTCCAGCCGGATAATTCATATTATCCGGCCAAACCGAATATTCGGCGAAATGGCCGGATAGGCCGGATAAAAACCGAATATCCGTTGCATCCCTAATTCAGGCCCGTGGGAGCATGATTTAGGGTAAGCAAAATACAAAATTGTATGTCGTAGCTCGAACTGCATTGACATTAAAAACTGTCACGACTGACAATGAAAGATTCTGATCTGTTTTTTAAAATAAGTTTATTTCACGCTGTGTTTTTTTATTTCCACAAAAATCTTTTATGGTTGAATCCTGATTTCTATCTTCGATGCTTCCGCTCATTCCACTATTAGGGCGAAGATGATCTCAGTAAAGAGTTTAACGAGGCATCAATGTTCAAAGTTAATAAAGTGCAAAGACGAGTACCACTTAAATAAATTAAAGTAAGTAAGATGTCACCAAAAACACTGTTTCTAACTTAATTCAAAATTATAAAATCAGGGATTACTTAGTTGAGACTTTTCCAACAAATTACTGCCAGAAAGTTATTACTTTTTTCCCCTTTAGCAAGCATGTAGTAGTAAACATATTTTCACTGAAAACTTGGAATTGTTCCTACCGGTTTACTAAATAATCATCTACATTACGTATGTAATGCGTGTTTGTAATCCTTTCTGCTCTTTCTGAAAATTCCCGTGTTTGTTGCTTCGCATTATTGTGGTTTACGCACTTTAAGGTTGAAGTTGCTCTCTAGAGGTCATCTCTTTCATTCGGTCTGCATGTGAGGGGAAATGCGTTTTGTTCACAGAAGTTTGTGTATTAATTTTTGTTTCTTATTAATACGGTATTGAAATTTTCAATAATATAATAAAATACTGTTTTAAAAGTTTTTAGACAAATATGTTATTAATCTACATTTTTGTGTGTTTGAACATATATCTCATATTTATAATTATGATAGTTAAGGGAAAAAAATAATCCATATAATGCATTTTCCAGCTACGTAGATTGATAAACAGACAGAAATATGCAACATACTTAATTAAAAAGCTACCATTTTTGATGGTTATAGAATTACAGGAGTCGAGCAGCTGCAGCTACCTAAAAACTCAATTAACGTAAACGCGCAACCGCACAAACAGCTAGTATGCGATCATAACACTCAGCAGAAATTACTAGCGCATCGGGACACCAGCTAAATTGTAACCTAGTCTCTAAGCTTACAATCAAAAAAAGTTTTTAAAATGTTCACGTAGAGACTGGATCTGTGGTATGCATATCCTTGCGGGGCACTGCTTTGCTTGGCAGGGAGCTTGCGGTGCTAAAGGCACTTCCGATACTTGTAGTCGCTGCTTTGCTCTTGAAGGGGTTCACGGTAATGGAGGGAATCGCCGAGACCTAATGTGGCCGCTGCTTCTCTTTTAATGGGGCTCATCGAGCTGTTTAACTTCCGATCGTTTGTTAGTTAGATTTGGAAGCAGGTTGCAGCTCTTCAAGGAGCTACAGACGTGCTTAGTTTTATTCTTAAAATTTTTTGACTCAATCTTTAAGATTAAACTCCACTTTCTGTCTAAATGCGCGGTTTACATAATCCAAGTGACGTTGCGTACCAATGCAGATAAAAGTAAACGCACAATCAAAAAGAGAGACACGAATTTATTTATATTAATTATTTAATTTTAAATTATTCAGAATTAAAGCCGACGTAGAGTATTGTACCAATACCAGCAACATTGATAATTCTGCAAGTGATGGCAATGCAAAACAGAACAGCATACATGCAAATTTACATGTCCGATATTTGTGTTTTGCACATGAGTAGTCTCTTGATATTACGTGCTAAACTTTAATTTTATTAGGTCTTACACAACGTTAATAGATTAATATATTTACACGTCTACAACCATTACTTAAGAGCCAGCGGGTGGTCTAGTGGTTAGAGTCTCAGCCTCTAGAGCTATATTCCCAACAGCAGTAGGTTCGAACCTTCTGCACGTCGGAAATTTCTGTAAATAAATTAAACCCGGCGTGTCCATGAACGTTGTGTGTGGTGTGTATGTTGGGTTGCGTGTCTTTTCTGGGTTGGGCATATTAAACCGGTGAATAGCGCTACGTGCGTTTTAATAAATATTGAACTACTCATGCATTCTAAATTTCCGTATTTGCGGTCTAAGACGTTTAGGAGCGGTCGATTGAACTTTGCTGTTTGGGCGCGGGTACGTTTGGGCGCGGCCAGCCGCTTCAGCGTAAGGCGCCAAAACGTTATGCTTGAAATTTCAGGAAATATTATTACATAACCATACATTGCAAATTATTTTTTTCTTTAATTAATTAATTTCATTTTAATAAAAATGTATTGCTACGGAACATTAGACGCCAGTGTCTAAATTTAACCGCCGATTCCACCAAGCTCAGACTTTTTATTGATGCATTTCTATTGCGCACGCATTCAATTAGCACTTTTTTTTTAACGATAACCGTCAAGTTCGTAGTGGCACAGATTGATGTTTGGGTGTGTTCGGGTGTACTGCTTTTTTGCTGCATAAATAGTTCTGGGGTCGAAGCTCGGTTGGGACCAAAAGTTTTTTTTATAATTAGTTTTTTTTAAAACACTGTTGTTGCGTTTTGCTGTTTACGCGAGGTTATTTGTTAAGAGAAGTTATATTTTTAAAGAAAAAATACGAACACAAATTAGCATTCACTCACTGATTGACGTCAGGATCGGCGGTTAATTTCAGAACCTAGCGTCTAGTCTACGGAACATCTCTTATTATGGAACACCCTCCTACACTTTTTTAAATTTTAATGATGGCCGGTATTTAACGATTCAGTTGTTTTATTGATTTGATTTATTGATGAAATTGTGATGCGATCTGAAAAAAGAAATAAGGGGACCTTAAGGTGATTTTTCACAAATTCCATTTTAGCTACCTTTTCATAGAGAATTGAATTCTGAATTTAGCAGTTATTTTAGAATTATTTTATATTTAAAATTAACAAAGTTATAGCGGTTTAAAGTTTGGAAACTTTAATTACATATGTTTTGAGAAAACAAGCTTTAAAGTTTTAGCTTCTTTACAGAACAGAATATTTTCTTGAATATAATAATAATGGATGCAGTTAGAATTCTGAAATTTTTACTATACGTGTAATTCGATGTACAGCTTTGGTTACCTTTCCCTTCTTTCTTTCTCTCCCTTAGAATTAATTTCCATAACATAAAAACATACATTTGTCAATACTTTTGTGTTACTGATATACAAAAGATTATTTTATTGAAAAAAATAAGGCATACGTCTCACAGTGTAGCGAAAACGGAATTTTATGGACATGTTGCTCAAAATTAAACTTGAAGTAGTTTATGAAGTTACATTCTAGCAAATTTTTTCATTATTCATACTATTTAAATCCAACAAAATTTTCAGATTTAGGTAGCGAACTTCGTTTATACAAGGTTACAATTATTCAACGCTGCAAAGTAATCGGTTTCCACAGATTTAAGCATGATTTTGTGACACCTCTGCAACGTTTTAGAAATCACTTTCACATTAAAATTTGTTTCTACATTAAATAGCGCGTTTTTCTAGTAATTCAAACATTTGTGTCGTTGAATACAAAACAATTATTTTTAAAGCAAAATTGTATTACATAAGATTCTCAAGAAAGCGTATGTTTTAAAATCTAAATCCTAAAAAGTTCCACCAATAAAAAAATGTTACTAAAATAAATACATATTCAAGCGGTAATGTACTAAGCGGCTATTGCGGGAACGCCTGGGAAGTTAGATTTTCAGTGAAGTTTGCGAGAAAGGTATGTGCCACGTGGTCATTATTACTGCAATACACGGAACTAGGAAGTCCGTGTCCAAGCAGTTTTTTCCTCAGTTTTAATAAACCTCTTTATAGCAGTTACTTTGTGTTGTTACGTCAAATAATATCTGTTGCGTTAAAAAATATGTATAACTTGAGTGCCAAAATATTTATTATCTATTTTTTTTTCTTTTTTCAATGCAGTACTCTTTTCAGCGTATGTGATATACTAGGCGAAATATCATTTGTTTTTGCAATTTGCAGGCTCAATATTCATTTGGTTTTAGTATTACATGAATGGTGTCATAATACAGGGTTGGGCAAAAGTACAGAACAATGCAAATATTTTGGATACGCGATTTTGACAAAATTTTTTACATGAAGGTTCCGATATACGACGGATACAATAAATGTATTGGCGGTTTAAAAAGACTTCCGGTTTAGCCGGAAATGATATCAACTTTTTTATTTTAAATAGAATAGATAGAACTTTTTTTTACGAGTTCAGTGATATAAGGTTTAATGCCTTTATTCACAATAATTTTAGAGATACTGAACAATAATTTTTCGTAATTGTTACCTATAGCAGCTCTTGAAAACAAAGGAATGTGAGAAGCCTAAACCGTTTTGTAAAGTTGTCAAATATGCTTGATTTGTGTTGTGTTGTTTTGATGTTTGATAGATTGAGCAGTGTAGTTGTAGTAATCTATTAATTAACCAAAATTAATTAAAACTGCCGAATTTAACATCAGAAATGGTCTAATTAACAGAAAGAGAACGAATTCAGATTTTAATAATTATGGCTGGTTTTGATGATAGTCGTAGAACTCAGCAAGAAGTTTGTACTTTATTTAACATTCTGCAATTTTTCTGCTAATTAAACCATTTTTGATGTTTAATTCAGCAGTTTTAATTAATTTGGTTAATGAATTGATTGCTGCAACCACACTGCTTAATCCATCGAACAACAAAACAACACAACACGAACCAAGCATATTTGACAACATTACATAACTGTTTAAGCTTCTCACATCCTATTGTTTTCATGAGATGCTAGGTAACAATTACGAAACATTATTGTTCAATATCTCTAGAAATATTGAAAATAGAAGCATGAAACTTTATATCACTGAACTCGCAAAAAAGAGTGCTATCGATATATCAAAAAATATACAGAGTGTTCCATTTAAAATAAAAAAGTGATATCATTTCCGGCTAAACCGGAAGTCCTTTTAAACCGCCGATACTTTCATTGTATCCGCCGTATATCGTAACCTTCATGTAGAAAATTTTGTCAAAATCGCGGTCGCCGTATTAAAGGTATTTGCATTGCTCCGTACTTTTGCCCAACCCTGTATAATATTGACGCGTCGATAACATGTTGTAGTTTATCTAGTACTGTCTGATGTCGGTTAATTCTTTCTCGTTTACTTTATATAAAGAAAAAGTTTCATTATTATTGTACATTTTTTTTTATTTTAATGTAAGCGTAAGTTTTAAGAAAATATAAATGTTGGGTTGCCTAAAATTATTGCTAATATTCCTATTAATTACTGTTTGTTGTTGATCGATAAAGTGTATGCAGTATTTGACCAACAATTTTTACAAGGTGCTTAAGAGTAATTTTCACGCTACCGGCAGTGTAAGTAGGTCTTACATCCATAGCTACAGGGATCGTAAGTGGCTGATAACATTCGTGTACTAGTTACCCTTGACGACGGAACTTAATAGTGTCACTTACATTCCTAGGAAAATAATGTTGATTTTAACTGTTCGTTGATATGGTAACAAACACAGACAACTTAGAATAATGGAGCTTTTAAAAAATAATTCCGATGACAGCTGTCAAAACGAACTTTTAAAAATATGATTAAATTTCAACCTGTAGGCCTACTTACATTGCCGGTAGCGTGAAAAATTTAATAAGTAACACGAAATGTATCGACTAATAACATCCTCGGCAGGCAACAAGCTTCGGCTCCGCCTCAGCTCGTATTCGCCTACCTCGGATGTTATTACGTCCTTACATTCCTTGATACTTAAATAACTATTAATATAATGAGTATCTGTATATAAAATACTTAATCACTTTAACAATATCTATTTATTTAAACCTTATACGTATTTCGGCATGTTTACATGCCATTGTCAAAGGTTATATGAAAGTAAACAGTTAGTGTTGTTATAGCAATAGAACTTTTTTACTTATCTTGGTAATCGTCTGCAGATGACTTGATTTCTCATTCCAAAACGTCCAGTAGAGGAGAATTTAACAGATCAATTTATAGAAAACCTACACAAACAGACATTACAATACCACACGATTCTTGTCACCATAAAACACATAAATTATCAGCATACAGGTCCCTGATACATAGGGCTTTGACGGTCCCTTTAGATGAAATTAATTATAATAGAGAAATTTCAATTATTAAACAAATTGCATACAGTAATGGTTATAATACTAAACTAATTGATACATTAATTAAAGAAAAAGATTATAAATTAGAAATTCAAAAAATTTATCCGAATATCCTAACTTCGTTCGATACAATTAAATATGCTTCGATCCCATATTTTGGTGAGAAATCAGAAAAAATTGCTAAAATTATAATCAAAACAAATAAATATAAAGTAAGCTTTAAAACAACTAGGAACATCTTAAATACTTTGTTTAATGCAAAATCAAAAACAGACGATTTGTTAAAATCAGTCATTTACAAATTAAACTGTTCGCATTGTAATTCGGTTTATATAGGCCAGACAATTAGAAATTTTGATATTAGGTATAAAGAACACGTACGTTGTTACAAATACAAACACCCACATAAATCCAATTACGCTAAACATTTACTAGAACAAAATCATTCAATGACATCTAATAACACCATAAAATGTTTACACTTTTGTGATGATAAACGTAAATTAGATATACTGGAAGCTTTTGAAATTCACAAACATTTAAAAACTGTACCGTTAATAAATGAGCAAATTGATCTGTTAAATTCTCCTCTACTGGACGTTTTGGAATGAGAAATCAAGTCATCTGCAGACGATTACCAAGATAAAAAAAAAGTTCTATTGCTATAACAACACTAACTGTTTACTTTCATATAACCTTTGACAATGGCATGTAAACATGCCGAAATACGTATAAGGTTTAAATAAATAGATATTGTTAAAGTGATTAAGTATTTTATATACAGATACTCATTAAATATGGACTTTAACGAAGTAAAGCTGGAATTGATAAATAAACTATTAATATGTTCCAAAATATTTAATACCTACTTATTTGTTCAGTTGATGGCCTAAGCTCATTACAGTGAAAAAACATTTTAACAGAAAAATCAGAATTGGCTTCAATGAGAATTTATATATATTCTGAGAAAGTGTTGAAGGATGTTTTAGGTTCAACTGAATCGTGCTGCCAAGATTTTGTTAGAAATACTTAATGTACTGTAAAGCCATTCGCAGAGTGTTGTGAAAAACAAGAAAAAGAAATAGAACAGAAAATATACGAAGTAGTGGTTGCGATGAAGTGGGATAGGCTCTAAAAATGTTATTGAGAGCCTCTGGTAACCTAGAAGCATCCCAAGTTGTGGGTCATTTATTAAAGAATTTTGATGATGCCAAGCGCATATATAATTTCTGTGAAAATAAAGTTGAAGTAAAAACAGGTTGCTCAAAAGAAGTGGCATTAAGTATGGTTGTTTCAACACAGTTCTCAACACACAAGTATAACTATCAAAAACAAAAGCAGTATTTTTTCTTTTCAATTATCAAGTCCACCAAGCTTGAATGTTATCTCGAAAAAGATTCGATTACAATTACACACACAGGTGAAAAAATACAATAACAAGCCTTATTAGACCATGCTACACAGCAAATTTATAAAACTCTGCCGGATAATCGAACAACCTCAAATAGTTTGGTGTTATATTCTAAAATGGGAATGTAATGGGACATCTGGCCAAAACTAATGTATAAAATCGTTTTAAGATTCTTCGTCTTCTTTCTCATCTTCCTATTTGCCTAAAGGGCGTCGGGTGCTTCGGTCTACTTCCTGTAGATGTTTCTGTTTGTCGTTATTCTGTTTATCTCTACCATAGTTTTCCCTTGTTCCTTGCTATGTCTCTAATGTTATCTGTTCATACTCTCTTTGGTTTTCTGCTTGGTCGTCTGCCTTCCGTCCTTGCCTCTAGTACTCTTCTTGGCATCCGGTGTTTAGCCATTATTTTTGTGTGTCCATACCATTTTAATTGCTTAGTTGTTATTGTAGTTATTTGCGGTACTTGCTGCAGTTTCTCCCTAATAGTTGAATTTCGTATCCTGTCTCGTCTTGTTTTCCAGTTATTTTCCGTAAGTATTTTATTTCTGCCGTAGTTATTTTTGATTTATGTCTATCGATGATAGTCCAATTGAGGCATTTACCGTTTTGTATTTGTGTAATTTTGTTTCTGTTTTAATTTTTCTTTTTTGATGAAAATTTTATTTAAGCTGTAATACAAATGACTATCTTTGTTCACTTTACTGAAAATTTCGCTGTCTATTCTTCCATCACTTGCAATTGTTGTCCCCAAGTACATATACCTTCGTGTTTCCTCTACTTCTGTGTTATCTATCTTATTCTTTCCTTTGGTTGGTGTTCATGTTTCGATATGCGCATTATTTTCGTTTTCCTGGTGTTGATTTTAAACCTCCTCCTTCTATTTCTTTTTTTAAATACTTTTACCGCTGCTTGCAGTTGATCTCTATTTCCTGTTATTACTACGATAGCATCTGCATCTTGAATTTTCTAGTCTTTAACTTATAGTTTCTTATCACTTTGTTCATCATTAGAATGAGTAGAGCCGAACACAAATTTCTTCATCTATAAATTTTTTTTGTTGTCATTCTCAGCGAGAAAATATGGTCCTGCGTTTGTATTCATTTTGTGTATGCAGCCTGTTCCTTTCTGTCCTTCTATTTCTTTTTTTAATTTTTGGTTTTAAAATTTTTGAATATACCTTTAACGCATAAGACGAGAGGCATATGGCTTTACAGTTGTCACAGTGCGTTGCGTTTTTCTTTTTTGTGTATTGGTATTATATAGTTCCTTTGCCAACCTTCTGGTACTTCCTCTGACTTTTAATCGTGGTTGTATATCCTGGTCATCCATTTTATCGTATCTTCTCCACCATACTAAATTAGTTGTGGCACTATTTTTTTACAGCCAGCTTCTTTTCCAATTCGCATTTCTTTTATTGCCTATATTACTTTTCTTTCTGTTATATCTTGCATTTTACGGTTTTGTATTTGTTGCTTTTTTTTTTCTTCTTCTTTTTCTTGCATGGATTATTCCTGTGCTTCTAAAGTGTCGTTCTTCCTAAAAATATTCTTTAAAGTACGTTGTCCATATATTTATAATTTTTGTTGTTTCTGCTTTTAGATGGTCTTTTTTATCTGTTATACTTCTTATTGTTTCCTTTTACGTGATGTTAGGTTTTTGATTGCTCTCTAAAGTTATTTTTGATTTTCTTTAAAGCCCTCCCCTATTTTTGTTCCAAAATTCTCCCAAGTTCTTGTTTTTTCTTTCACGGTGTCATTCCACCACGATGTTTTCTTATTTCCTGTATTTATCTTTTTTGTTTTCGCATACCTTCTTTGCTACCTGTTGTATTACGTTCTTTAGATTCTGCCATTTTTTATTTACTTCCCTTGCTGCTCCTTTTTGTTCTTCTTGTTGTTGGCAAGCTTTCACATTTTTTTATGTAACTCCAGGCATTTTTGTTTGTTTTATTCTTTATTCAGTTCTTCTATTCTGCCTCTCATACATTTTCGAGCGTATTTTTCTAGGCGGTTGAACTTTATGTCGAAAATTAGGAGTTTGTGGTGGGTGTTTAATTCCCCTTCTCTTATAAACTTTATATCGTTGACTACCCATTTCAATGGTCTCGTATATGTTGTGTAATCAATTATGCTTTTAACATTTCTCTTTTCTGTTTTATATGTATATCTGTGTATGTCCTTATAGTTAAAGTGTGTATTTCCTACTAATAGTTAATGTTCTATGCAGAAGTTTAACATCCTTTCACCTTATTGCTCGTAGCAATTAGTGGTTTTCTGCAGTGTTTTCCCAGCGCTAAACTTTCGTATTATATGCCAGTGATTGTACATAAGATATTGCTTCATGGTGCTGAAATAATTTGCCATCATATAATTATTCCTGTTGGACCACTCTCAGAAGAAGCCCCAAGAGGCATGAAATAAAGAATTTGAAAAATATCGGGAACATTATTTGAGGATGTGCAACAAATCAAGATGTGTTGCATAACTTATTAATATCATCAAACCCATTCGTTTCAAGTATGAGGCAAGTTCCGAGAATATTAAAAAACATTTTTTTTTCTGTGGTTTAAAATTTAACTATTTTGCCTACTTCATTCCCAGAGAATGTAATGATCAATTCTAATATATTAATTTTTTGTGTACATAACCTTTACTACAATACAAGCATCCGTCCCGGTCCCGCCCTGGCTCTTCCTGGTGGTATCGGTGACAGCGTCATATATCCTCTTTATAAAAATTATTATAATAAACATTAGGGTTTCTAAACATTGTCATATTTTATTATCAAACGTCAAGATTTTTACGTTTGCTTTTTTTGTTCTGTTTTAAGGGATGACGGCGTCTGCCTCTTTTTTAATTATTGCTAGACAGAAATGATTTTTTTTCATTAATCTCAGTATGCAAAATGTCACATTGGAGTTGTTTATCTCGACAATGTGCACGAAGTATTTCGCGCACTAGCGCGAAAAATATTTCGTGCATGACGGCATTTAAAAATAGGGTATTTAAAAAGGACGCCGACCAAACTTGTTTAGGAAAAAATAACTGACAAATATCAATATTTGTTAAATTTTGTTTCTGTAGTAACAAAAAAACAGACTAGGTTGCGATAGAATAAATCTTAATTTTTGTATTTTATTATGATTTTGCCTAATTTTTTTCATTATTTCAGTAAGGCTGTAGAAAAAATTGTGTATGCAACTCGTGCTCGAAATGTCTTTGGTGCCGTCGAATCAACTTTCATTCTCAAGCACCAAAGTATAATTTCGCGCACTAAATACATAAATAACTATTGTGTCATCGCAACAGAAATCTCTAGTATAAAAATTTAATTTTTTTACTTTAATTTAATTTCTCAAATAGAACCTTAACCTCCCCACGGGGATTCCCATATTACTTTTAGGTTCCTTTATAGTATTGATTCATTCTGATACATCAAATGTCGATTAGCCAGCAGTTCAACGAATATCAGTAGAACTTATAGAATTAATCTATCGCATAGCGTCAGAACCTAGGAAAGCTCATTGTTGACCCAAATCACTTTATTTGAATTTCTTGGAAAATATGCCTCAAGACTTTATGATGAATTTATGCAGACTGCATCATAATTGGACAATTTGCCGATTTTAAAAATAACACTGAATTTTTGACAAATAATCAACAATAAATTACGCTTGCACCCAAACGTCTCTGCGATTAAACGGCTTGCGCAAAACGCCCTGCTTCCAAATAGCATGTGCCCAAATGGCCACACCTACATGCTCGGTTTTGACAATATCGTGTACGACTACTTATTCTTATACAAAATCTTAGTGCGATCTGTGTTGTTTTTAGGTAATACCACCTTAAATAAAAATGCTACAAAAGCATCATGTCTAACTTTCGCATAAATTTTTTTTAAAACTTAATCCGTGATAATTTTTTGTTATTTTATTTCAATTCTAAAACTCAAAAAAGTCACCACACGATCTGGAGATCACAACTTTCCTTCTCGCATTTAAGAAAGGCGTGCTGAAGATATTGGGAAACAAACGAATGAAAAAACGCACAAATCTCCCCACTCGCCCACCCACCTATAGATAGACATTTGTTAAGTCTAGAACATGTATTTCTGTCAAAATCTTGAAATCGAACAGTTTTATAAAATTAGTACTTTCTTATACCGAAAGTAAAAATAAAAGTAGCTTCAATTGCTATCTTCGTATTTTGCTTAAGAAAAAAAAAATAACAAAGAAAACGTTATCTTATTTTATACTAGTAAAAAACTAAAGTGTATTAACATTAGATACAGAGATATACACGTAATGCATAGTTTTCGCAATAGCAATTTTATTGCCGTTCTGCGTGGGTATTGTTTATGATATTCAAACCGAAGAGTTCCTTGTCCTTATGGTCTTGTTGAACGAGTCGCCTGATATCTGAAAATGATACATTTAAACGTAAACCCGCTAAAGTAGACTTGTTCCGGTTCGTAAAAAAATCATTTGGAAGGCAAATTTCGAGAAGTTAAGACATTTCTACAACGAAAGGTATATGTAATTCAGTTTGGTAAAGTTTTGTGACATGTGGATGTACTAAACAACTCACGAACAATGTCTATTCAGGCTTTCAAGATAATGACGGTGGACCGGGTCTTTAATGAACTCGAGAATTCTAGAACACGAAATTGTACTACAATATACTTTTTGGTCAGACAGATTACCAAAAATAGAATTTGAAATTTTCATCATTTGATCATAAGCGATCATTTAATCGATATATAAATTATCTTAATGTGTTCGCAAAGTTTTTTATTTTTTTCTGCACTGAAATGCCTCTTTACGATTACAAACAAAAACGTACATCAAACATGATAAAGCTTTTCCTCACCACGGTGTTCAAGTTTAGAAACCGGCGGAGTAACTGGTATTCTGAACGGTGGCTTGGTTGTAGTAAACTAGTAGTTTAGCTACCTTTATTTCACATATAACGTCAATGGATTTTTAAAATAGGGGAATATCGATTGCAAGCAGTTTTATGGTGTATTTTAATATGACTAATTTTTATTTGATTTCAGCTAAAATAAATAAGGATTTCGTAGTTTGCCAATAATTTTTTGAACTCCGTGGTTGATAATTGTCCCAACGAAACTTTTAAGATGTTGATAAAATTGTGGAATGGCAAATTCCTTATATGTCTATATGCGAGGGATGAAAATAACCCAATAAATCCACTTAGTAAAGTTGATACACGCACAAATTACCAGTACGACATAAGGCTGCAAGCTCAAGTGTCCATTGATGGAAGCGAGACGACCTACATTAATTATTATGATTCTACAGATTAAATTTTAAGCTACAACGCAGCTTATCTGCCAAGCATACGACCCTTGCCTGGGCAAAACAACCACTGCCATCAGATGGTCCTTCTTGATGGCCAGGCCAGCAGTGTCGTTTCGCAGAGCCACCCTGGCGGTCATAGTTCTCGTCAAAGTCTCTAGTCGGAACTAGTGCTGTCAAATCCGTTACATTTTAAAATCCGGATTTCGGATTTTAAATTATCCGGTATCCGAATAATCCGGAATGTGTCAAATTTTTACTATCCGGATAAAATCCGTCTTGCAAATCCGTTATCCGATAAATTCACTATCCGGTTTCATCCGAAAAATTCACTATCTGGATTCATCCGAAAAACCCGCTATCCGGATTTATCCAAAGAATCCGATATCCGGATTTATCCGAAGAATCCGATATCCGGATTTATCCGAAGAATCCGATATCCGGATTTATTCAAAAAATCCGATATCCGGATTAGCCCTAAATAATCCGCTATCCGGATTTTTAAAGAAAATCCTATATTCGGATTTAAGCAAAAATCAGTTTTATAAATTTATCTGCTTGCGTTTATTCATTAAATTAAATTAAACATTCAAGTAAATCCACATATCTATAGTCTGCTTTCATCTGGCATTTAGAATTTGTATGAATGTGCAGTTAATTCAGATAAACATTAGAAACATTGTAGGTATATGCGTATTCCAGTAATCGCTGTCTATGTCTAAGTTCCTCATTTTAATACAGTTTAAACTTAAATATTCAAAATCATCGATAAATCTGTTATAAATATATTATCTGGATGTATTCGTTATTTAAATTAAAAAAATTAACCATTGGTGGCAAATAAGAATTCAATATGTGCAAACTTAATTATTCAGTATTTCAATTGTTAGAATAGTAGTGTGTCATTCAATATGCTGTTTTGCGTCGGCACAAAATCTATAAAACGCATAATTTCAAGACAGAAAAAATGGATGAGGCTCTTACCCCCCTTCCACTAAATGGTGATGGGTATGACAGAAATGTTAATAAAAATACACATAAAACAAAAAAAATTTATAAGAGAACTTAATAGTTATACGTTTCATTCTTTCAATTATTATAAAATACTAATTATTTACCATAAAATATACCAAAAAACTACTTATAAACAGAAACAGTATTACACCCAAGGACCTAACAAATAAAACGTAAATCTTAATATTAAAATTCAAAGAAACAATAAACAGGTAAGCAAGCTGGGTTAGATAAAATTATTTCTAAAAATTTCAAATGTTTAATGTAGTAACCCTTTGAAAAAATGGCGGTGTACCTGTATTAAATAAACCTGTCTCACTCGTTTGGCAAAAAGGTATTTTTAAGCTGGGATAGTGGTCATTCATTTGTATATTTCTCTAAGCATTTCCTAGAATGCCCCTGGTCAAACGCCATGATGCCTACTTATTGTACCCTAGCGTCGGCCTTGTGATTGTAAATTTAGACATGTTTCTTTATAGCTACTAAAAGAACAGCTAAGAAAAAATCTAGAAACAAAATCCTAGGAAACAATTCACACAAAAAATCTAAGAAAAAAATTCATAATATAAAGTTCGTTTGTTTATTTGTAATAGTAAAAATTATTATTTAAAAAATAGCAGTCGTCTTGTTAATACAAAACACAATTTAAAATGTAACATCTCTGTGTATGTACCAAGCCCATGATATATAATACTACTTATTATAATTGTTTACAAACTGAAATAGTGTCATATGCAATAACGCCGAAAACAAAAATATCGGATGCAAATAATGTGTTCATTGGAAAAACCTAAATAATGCTTTACAACTATCAAACAAGCGCGATTTTCGTAGGGGGTTATAGAGGTATAATAAAAAAAAACGCTCCAACTCCCCCCAAGCAAGTTACGTAAATTCAAAAGCAAAATTAAGAGTTACTTGTTGTATTAACATTTTATTGAACGAAATTCGATCGCGCTTGACAGTTGACACCACTATTTAGCCGACCGACCCCTATAGTGAAGCATAGATGTGATGATCAAAGCAAACCAACTACCTCGAAACTTTCTTGCAGAAAAAATATTGCAGGCTTGCAACTCCTATTAAAATTTAAGCTTGTAGGGACACAGAAATATCAGCATTTCCCTGGAAAAACCAATCCCGATGTCGAACAATGAAGTGGTCGAAGATGCACTCTGTCAGGGTTATAAACACCCTGTTAAGAACCAAACCAAAGCCGCTTTATTTCGCAATCCCTTGGAAAGTCCACCAATCAAAAACATTTAAAGCTTAGGGGCAAAAATTTAAAGTTGAATTCAGTACAAGTAGACATCATAATTCCAAAATGATTTACCTTAAACTAACTAGACTAGTCACTGGAATTGCTTTATCACTGGCCAATGCACTGCAAAGCCTTGCTTCTCATTCCCACTAGTTTAATATTAATAATGTTGATAATGCAAGAGGTTGTCCAAGAACAGTTACAATCCGACCATAGACAACTTGAATAAATTAAATTGTTAAACAAACCATTAGAAAGTCTATTTTATGAGTTAAAACACTAGCAAAAAGCTGTAGCTGAAAAACCAAAATTGGTTTTTTTGGTAACCAGCAAACCGTATTTAAATAAAACAAATACTTTAAAAATTAAAATAAAACTTAATTTTTAAAAAGTAATAGCTCTAATCGACATGGAAAATTCAAATTTCTATCATCATATAATCTGAGTATTCTAAAACTGCATTTTGAAGAATCGAATATTAAAATACTAATTCACGGAGTTAAGATGTTAAGATGATCCTTAATAAGTATGAAATAAAATATTCTTTGAATATTCTAAAATCCGGCATAAAATTTAAAAATCCGACATCTGCATATAAACAAAATTCGAAATCTGAATTCGTATAGATAATCCAAAATCCGGATCGACATAAGAAACCCTAATTCCAAATTGAGAATAAAAACATCCGAAATCCGAATCTCTGCGAGAAATCCGAAATCCGAATCTCTGTGAGAAATCCGAAATCCGGATCTCTGTACGAAATCCGAATCTCTGCAAGAAATTCGAAATCCGGATCGCTGTACGAAATCCGAAATTCGGATCGCTGTGTAAAATCCGAAATTCAGATTGCTATGTCAAATTCGAAATCCGGATCTAAACCTAAAATCCGAAATCCGGATAAATTCAAATACCGGATTTTTACCTTACACTAAATCCGGATCTTCGCCGGTTGCCAGCCCTAGTCGGAACAGCAACAGCAGCTTCTTTCAGTGTAGTTTACTAACAGTTTCAGTACTTATCGAGTACGCACAGCTCAATGTTAGTAGTCTAATCATATTGCCGGAACCTAGACGACGAATGTCGGGAATGTGAAACATCTAGGTCGACAATTTGATCATGGGCGGCAGCAGGTTAAGCAATTGTTATGGTCTAGATCTCTATCATTAGTAGACATACCACTCTTACCTGCACTTCACTTTCAACTACCTCTTGATGGCTTAGAACAACCCAATAAATCTCCTATGCCAATTTTTTACAGATGAGGTCTCATGAACGTACTGACTGAGACGCAGGCAAATTTACATCCTCAGTTAGAAAATTTGGAGTTTTTATTTGAAAAGCGTCACGCTATCGTTCAAGTGTTTTTAGTGGCTACTCTATTTCGTGAAATCGTTCATTAATTCCTTCTTGGTTTGAGTTAAGAAGATCTTGAACTTTTACAAAAAGCTGTGGATGTGCCAAGTTGAAACCACTGAAGTGACCGTTACATTGCTGGCCCAGCACAAGGTGTCTTTGTTCACGCCTCTCACCTAGGTGAGGGTCCTTGGCCGCCCCGCCACTCGTCCTCTACACTATTTGATTTGAAAGACTAGGGGACAGCACCCAGCAGTGCATTGTTTGTTTAGGTTTTGCATCAGGTAGAGGGTCTTTGGCCCTCTCGTTTGTCATTACTAAAAAACTACATGTACACAACAGTCGAGTCACTTTGGTATTACTGGAAACGAAGAAGCTGATGAACTCTTTAAGAAAGGTGCAGCTACTAATGCAGTGGAGCCGCAGCCCAATTGAGGTATGTCTATCACTACAAAAAGACAAGCCGTAACTAGACAAATAGAAAATTGGTGAAATACTGAAGAATAGTTAATATTACAATATACTTTCGGCTTAGGCTTCGTCGTCATTTGGGGAATATACCCTGCACAATCAGGTAACGACCGACTCGTAACTTGTCCGCTTTTACAAGCATTGGCTTTAAAAGTGTGAGCAATATTTATTTGTAGGCTCTGCCTGCCTAAACAGGGCCGTGTCCTTAGATTATTTATACTGGAGAATATACTCGGGGCAGAGACTTCCAAACTTCTTTTAATTAAAAGACCAAAGTGTAATATCAGTTAACTTCTCTGTTCATACATTCAAATTGGTTATTAAGTAGTTTTAATCATCAAAAAAATTATTCAGAAATAAAAAAATCATAGCGCGCCAGAGATAAAACACATAGAAAATTTATGAAAAATTCGGGCCTCACATGAATTTTGATTAACACTAAGCTGATTATTTGTTTAACGGAATAAAAACTTAAAAAATTAATTTCTTTTAAAAAATACTATTAAAGTAGGTTGTGTGACAGAGTGACTTTAGCTTAGAGCTTGTAAACATTACTAATTCTGAACAACGCAGCGTGTGAGACAAAGTCCCTGTCCAATTTTTTTTTTAATTTGGAGACTACAATATCTTAAACAGCTTATCCGATAGGGCACGAAACGAGACGTATAGTAACATAAATATCTAGAAGTAAATAATTAATTATGTAAACAAAATAGTACCATAAACATCAAATCTGAATCAAAGTCGGGGTGATTTACGCTAGCCCAAGTAAATGGTAGGTGTGCTCACTGTATGTTGTCTATTAAGGAAAAATTTTTTCACGACGTGATTTAGTAACAAATCAAATTGCAGAAAGTGTAACGAATGAAACAGCACTAGATCCGAAAGACTTAGACAGCTTCCAACTTATCTCCGTAAATTTTGTATGCTCTGCTAGGAGGTGAACAGAGAGGTAGCTCAATAATAACTCTCGTTAGTTGTAGTTGTTTAACCGCTGGCCGCTTCTTCTTCCTTTTAGTCAATTTTGCCTGTTCCACTTATATTCACAAACTATCTCTGCGTCCTTTGTTGGGACGTCCGATACTTCTTCTTTCTTTGGGGTTGGCTGTCTGGTACTGTTTTCACTAATCTGCCGTTATCTATTCTGAACGCATGATTATTCCATTTTTGTCGTCTGGAGTTAACCCACTTCTTTATTGGTTGTAATTTAGAGGTTTACCGTATGTTATCAATTATTACACTGTCTCGTCTTGTCTTTCCCATAATTCGTTTTAGTATTGTCATCTCTGCCACTTGTATCCGCTGTTTTGTCGTTGCGGTTTCTGCCCTGGTTTCCATGGCGTATGTCATGATGGATCTTACCGCTTCTTTGTATATTCAAATTCGTCCCTTCGTTTTCAGTCTTAGATGTTTGTTTTTCGATATCGTATGATTTAGGCAGCTTCCTTTTTTTTCTGCTTTTATTGTTTTCTTTCTTAATTCTTTGTCCAAGTTCCTGTGACTTATTATTTTCACTCCCAATCACTTTATGTGTATTGCTTGTTCAATGGGATTGCTCTCTACTACCAATTTGCATCTTATTGGCTTTTTTGCTACTGTCATTGATTTTGTTTTTACGTAGAGATTTTCATTTCTCCATATTTTACTAACGTGATACAGTATCCTCTATAGCCATCTACGTTTTTATTAATTGTATTCTTTAATCAATGTTATTATAGGTAATGGTACTTCTCTAGTAGTAAGTATTTTTGTAATTTCCTTTAATTGAATTTTATCAAACGCTTTTTTTAGTCTATGTAGCTTTGGCACGCTGATCTGTTATATTCTAACAATGTTTCTATAAATTGTTGTAGATCAAATATTGTCTTTCACTTCTAAATCCTTGATGTGGATCTTCTAATGTGATTATTCTACTAAGTGTTTGTTTAAAAACTCTTGTTGTTAGTTTCAGTGTAGTATTGAGTAAATTAATCTTTCTATTGTTTTTCGAATGTTTTTTGTCGCCTTATAGTAAATAATAATAACAATACCCAGCAAACATGGCCAAAGCGTGCCAAAGTAACAATTTTCCTAGTTTTAATAAAATGTGGGGAATTTCGAACGGTTGGTTATCAACTTTATTCAATATTTGCCACAGTTCTTGTAGGTATACTGTATTCTATGCCTTTATCGAGTATCTAATTTCCACTTTTCTTAACCTTTAGAAATTTAGTAACTATTTGCTATAAGTTTTAATTTTTAGTGGTTTAAACTTAACTTTAAAATTGAGTTGCATAAAGTTTAAAACGAGTATTGTAATCAATTTAAATAACCTTTACATCTCAGGCAAGCATCATTTTCTATTTGTATTTTTTTCCATCAACTAATAACGCCTTCCTTCAAGTTTTACAAATGTACATGTAAAAGTAAGTTTTTTTAGCTTATTCGGGTTTAAGTCCGTTATGCTGATGACTCCTTAGGGGGACAACACGCATTCGTAGCTGTCGACTCGTGCCAGCACATTACACCCTTAAAATTGATGAGGTTTTGATGATATTCTTCTGATAATCTTTTGCATTACAGTATAAATTATGGCCGCTAATAGTATATCTAAGGACGAACAAAAAAATCTGAACTTACTTTTAGACGATTATCTACTTCAAACATCATGAAAGTTGAATTTTGATATTGTGTAGGTGGTTCAGTTTAGTCAACTGTAAAGCAAATTTGCTTACTCTTAGAAACTAATAAATTTTCAAAAAATAAACAACTCTAAACTCTGTAGTTGTATCATTTTACTAAAGCTTGCAGTGTATATATGCTTTTCTCTTTGAAACTTTCCCGATTGTTTACCAACCGATTGCATTCCTCAAGGAAGGCTGACTTATTCCGTATTCATCTTCTTATTTTGCCTGGATCATAGAGTCCTGTTACAAAGTTAATTAGATTCAATTGTAACTCCCTAATTATTGTTTATAAGTCTAATTATAAAGTTCTACTCTGTGTCGTATAAAGCAATAACGAGATCAAGTTAACTGTCCTCTGTAGGAACGGTGCTGTATTAATTCTAAATTGTTTTGAATGGTTACAATTTACATTTTGTTTGGTGTTTGTTATAAAATATCTAAGTCTTGTTAGTGTTTTGAACAATGATATTCGTCAAAGCTTATATCGTTTTCCAACTAAATAACTACGCTAACCAAATTATAATTCAAACATTGTTGAGATTCTTTTCAGATATTATGAAACTGACAAGATAATTTTATAAAACACGCATTAAATTGTTAAAAAACGAATACACAAACGATTTAGAATAGCAAATAAAAGCTAATAGACGAACAATCTAGTTTGTGTGTGAGTTTACGTTTTAATGATGGAAAATAATTTCATTTAATCCTATTGTGGTTAGTTTTTGGAATCAAAAAAACTTGTTTTATAATTTTGTATGTCACATTAGAGGTTTTTGTAGCATTAATTTATTAGCGCCATATTTTTAGTGCTAAAAGGTTCCACGACAGATTGTACAATACTACTACTCTATCAATGGAAAGTTGTTCCTATCATCATTTAACATGTTTATACTAATTTTAAAGCCAAAATTCATAAACTTTTGTAAACACAAAAAAATGGATGTTGTTCAGGTAAATTACAAAAAAAGTGTTTTCTCCATCAAAGGTTGTTCCTATTGCCATTTAACATGTTCATACCGATTTTGAAGGCAAAATTTGTAAAAAACAAACAAAAAAATCGACGGTGGGATGACCTAGGGGTGGTAGGAAAATTGCATTTTAAGAAATTTGACATTCGTAGAATACTAATCTGAACTTCTTTTGCAAGTTCGTTTATATGAAACACCCCTCTCCCCAGACCTCCTTTTTTTGGGCGGACCAATCTCGCTAGCGCCAGTACAAGAGTATTTTAATATCGGTTCAGGTTTCATCCAAAAACTGAACATTAGTTGCAATACCACTTGCAATGCAATATTTAAATAAAGTGTTTGTGCAACCTACACTTTTCTTTCTAATTTACGAAAAACTGTTAAAAGTAACTTACGTTGTTATATAAATGTATACATTAAGTTAGTGACTCAACGAATTAATATTCAATCGATGTAACCCAATATTTTTATTTAACATACCAGCTGCTTCCGGGCGTGTTATGAAATCGTCTGGCCAAAGACTACAAAATAAAATCGATAAGGGTTCTGGAACCGAGAAGTTCAGAACGTAGGTCCATCTTGATCAATCTATCTATCTAGAAACTAATAAATTTTCAAAAAATAAACAACTCTAAACTCTGTAGTTGTATCATTTTACTAAAGCTTGCAGTGTATATATGCTTTTCTCTTTGAAACTTTCCCGATTGTTTACCAACCGATTGCATTCCTCAAGGAAGGCTGACTTATTCCGTATTCATCTTCTTATTTTGCCTGGATCATAGAGTCCTGTTACAAAGTTAATTAGATTCAATTGTAACTCCCTAATTATTGTTTATAAGTATAACGTTTTCAACGCTTTAAGACGTTTTCCGTGTAACGTTCTCGTCTTTACTACGTTCGAATCACGTTAAATTATTTATATTTGTTTCGAGTAGCTTCAGGGAGTTGTCCAGGGTTCACCTGGGTTACCAGAACCTTTCAATAATGTACAAATCGGAAACGGGTTAAATTAATATCAATATAATATATATAACTATGTACAATTTAACTAAATGTATGTATTCACTGGAAAATAGAATTAAGTACTGCAATCTGTTATAAATAAATAAAATATTAATTTCAGAGACGCTGTTTTGTGGCATCTAAATTTCTGCCGCACTCTGTATGGTACGGTTTCCGAATTTGCTCTGGACGGCTGGGTATGTTGGTGCGTCAACGACCTTGTTAGTTTAAATGTTGTTTTCTGCGCCGGTTTGCCCGTATTATCGGCCAAACGATCGGACTGGTATTTGAAAGCTAAACAAAGATTAGTATGCGTTTTGGTGAATTGCACGTATTAATGCAAGACAAATAAATTCGGGAACAGTTCAAAAGTGCCATTAAACGTCTTAACGGTAATTTCTGACTTTAAAAATCAACGGTTACCAATATAGTACAAAGTAGTGACCTTGCCTGCAATTACAAAATGTAAGTGAAACAAACAATGCTAGTTTAAAATACTTTCCACTAAAATCACACCTGTTGATTACGCTTTAAACAACCAGGCTACGTTTGAGTATCAGCTACTCGTTGTTTCGTCTGTTTCAGGGAGTATTATACTTATTGGTTTAATGAATGTTAACTTCTTTCGCCATGCGATAAAGTATTTTTGCGGAGGGGTAAATTAACAGCAAACTACTGACATTTTCGCCGAGTGAGTTTGGAATTTCCCCAGAATAACACACCTCAAGATTCTTAGGATTTTGCACCCCATAATCTGAGATTACCATCGATTTCCCTGTGATTTTTCACCCAGGAAAAAGTCAACAGTTATTTAGCAAGATAGTGAACTGACAATACTTGAAGGTCCTACGCCTCCAACCTTATCGACAATTCCCTACGGAAGAAACAGTTGGCCTCTGAAGCATTGAACACCACGCTCCAAGAGTTGACTGTTAATAATTACTGTCCTCTGACATAAACAGGTTCGTACATTGAAAGTGATCTCAAATCGCAACTGATAAGTTTTAACGCAACTTTTAATTTCAGGTAAAAGTGATTCGTGAACTGTACTTTAATACTTGCCGGAATTTGGAACATGTGAATGCAAAACAGGCTGGATCTCTCGGATGTCGGTAAACTGGTAACTGGAACAGTAATAAAATAATTACAACAATTATAATTCAATTGACGGCGTACACTGATGAACAGTTCGGTTTGTTTTCAGTAAAACAATTCGGTAACGGCTGGATTTTCTGGTATGAATTCTTTAAATACTTTTAAACTGTAATTATTTAAATGTGAACTCAAATACACAGGCTAATTTCAAACTGTATATTTGCCAGTTAAGCTAGCGAATTGTTCGACTAGTCGGTTTGACCCTAAGGGTCTGAGTCTCTGGATTCGGCAGCTCCTTTACTTTTTATAGTTAACCCAGCTCATCTTGCGGTTTGAATTTAGCGCATTTCCCTCTCCGCTTGTAGTGGGAGATGTCCTCGCTCAGTCATCTGAGATGGATCGGTACTCGAAGCGCCATCCGCGCCTTTTTCGAGAACTAAGGGCGGTGCTCGTTTAAATAAAATTGTAAAACCACAAATACGCGAATTCTGCGCGCACTACACTTTGGATATAATTTTACCCTGTCACACATGCCCCTCCCTTCCGGTTGAAGGTAATGATGCGGGTGTAGGCTGATTTCATGTGTTGAGGAAAATTTCGGTTCTGGAACAATTTGTGATTCTCACCATGGGAAAACATGTCGGTTATTTTCCCGCTTTTCTATCCCCATGCTTGCTAACTGGTCCACACGTACACGAACAAAGGATCCATCGCCACAGAAGATCTTGGTACGTGGCCGATTCTTCCGTTTCCGGCGGTACTTCGCCTTCGTTTCGGCAACATCCACAGGAGCGACACTCGCGGTGTCTGCGGGAACGATGGACGGCTTCTCCAGCGCGGTCAAGCAGAACATGGTTCTAGGTGCTGGTTCTGGCGGATTGGGCTTACTTGGCTGCTCTGACACCATGTCCTCTGGTTTCGATGCCGGGAATCGAATCGGTGCTGTAGGTGGCGGTGTACCAGGGGTTAACGGTAGGATCCCTTCTGGTGTTTTCGGTGACGGTAAAAATACAGCATCGGCTCGGCAGGGTAGGTAGGTGTCTTCGGCGACGGGCCAAATAAACGGGCTAATTTTTCTCTTACTTCTGCTGCAGGAGTTTGCGGTTCAAGGTAGTTGGGTAGACTTGGAGAATATCCTGGATCCTTCGGAGACGGAATGGCCAAAGTTACAGTACCTGTCTCGGAAACGGTGGCCTTCCCCATGAGTCCATCGGGACTGGATGCCCTGGGCGGAGGTGGCAGGTACTGGGCCGGATTCCAGGGTTTAATCTTCAGGAGTCTTCCACTACGTTTCGGAATGAACCGGCGATGAAACTTGCGATTGACTGGAGCCATTTCTAGGATACACTTGGACTTGCTTCAGACGAACTGTCCTAGAAGGTTCCGGATCACGGCTTTATAGACGTTGCGGCTCACCTGATGCCCTCTCTCCCGGCGGTTGAAGAGTAGGATTGTCGAGGTCGTAGGCTGGTTTAAGGTCCTTTATATGAACACGTCCTGCGAACCTCCTTTTCTGGGCCTCTTGTAATTCAAGGATAACAGGTGACACAATTCTTTTTATTTTAAACGGTCCGGCGTACTTCGGTGCTAGTTTCTTCATGAAACCTTTTGAGGCATCGGATAGTACGTGTTCTTTCTTGAACACCAGGTCACCAACCTTTGGACGCCACTCGCGTCTCCGTAGATTGTAGTGGTGACTTTGGTGGGCAAATGCTTTTGCTAGATTTTCTTTCACAATCTTGAATATCTGTTCTAGCTTCGTCATCTGCTGCTGGTACTCTGGATACTTTCCGATGCGGGCTAAGTCAATTGCTGGATCGGCTTGCTCGCGGATAGACCTGGGTGGAAGTAGTTCACGTCCGTAGTTCAACATCGCCGGCGAGAATCCGGTTGATTCCTGGGTCGACGTGTTGATTGCAAACATTACTTCTGGTAGGTGTGCATCCCAATTTTTCTGGTTACCCCGGGCTAGTTGCGCAATCATGCGACCGACTATTTTGTTCGCCCTTTCCACAGGGTTACACTGGGGTGTATACGGCGGCGTGAATTGATGTTTGATCCCGTACGTCTCGGTCATTGCTCGGAACATCTTATTTGTATACTGTGACCCATTGTCAGATATGACTACTTTCGGAGTCCCAAATCGGTACAAAATCTTGTCTTGGAAGGCCTGGATAACGGGTTTCGTTGTCGCCCTCCTCAAAGGATGTATTTCTACCCACTTGGTAAATCTGTCTTGAAACACTAATAAATATGCATTTCCTTTCGCAGAACGAGTTAATGGACCAATCAAATCGGTGCTTACCACTTCCCAAGGACCTTCTACCCTCGACCAACACATCTTCCCACCTGGAGGCTGTTGAGACATTTTATACTGCTGGCAGGTTTGACAGGAACGGACGTATCGAGCGGTATCTCGATACATACCTGGCCAGAAGTAATGCTTCACCATCCGGTTGATGGTCTTGGTGACTCCTAGGTGTCCCGTGTTGTCGTGGCATTCTTCCAGGACGGCTGTCCTCTGGGGTTTCGGTACACAAAGTTTCCATAGCGGATGAAAACCTTCAGTGATGGCTGTACTGGTATTCGGAAAACAACGGTATAACTTGTCTTCTTGAATCTTATATGAAGAGAATACGTCCGGCTCTGTTTCTACATTCCTCTTCATACGCTGATACCATGTACACGCTTCTTCAGGGATTACGGCGGCTAGAGCTTCTGGGGCAGGAGATGCTAATTCAGTGTTCTCCCGTGCTCTCGACAACGCATCGGCGACCTGATTCAAGGCGCCTTTCCGGTATACGATCTCAACTTCTGTCGTAGGTCTGCGGATGTCTGAACATTTCGGTTCTTCTGTGTCCAAGAGCTGGTTCAGCCGCGTCGACTGACTTTCGGATAGGGCTTGAAGTCCTCCCAACTCTGGTACGTTCTCATTACTTTGCAGTAAAATCACTTCATCTGCAATTTTTAGTACTTTCTGTCCTGGCTGGATTGTAGCGTTCACGGTTCGCATCCAATCTAACCCCACAATGGCTTCGGTTGACAGGGACGGCAGGAATTCCCAAGATAACACCATTCTGAGCGTGCCTACACTCATCGGAAATTGTAGACTCCCTCTGGTCCTCATGCGTGACCCATCGGCTAGTCGTACTTCGGTTTGCTGGTGCGTATTCAGGTTATATCCTTTCTTTTCTAAAAACTTACCTAGTCTTCTTCCCACGTAGGATTTGGTAGATCCGGTGTCCACTAGAGCTCGGAAATCACGTCCGTGTACGGTGATAGTCATGAACAGTCGTGACTCTAGGGCGGCTAGGCGGTTTAATGCAGGTTCTGGCTGGTTGATGAATTGATTCACCTTCTGGAGCCATCCGGACCATTCCGCGGCTGTAGTTTTCGGAGAGGCTATGGCGGAAAGCTGACGAAGAGGCCTCACTACTCTTGCCGGCTTCGGTCGTTTCTCCGGATGCGGTACGGTGCAGTCTTCATGCGTCGAATATACCCCGTTCTTTCCACACCACGAGCAGAAAATACGCGGAGCACTTTGGCATCTTCTCCGCCAATGTCCGGCCTTCCCACAGCGCCAGCATACTCTCTCTCTCACGTATGCGCTGTCGGTAGGGGGACCTGGACTCCTTGGTACATCGCTCCTGCTGTTGGTTGCGGCTACGGCTTCGGGTGCACGAGTACGGTTCGGTGATCGGTTTTTACGGCCTCTCGGGTGCCCTCTGGATCGTTCGGCTCTGGTCGCTGAAGTTGCTCTGGATTCCTCCGGGTGAGGATTCGGCATTACGGCGCTGACGTCGTTTTTCGGGTAACGGGCCGGGTTGTTACGGTTTTCCCGGATGCGGTACGACGCAGTCTCGTCCCGGTATTTTTGGCTGGAGGTCTGTACCGAGCGAAAAACCTTACTTTCGCTTTGTAGGGTTTCGTATTCCTCGGCCTGTTCAACGAGCTCTGTGAGTGTATTGAAATCCCTGCGTTTTACGTACATTTTGTACTCCGGTCGTAGGTTTTCGTACGTTCTCTCTAGCTGTTGCTCGGACGAGAGGTTCCCCAATCTTCTCATGAGTGTTTGCAGAGCTGTAAGATACTCGGCGACGGTCTCCTTCTCTCTCTGCGTCCTGGATCGTATTTCTTCTTCCAACTTAAACTGAAACCTCGCTGGTAAGTAGCGAGCTCGGAACTGTTTTACGAATCCGTCCCACGTCTGCCATTCCTGGTTATTGTTCCTGTACCATAACAGAACTTTATCCTTTAGGATCTCGGGTAGGGCAGTTAGTAGGTCGTTGCCTTCGTATTGGTAACACTTCCTCAGTTCTTCTATCCGTTCTAAGAAGGAAAGCGGATCACTTACCCCGTCAAACTTCACTCCCCATTTGCGGACTGTATCGCAGATCTGGGCAGCGGTTGGTCGGGCAGGTGATAAACTTCTCACAGCGGTCGGTGTTGTCGGTCTCTCCACCTCGGTTCGGCTTTCGGTTGGTCCTTCACCGGTCTTCAAGAAATGGCTCATCCGGGTCCTCAAGATTTCTACGGAGCCGGTGGTGTCTAACCTAAACTTGCGTAACTCTTTGATTAAGTCTTCTTTCTTGATTTTGTATATCCAGCTGGCTGGCGGTCCACCTTCAGTACGTTCGGAGTATTCTTCCTCGGAGTCAGAACCCATCTTTTCGGTTTAAACGGTTCTCTGGCTGTTTGGATCTGGATCTGCGGGTCTCTTTCCCACACGGTTGGTCTCTGGTTTTTCCCCAAGCTCAAGTCGCTGCTGCGGGCGCCATATAACGTTTTCAACGCTTTAAGACGTTTTCCGTGTAACGTTCTCGTCTTTACTACGTTCGAATCACGTTAAATTATTTATATTTGTTTCGAGTAGCTTCAGGGAGTTGTCCAGGGTTCACCTGGGTTACCAGAACCTTTCAATAATGTACAAATCGGAAACGGGTTAAATTAATATCAATATAATATATATAACTATGTACAATTTAACTAAATGTATGTATTCACTGGAAAATAGAATTAAGTACTGCAATCTGTTATAAATAAATAAAATATTAATTTCAGAGACGCTGTTTTAATACGTCTTGTGGCATCTAAATTTCTGCCGCACTCTGTATGGTACGGTTTCCGAATTTGCTCTGGACGGCTGGGTATGTTGGTGCGTCAACGACCTTGTTAGTTTAAATGTTGTTTTCTGCGCCGGTTTGCCCGTATTATCGGCCAAACGATCGGACTGGTATTTGAAAGCTAAACAAAGATTAGTATGCGTTTTGGTGAATTGCACGTATTAATGCAAGACAAATAAATTCGGGAACAGTTCAAAAGTGCCATTAAACGTCTTAACGGTAATTTCTGACTTTAAAAATCAACGGTTACCAATATAGTACAAAGTAGTGACCTTGCCTGCAATTACAAAATGTAAGTGAAACAAACAATGCTAGTTTAAAATACTTTCCACTAAAATCACACCTGTTGATTACGCTTTAAACAACCAGGCTACGTTTGAGTATCAGCTACTCGTTGTTTCGTCTGTTTCAGGGAGTATTATACTTATTGGTTTAATGAATGTTAACTTCTTTCGCCATGCGATAAAGTATTTTTGCGGAGGGGTAAATTAACAGCAAACTACTGACATTTTCGCCGAGTGAGTTTGGAATTTCCCCAGAATAACACACCTCAAGATTCTTAGGATTTTGCACCCCATAATCTGAGATTACCATCGATTTCCCTGTGATTTTTCACCCAGGAAAAAGTCAACAGTTATTTAGCAAGATAGTGAACTGACAATACTTGAAGGTCCTACGCCTCCAACCTTATCGACAATTCCCTACGGAAGAAACAGTTGGCCTCTGAAGCATTGAACACCACGCTCCAAGAGTTGACTGTTAATAATTACTGTCCTCTGACATAAACAGGTTCGTACATTGAAAGTGATCTCAAATCGCAACTGATAAGTTTTAACGCAACTTTTAATTTCAGGTAAAAGTGATTCGTGAACTGTACTTTAATACTTGCCGGAATTTGGAACATGTGAATGCAAAACAGGCTGGATCTCTCGGATGTCGGTAAACTGGTAACTGGAACAGTAATAAAATAATTACAACAATTATAATTCAATTGACGGCGTACACTGATGAACAGTTCGGTTTGTTTTCAGTAAAACAATTCGGTAACGGCTGGATTTTCTGGTATGAATTCTTTAAATACTTTTAAACTGTAATTATTTAAATGTGAACTCAAATACACAGGCTAATTTCAAACTGTATATTTGCCAGTTAAGCTAGCGAATTGTTCGACTAGTCGGTTTGACCCTAAGGGTCTGAGTCTCTGGATTCGGCAGCTCCTTTACTTTTTATAGTTAACCCAGCTCATCTTGCGGTTTGAATTTAGCGCATTTCCCTCTCCGCTTGTAGTGGGAGATGTCCTCGCTCAGTCATCTGAGATGGATCGGTACTCGAAGCGCCATCCGCGCCTTTTTCGAGAACTAAGGGCGGTGCTCGTTTAAATAAAATTGTAAAACCACAAATACGCGAATTCTGCGCGCACTACACTTTGGATATAATTTTACCCTGTCACATAAGTCTAATTATAAAGTTCTACTCTGTGTCGTATAAAGCAATAACGAGATCAAGTTAACTGTCCTCTGTAGGAACGGTGCTGTATTAATTCTAAATTGTTTTGAATGGTTACAATTTACATTTTGTTTGGTGTTTGTTATAAAATATCTAAGTCTTGTTAGTGTTTTGAACAATGATATTCGTCAAAGCTTATATCATTTTCCAACTAAATAACTACGCTAACCAAATTATAATTCAAACATTGTTGAGATTCTTTTCAGATATTATGAAACTGACAAGATAATTTTATAAAACACGCATTAAATTGTTAAAAAACGAATACACAAACGATTTAGAATAGCAAATAAAAGCTAATAGACGAACAATCTAGTTTGTGTGTGAGTTTACGTTTTAATGATGGAAAATAATTTCATTTACTAATCCTATTGTGGTTAGTTTTTGGAATCAAAAAAACTTGTTTTATAATTTTGTATGTCACATTAGAGGTTTTTGTAGCATTAATTTATTAGCGCCATATTTTTAGTGCTAAAAGGTTCCACGACAGATTGTACAATACTACTACTCTATCAATGGAAAGTTGTTCCTATCATCATTTAACATGTTTATACTAATTTTAAAGCCAAAATTCATAAACTTTTGTAAACACAAAAAAATGGATTTTGTTCAGGTAAATTACAAAAAAAGTGTTTTCTCCATCAAAGGTTGTTCCTATTGCCATTTAACATGTTCATACCGATTTTGAAGGCAAAATTTGTAAAAAACAAACAAAAAAATCGACGGTGGGATGACCTAGGGGTGGTAGGAAAATTGCATTTTAAGAAATTTGACATTCGTAGAATACTAATCTGAACTTCTTTTGCAAGTTCGTTTATATGAAACACCCCTCTCCCCAGACCTCCTTTTTTTGGGCGGACCAATCTCGCTAGCGCCAGTACAAGAGTATTTTAATATCGGTTCAGGTTTCATCCAAAAACTGAACATTAGTTGCAATACCACTTGCAATGCAATATTTAAATAAAGTGTTTGTGCAACCTACACTTTTCTTTCTAATTTACGAAAAACTGTTAAAAGTAACTTACGTTGTTATATAAATGTATACATTAAGTTAGTGACTCAACGAATTAATATTCAATCGATGTAACCCAATATTTTTATTTAACATACCAGCTGCTTCCGGGCGTGTTATGAAATCGTCTGGCCAAAGACTACAAAATAAAATCGATAAGGGTTCTGGAACCGAGAAGTTCAGAACGTAGGTCCATCTTGATCAATCTATCTATCTACGTTAATTAAGGTTACGGGTTTCCATGAGACACCGTTTCACACGAAAAAGAGGATAATTTCCGATAGATTTAGAAATTTTCATTTTTTAGCCTTTGGGGTCTACTGGGTCTAATTTGTAGGAAACGAATTAAAAAACGGTTCTTTTAGAGGCATGATTAGAAGTGTGTACTTTTTAGGGTTTGGTGGTGGCATAATTAAAAAATGAGAATGATTCTTAGCACTATCGCACCAGTTTCATTTATTTGAAAGATGATAAAAATGAAAGCTGATTTTTTGTGTTTAAGAAAATTGTATTACTTGAACCTACATCATGATAAAAATAACAATAATATAGATAAAAGTTAGTTGTTGTGTCTAATAAAGTGGAGCGATATTTACCAAAAAAATGATTTTTCTTATAAATGTATTTTCTAATATGAAAAAGTGGGTGTTTGCTGTCAATGCAAAGATTTCAAAAACGAAACTAAGTAGAATTAGATTTTGAGGTGCCCTGAAGCATTTTAAGTTTGCAAGACGTAAAAAAGTGTCCCACTCGCACCCATTTGCCTGTGCTTTTTAAATTTCGATGAAAGAGAACAATTCGGAACTCACCATTTAAGGGTAGCTGCGTTTTGAGTTCCTATCCTGACTGACCATTTCACCCAAATACGACGACATTATCAAAAATTATTAATCCATACTATATAAAAGCTCAAAGGGTCACATTTAATAATCACTACAAGTGACCGCGGTTTCGTGCTTCACAGAGACATTGTCAATGACAATGTCTCTGTGAAGCACGAAACCGCGGTCATTTGTAGTGATTATTAAATGTGATATTTTGTACAAAGTTTTGTAGTGATTTAATTATTTTTAAAATGCAGTATCACCAAGTAAAGGCTGAAACTATTAATTAGCTCAAAGGGTATTTTTCTCCGGTTCCTCCAGCGGCTACCGCTTTACCAATTTAGACCATTTTTTTTAATGAAAGGTTTCTATCTTCAGATGGAACATGAAACATTTTTATATTTTTATTCTACGTCAATTTTTCAATAATAATTATTTTAATTTATAATATATATGAAAGTCTGCTAGACGCGCTTCACTTGAGGCGACATCTACACTAATTATTGGAACTAATGCATCACGTGACTTAGCATTTCGCCGGGTCGGTCAACCCTGAGTCTGCCGTCGAATTTCGGCGGCGAAACACTAGTTACTATTAATCGCGTATTCAGATTTAGTGTCAAACTTTGGCATCTGTTGCTTTGATATCATTCTAGATTTAATAAATCCGTCTCTTCTACTTTCTCCGAATACTGCCATCGACGCTTCAGTGACTATTTTTACGATTCTCTCAACAGCCTGGGTATGACATGGAAACTTTGTTAATTCCATCGCAGAGGAATTGGGTATTGAATTATTTAGTTCTTCTCCTGATATCTTTGCAAGTAAAGGCGGTTCTGTTAATTGGTAAACTTGTCAATCGACGATATCCACGAAGTCGTCGGCATTCATGTTGAGTGGCGATATTATAAAATTTTGTATCTCATTACTTTTTTTTTCTTATTTTGAGTAAACGAAATAAACTCAATTTTCTAATAATATAATAACTTCTTACATTTATCACCATAGCAATTTGAATATTTTTAGGATGTCCGTACAAGCCATTTTTTTGAATAACTGGAACAATTATAGATTTAATACTATCATCAATATATCGTGACCACTTTATTATATTAGGCAAATTGTAACAGCCCAACCTGGGTAGCTTGAAACCAGAGTTCGGTGAAATAAAAGAGAAGACTGCGAATAAGAATTATTTACAATGTTTTTTATCTAGCTATTATAATTAAAAATAATATGTATATTGTGGTGTAGTTTAAATATTCCAATTATTATTTACAATCAAATAAAGTATACAATAAAATGTTCCAAATGCCTCTTTGAGACAAACCGGCTATGATAAATCGACCTCTACGGCACTAGCGTCGTTGACGTCTAGTGTCTTCCGGTTATTTCGTTGCCTGACTGTGGAATTTCCCTGTTGTGTTGCTCGCGACACCCTTTCGACCGCTTGGTAGATAGTAGATCTTCAATCTGTCAAAAATGGCGTTCGATTGACCTGTAAGTCTGTGAACTTAAATCAATGTTTTTCGCCCATAATACGGTAATACAATCAAATGTCTGTAAGGAAATGAATTACAGTACTGTGTTCTGCGGCTCCACTCTTGGTTTTCTCCCACGATCTGGTTTTGACAGGAACTAAACAGTTTAAGTTTGCGAAAACGGATTTTTGAGGTAAATAGGATAAATTCTAATTTCTATTTGCTTTTACGGGAATTAAACGAAGTTAGTAAAGGAATTCATCGGGTGTATTTACTGGAAAATATATACAGGGTTATCTTTAAATGAAAATACGATTCTAACTCATGGGAAGTTTGGCAAATAAAAAAAAATCGTGATTCTGATAAATAACAAAACAAACTGGAAAATCTGGTTTAATAAAATGTTTATAATTCCAACGAAAAACATTCCCATATCGAATTTAAGTAGATTTATTAAAGTGGCCAAAGTTTTAGTTCGAATAGAAAAAAAGGTATTTCCCAATAAGAACTAAACGTTAACTTCTGTTTAATTAAATACTTAATTTGTACGAAAGATGTATCTTCTCCTCAAAATCAAGTAAAATCAAGTCTGGTACTAAATAATTTAATTTAAACTAAAGCCATCTCCATGTTTAAATTAAGTATCAGCTCGGTTAAATTCGAAGTCCAGGTTTTGAATAATGAAACCAAAAATATTTTAAGAGGTAAAATTGATCGGAGTAGGTTAAAAATTTTACTAAGTCGGAAATTAATTAAATTGAAACTGTAAATTATTCTTCAGGTCGTGATGCAAGTGAATGCAAGGTATAAGTTTTGATTTAAATGAAAACAAGGAAGAAATTTTGTTTCATAAAAAAGCAAGGTCGAAGTCTCTTTGACTGGGCTGCTGCAATGATTTTATACCTGGTGAATATGGAGGGAGTTTGGGAAGAGATTGTAAAAATTGGAATTTAAACTCCTCCATGCCCCACGTTCCGTCGCGATCACTGAGCGTGTAAATTCACTTGCAGCGCTGCAGACGCCTTGTCTTGGAATTACAACAACATAAATTATTCAGATTTATTAAAAAATTGTTGTTATTAGAATACCTCGTTACAGAATGTTGTGGACCATTCTTACGAAAAGGGTTTCTTTTTATATAAAACCACATTAGTGCATACACTCGTATTACAAGAGTTTTTTGAAAGATTGCTTGTGGAGACATAAAAGCGCAAAATTTTGTTAACCACCGTGAATGCGCAAGCTTTCCAGGATGTCTTTGAGATAAATTTTAGAAACATTTACCACAAGCAATAACTTGGCACATATTCTACAAACATTTCTAATTCTCGCTGAGATCATCAGGACTTGTGATTGAACTACTAATACAAGAAACATTAATCATTTCTCATATCTCACACTTTTTAAGTAATTTTCAAAGGAAGCCTGAAAATCTGTATGGTCCAGTTGTGTGACTACCTAAATGTTGCAGCAAAGGTTTTAAAAATAGTTCTTTTGCAGGAAGAAAGTACGTTAACGATTGGAGCAATTGTCCAATATAATTCTCAAGTAGTTGTATTACTTTGTTCTTAGATCCAGTAGTTTTAAT
This sequence comes from Ctenicera cuprea, assembly GCA_958336395.1. Lineage (NCBI taxonomy): Eukaryota > Metazoa > Arthropoda > Insecta > Coleoptera > Elateridae > Ctenicera > Ctenicera cuprea. The sequence continues at coordinate 28,159,787 of OY284493.1, read as the reverse complement.
TGTACTATCACAACCCACCGCCATTAAGTTTTGAAGTATCTGCTTTTTTGTTTAAGAAAATTACATGTTTCTTTTTAATATTCTGTGCTGATCCTGAAACTGGCGACACGTGTCGAATATATTTGGAATCGGTTTCTTAAACTAAAACTTCTTCTGCCACAGTTTTTGTATGAATAGTTTCCTTTCGTTTCAGTTTTTGTACAAAAGTTTTATCTTTTTGTCCATCAAAATACAAATCTTTTAAAATTTCTTTGCATCCACTGTGCAATTCCATACGATTTCTTGATCTTGCACGTCTCACTTCACTTCTTACATGCGATCAAAAAGTTTTCTAATTAGAGTTGACCGAAAAGGGTATGTCTTAATTTTGTTTGTACAATTCTATTTGGCATGTATGGAAGTTTTTTATATCTCACATTATCATAACACAAAATAAATAAACAAACGATTTAAGTTAGGAAGAAAATATTACCAAAGGCAACTCTAATTGGAAATGTTTTTGATCGCATGTTACCTATAACCTTTAATGCATAGCCTGTACTGACAATTTAAAAATTTTCCAGAACAGCAAAAGCTAATACTGCACACTTTAGCTAACTTTGACTGCGGAACTCTCAATTGTTTCCTACAGGACACCATTTTTGAAGTAGACGGAAATGAATCTTTAAAATTAGAATTGTTCACTTTTGAATACTCGGCAATAAAACATATTTTCAAGTCTTTGGCATTATGTACACTAAACACTCAAAATCTCAATGCACAAACACTCTCTCACTTAGTAAGTATAACTGCAAATGCGTTAAATGGAGTAAGCACACACGGCGCAGGCAGGCGTCGTTTCTAGTCTTCCCAGAAAGTTTTTTTTTTTAAATTGCAATGAGCGAAATAATAGTAATAAGCAAGACTAAACAAATATTGTTTCTAAACTTTGAGTCCAGTGGGACGCCTCAAAGTTCCCTCTAATAAAATTGAGGTTTGACTATATTATTTTATATTTAAAACGCTGCCGGGCAACCGCCACAAGACCTTCCTCGCAGTTATGGAACTTTTTAATATATATTTCAAAAATTTAATGGAAATTATGGAAAGTTTTAAAATTCTTGAAAAAATTTCGAATATATTTTATAGCACATGTTTATTAAAAATGTAAACAATTGAGTTAAGAATGATTTGAAATTTTGAAAATTTTTGTAACTCAAAATTTTTGAAAATTATGTAAAATTATTTAATAATCTTGAAAGTTTTGAAATGATGTTTGAAAATTAAAAGGCTTTTGTGAAAACAATTTAAATTATTTTCTTCAAACTAATGAAACTTAAAAAAAAATTTTACGAAATTTTAAAAATTTGTAATGTTGAAAAACTGTTGAAGTTCATGTGTGTTACAATTACAATACAATACCACACGATTCTTGTCAGCATAAAACACATAAATTAGCAGCATACCATGATACATAGGGATTTAACGGTTCCTTTAGGTAAAATTAGTTATAATAGAGATATTTCGATTATTAAACAAACTGCATACAATAAAGATTATAATACTCAATTTATTAATACACTAATTAAAGAGAAAGATTATAAATTAGCTATTCAGAAAATTTATCCAACTACTTCATCAGATAAAATGAAATACACCCCAATTCCACATTTTGGCAATAAATCAGAAAAAAATGACAAAATCATAAACAAACGAAATAAATGTAAAATAATTTAAAAGCAACAAAAAACATTTTAAACACTTTGTATAATCATCATCATCATAATCATAATCGGTCCTCTTCTACCTTTCATTCTAGAGGTCTTTCATTCTGGGTTGGCTCTTCACTGTGAAACTAAAGAAAAAATGGGCGAAACAGGTCGCTGGTACATTACCATACTTTTTACGTTTTGAATCTTTTCGCGTCAAGAAGTGATGGAAATTAACATTTAATCTAGCCGGTACAAGCCTGCTGCAGACTCAAGGCGTTGGTTACGTAGGTACGGGCGGCGCGCGCTCATACAGCGTAAAAGGCGCTAAGATAGTTAATGCGCTCACGAAAATAGTTAGAACAACTTTATTTATACAGTTATCAAAAATATGCAAAGAATAAAATTATTTTTTTTATTAGAGCTAATTGATAAGCGTAGTTAAAATCACGTAACTGACGTAAAACACTTGTTGATATTAAAAAGTAAAAGAGATTTGGGAAATTAGTAAAAAACATTTTGTAGTTCAATGCAAGCTCTATCGACTCAAAAAGTGTAACAAAATGTTGTAGGCATTTTTTGACAAATATTTTTTTGAAAATGTCCAAAATTTTGAGCCACTAATATATTTAAAATTTTCAACTTTCTGAAAATGTTTTTACATCACTTGATTATACTTATTAAGGGTAATAATATGACAATTTGTATTAATTGGATATTTTGTTTTTGAGTAATCAGGCATAAATTAAAATTTTCAAAAATTCGTGGTGGCTTTCATTTTAAAGATTCGGCATTTGGAACAACAGCATTTAATTTGTCTTTAGATGCACTACAACGCTATGTATTTAAAACTTCAAAATAATGTTTAGAAAAAAATCTATACCAAAAAAAACAGGTCTAATTTTCGTTTTCGGTTCCGGTTCTGATTAACGACCTTACAATAAACTACCTGCCACTAAGAAAAAACTTCCACACACCATATCTTATAAAAATAGGTCAAGGAGTTCCGGAAATATGAGGAAACGAACGCACCCACGCACTCACCCACGCACCTACCCACGCACTTACCCACTCACAGACAGACATTTTTTGAAAACTACTTTTTTGGTTTTCTTGGACCCCAAAACGCGTATTTCCGTTAAAATCTAAAATTTGAAAATTTGCATGAAATTATAACTTTTCTTACTTCAGTAGAAGTATTGGGAAAGTAACAACAGACAATTTACTAAAATCAGGCATTTACAAATAAAATTATTTGCACTGTAATTCGGTTTATATAAAACAAACAATTAGAAAAATTGGTATTAGGTACAAGAAACACTTGCGTTTTACAAATATAAACACCCGCATAAATCCAACTACGCCAAACATTTATTAGAACACAATCTTCCAATGACAACTAATAACACCCTAAAATTTTTACACTTTTGTGATGATAAACTATGTTGAATATACTAGAACCACTTAAAATTTAAGTTTTCTAATTGCAGGTATAGAAAACCAAGATCAAGTTATGAATATTTATTGTTCCTATAGCAACACCAACTGTTTACTGAAAATGACATGTCAACATGTCGAAATACGTATAAGGCTAAAATAACAACCTGTGTTACGGGCCAAACGGTAAAAAGGGGTCCAAAAGGATTGGACGAGAGATTTGTTAGAGCCCCCGTAACAAAAGGTATGCCGCGGCTAATTCAGAGACCGAGAAGGGGTGGTTCGACCGGTAAACCGGAAAGGCTCTTCGCAAATAGACTTGGGGTTAAATAAAGGAGTTGATTAAAAGGGCGCCACCTGTTTTTGATGTCTTAATAAGGGTTGTTGAAGCGAGACGATAGGCCGATGTACAGGAGGGGGAAGAAACAGGAACCTCCCTTGTAGACAGCTTTCTCGAAGATGACTTACCTTCGGCTTCCCACCTAAGATGGAGTTTACAATATATGCTTATACTTTTGTTGAGGCTAAGTACCGATGTCAAATGAGTCTCAACGTTTAATTTGAACATAAAATATATTGAGTAAAATATGATTGGCCGCAGATTGCAGCTATAAATGAATAATTTGAATAACGATTAAATATATGCTTAAAATTAGAACAAACGGGTATTGTAACGTTACAAAAAAAACGAGATCATCGCCTCGGAGAGGATTCCCTTTGTTACAAGGTACCACCAGTTCCTAAATGAGTCTCGAGCAAAACACAGTAAATATGGGAATACACATGCAAATAGACCTATAATATAGTTGGATTCACTGTAGTATACAGGACCGTAACGCATAAATGTTTGACGGTTAATATATCACTTTCAATGAATAAAAGTAGTGTACAAATGTACTCACAAGTTTGTAGCTTTCACCCCACCTGGTGTTCTACCGGTAGCGTCAAGGGGTAAGTTATTGGACACCTCACCAGCAGGTTAAGGATGTAGATAGGGGACGATAACGGTAGTTATAATACTTTGATGACAGTTCGGGAGCTCCTTGAGACCAAAGAGTAAACGATGACGAAAGAGTAGGTTAAAAATATTCCAGGTACAGGCTTCGGGGGTTGCCAGGCAGTGACGTCGAAATCCGCCCTAGGCGATATGGTAACGTGCAGACGACAAACGAGACCATATGAATCCCTTGACACAAATGAATTTACACCCCACGGTTTGCTTTAAATCCGACTTAAGTCGAGCAAAGTAACAGGCGTTACACGGGACGATATGTGAGGTATTCAGATGTCGGGATAATCACTGTCAAAGCTTCCACTCTAGGCTTTCCCCGGAAGGAAGATGTTGAATTTCACACATTCGATAACTCGTAAAACGAGAGCGTTACACAATACGACTGCAGCGTACAACTGTTGGCTGCGTACTTAATTTGAGTCCGGGATCAAAGTGAATCGAGAATCGAAGGGGTCCCAAAAGGCGTGGGGCTTGTGCGCGTGAAATCCCAGTGGTGGCGTGAACCGGGGCAAATACATATAACACCCCTCTTACTTGAAGAGGATTTCACCGAAATTCTCTTGAGGAGAGACAGTCAGTTGAACCAGGAAAAGCTCGCGGAAGCAGAACGGTAATGACCCGAAAGGGCGAAAAACGACACGAAATCGAGAAAATGTGATACGGTAACGACAAAATGATACGATAATAACTAAATGATACGATAACAAGAATTGGTGCAAACACCAATAAACGAGAAACGAAGCGAGAAAAAGATAAAACCCATGACCCAACCCAAAAGGTATCCCCCTGTTGTGGCCAACCTCGTAGACCCAACCCGACCACAACAGTCCGTTATATAGCCGCGCAGCGCTAAAAGACGGGCAGCAACCACGTCGGTTACGATGACAGGAGGAAGATGCCCGGAAACGTGATGCGTTCCCTGCCAAAGGGGTCTGGCAAAAGCCAAAATCGGTAAAGTGGGCATAAGCCTTCACAAAAAATCAAGTTAACGGGGCGAAACGACGTCGAACCCCGAGAACTACAACAAAAAAACAGTGGTTCTGCTGAAGGCCAAAAGAGGCACTGCGCGCTTGCTGGAAGAACTCGGCTTCCTGCATACGACCCAACACACAAAAGGACTTCTAATCCCACCAAACGACTTGTGATTGGGAGGAGACCCAATCGAAAAACAGAAAGTAGTGGGTATAAGGGGTGAAGAAGAAGACTGGGGGCGGTATTGTCAGAGGACGTAAAGGTTCCTTTCCAAAAGGAGAAAATGAAGTAGTGTACAAATGTACTCACAAGTTTGTGGCTTTCACCCCACCTGCTGTTTTACCGGAGACCAAAGAGTAAACGTTGACGAAAACGTAGGTTGAAAATATTCCAGATACAGGCTTCGGGGGTTGCCAGGCAGTGACGTCGAAATCCGCCCTAGGCGATATGGTAACGTGCAGACGACAAACGAGACCATATGAATCCCTTGACACAAATGAATTTACACCCCACGGTTTGCTTTAAATCCGATTTAAGTCGAGCAAAGTAACAGGCGTTACACGGGACGATGTGTGAGGTATTCAGATGTCGGGATAATCACTGTCAAAGCTTCCACTCTAGGCTTTCCCCGGAAGGAATATGTTGAATTTCATATATTCGATAACTCGTAAAACGAGAGCGTTACACAATACGACTGCAGCGTACAACTGTTGGCTGCGTACCTAACTTGAGTTCGGGATCAAAGTGAATCGAGAATCGAAGGGGTCCCGAAAGGCGCGGGGTTTATGCGCGTGAAATCCCAGTGGTGGCACGAAACGGGGCAAATACATATAACAATTGTTTTATTTACATGAAATTAAAAAAATTGTGAATATAGACATTTTTTAATATGTTAACATTTGAAATTTTTTTAGGTTGAAAACTTTTGATAAAAAGAATTTTTAGAAAATTTTAAAAATTTAAAGAAATTTTAACCTTTAATGAAATTTTTTTTAAATTTGGAAATTTTTTGAATTTATTATTTGTTAATTGTTGACAATATTTAATTGTGGAAATCTAAAATCGATTTCAATATTTGGTTATAGTCTTTATTTAGACGATTATGCAATTAAAATGTTCAGGTAAACGACAAAAAAAACCCTCTTAGAGGTGCTTTATTAATAAAAGGATTGTTCCTATTGTCATTTAATATATTCATACCGATTTTGAAGCCGAAATTCGTAAACTGTTTTTAGTATCGGTCTCGGTATTCGACATGTGTAGAATATGAATTTAAGGTTGTTTTCCGAGCCCATCTATTTTGAAGTAGGCACCCCTCCCCCATGTTTTGAATCAGTCAAGTGGTGTTATGATATTTTGTGTTTACTAGTTGTAACTAATGTTTATCTCTTGAAATTTTAATTCGATATTATAATGTGGTGATAGCCTTTTTTTTGGGGTTACTTAATTAATCTGTTCAAGTAAACGACCAAAAGGAGACCTCCCAGTGGAGCTTTTCCCATGAAAAACCGTTCCTATTGTTATTCAATATGCTCATAACGATTTTGAAGCCAAAAATCGTAAATTTTGATAAAAAATGATGATAAGAAACTCGCATTTGCGCATATTGACCATTCGGCATGTGTAAAATAGTAATCTAAAGTTTTTTTAAGAGCGCGTCTATACTAATGTAGACTACCCCCTCTCCTCTATTTTTTAATGCAGTAGCTTGCTTTTATGATATTTTATGTTTTCTAGTCGCAACCAATGTTTATCCATTAAAATGGCAAAATCGATTTTTCACGTCCTATTTACCTTTGGCTGATGTTCAGGTAAACGACCAAAAGGAAACCTCCCAGTAGCGTTCTTCTAATAGAAAGTTGTTCCTATTGTAATTTAACATGCTCATAACGATTTTAAAGCCGAAATTCGTAAATTATTGAAAAAACATAAAATCGATGTTGGGGGGCCATCGAGGGTGATAGGGAAATCGAGTTTGCGCAAATCGGCTATTCCACATGCATAAAATACGAATTTAAGGTTCTTTTTCGAGTGCGTTTATTTCGCATAAAGCACCCCCTCCTTTTTTTTGGCGGACCAACCTCATTTCCATGCAGCATTCTACTGCAGTTAGTAATCTTTGAGCCATATTTGGCGTTTCTGCTTTAAGGCGTCTGGACTGCAAACTGTATACAGACACACAGATGCCTCTGCAGCGTCCGCTTTATTGGTCTATAGCTATACTTCTTATAGCGAGGAAGGTAAAAAGACAACTTTGCGCCACTAGCCATATTAAAAATTGCCGCTGTACGCTATTACAGTCTAAGAAGCTTTTCTGCTTATAAACACAACGATCATAACATAACGTGTCACGTATTCTAATGGGTCTCTTCTAATCCAAGTTTTGATATCGATAAAATAAGTAGAAAAAAGTAAATAATTGTACTTTAATGCTGGAATAGTACGATGATACATACCCACACGCACACATCCCCCATTATGTACTCGTACACACAACATAATTTTATGGAATTTTTATCCCACACATCTAGAAAAGATTAAATACATATTTGTAGCAAATGTGCAATAACATTAAAATTTTTTTCAGACCATTTTAACAAAACAATGAAAATGCCAAATAATCCGTGCTTTTGTTTTGAATCGGTTCTATGTCATCAGAAAAGCGAGTTAAATGTATTTTTTCACTTCAATAACTGCTGTGAAGTTAAAAGAAATTGCGAACCAAAAATAAATTGAATACCTTTAAACTTTTAAAGCTTGGTGGTTTGAGATCTCGAAAATAAAATAGCGTACCTTAAAACTCCTTTTAGAATTCATCAAGAAACGTACGTGAGTTCAGTAGAGCTTAACTGTTCAAACTGATTGTAAATCTAAATGTCCATTATTTCCTTATGAAGAAACTGTGTCTACTTTCAAGGAGCTATAAAATGGTCTAAATCAAAATTGATTGCTTCAAACTATCCAAATGGGTCTATGGCTTCTCTGACTTTATATACAGGGCTGGGCAAAAGTACGGAACAATGCAAATATCTTTAATACGGCAACCGCGATTTTGACAAAATTTTCTTTATGAAGGTTACGATATACGGCGGATACAATGAAAATATCAGCGGTTTACAAAGACTTCCGGTTTAGCCGGAAATGATATCAACTTTTTTATTTTAAATGGAACACCCTGTATATTTTTTGATAAATCGATAGAATTCTATTTTTCGAGTTCAGTGCTATAAAATTCTATGCTTCTAGTTTCAATAATTTTAGAGATATTGAACAATAATGTTTCGTAATTGTTATCTAGCAGCTCATGAAAACAAAATAATGTGTGAAGCTTAAACAGTTATGTAATGTTGTCAAATATGCTTGGTTCGTGTTGTGTTGTTTTAATATTCGATAGGTTGAACAATGTGGTTGCAGTAATCAATTAATTAACCAAATTAATTAAAACTGCTGAATTTAACATCGGAAATGATTCAATTAACAGAAAGATTGCAAATTGTTAAATAGAGTACAAACTTGTTGCTGAGTTCTACGATGCTCACCAAAAGCAACCATAATTAAAATTTGAATTCGTTCTCTTTCTGTTAATTGGACAATTTATGATGTTAAATTCAACAGTTTTAATTAATTTTTGTTAATTAATTGATTAATGCAACCACACTGCTCAGTCTATCAAACATCAAAACAACACAACACGAACCAAGCATATTTGACAACTTTACAAAACTGTTTAGGCTTCTCACATTCTTTTGTTTTCATGAGCTGCTATTATTAGATAGCATTTCCGGCTAACCGGAAGTCTTTTTAAACCGTTAATACCTTCATTCTATCTGCCCTATATCGGAACCTTCATATAAAAATTTTTGTCAAAATCCCCGTTGCCGTATTAAAGATATTTGCATTGTTCCATACTTTTGCCCAACTCTGTATATACCATTGTGCTATATTTTAATTTCATTGACTAACGCATGTAATATTAGCGCCTAATAGTTAATCAAGATTGTATTTTTCTTTGGCTCTTGAATAGTTGACTTCTTTTCCAGAAAAATTTCGAAAATTTGCAGAGTAATGTTGCCATTCGCAAATTTTGAGGATAACGCGTTATAATTATAATTACAAGAGCTATTTATAAAATATTTATAATGATCTACAAACTATTTAATTATTCCGATCTATGTTTGCGTAAAGTTACCAGGAAATATAGCATTTTGCTTCTTTCGCATTGTATTTTACATCGCTCATTATGCAACGTTGTAATAACTTTAATTGTGAACTTAATAATACCTGTATTAATACTGTGGTGAAAATGAAACCGGCGTATCCATAAATCCAATACGGTACCGCCGCATGTAAATACACAAAAGCTGACTCAGATTGGCAATGAATACGAAAGTAGCCAAAGGGCAAACAATAAAAATTCGAATTGAGAATTCTTCGTGTTCGATTTCTTATAAAACACATAGAGGCGGTTGGAGAAGGGCCGCTAAAACTTTCAAATAAAGATTTGGGCGAGGCAAAAAGGCTCAACAAAAGACTGAAAAGGATTAAAAGAAGCTAACGATGTTGGAAAAGGCTACAAATAGATTAAGAGTGTGGTAGAAGTTTCAGAGCCCTCAGGATATTTCATTTTGTTCTTTTATATCGTCACGAAAAAGAATACATTCTTAAAATAAAGAGAAAAGTAATCCCTTCGTCTATACAAAAGTGCCTTTAGTCTCGTAAAGTTCATTTATGATACTGGGAGCAAAATAAAATTGAATATGGAAATTTGAAAAATGTTTTCGTCGAACATTAATAACACAAGTATTCACAGGACAACTGTAAAATGCTCCTAAATTCGACAGCTATGCGTTGCATTCATAAAGCTAGATGTATTATAAATAACTCCATTCGTACATTGCAGGAAATATTTGATACGTAAGTGCTCTATATCAAAAAATTCCACACAAACAGGAAATGTAACTGAATAACAAACAAAAAGTCAAGTGTATTTTAATAGGGTGGTGCATTATGAAAATCCAAACACTACAATTGATATTAGCCATTTAACAGATTTAACTCCGTACAGGTCTATTCTATTTACGCATCCTTCGTACATATGTTACGTCCAGGCACGTAAAATATTCAGCATTGAGAATATCACCTGTATTAACATCAAAAAACAAGAAATTCTACGTTACTACCTTAGCAATGCTTTATAAACATATGTAACTTACGGGGAAGAATATCTTGTGTAGCCTCTAGTAGTTAACGCTTTAAGTTTATTACAATGTTATCTTCGCTTTACTAACTCGCCGTAATTTAAAAAAACAGAAAAAAAATGGGGTGGATGGTGGTTAACCGATTGTTAACTCGATGACTGAAGGTTAATCCAAGTCAATGTGCCTACCAATTGGGAAACCCCTGCCATCAAAAGCGCGCGTAGATCACAAGGAATCCAATGAAAATGTATATTTTATAGAAGTGACTGGTTAATGCTTTTTCTGATAAACCGGTTGAGTAATTTTAATAATCACCCCTAGATTCCATGAACACAAATATTTGTATTAACAAATTCAATCGAATCGTCAACAATAACAACCGGAAGGCCAACAATAATAGCGAGAACGCAATAATTGCATACATAATAAATCATCAATAGTAGCAGATGTCATCACCTCCACAGAGGTATCAACAATTTTTAAGTAAACAATTACATAGCACAAATACATTTCTTACACTTGCATACTTGCAAGCGTTTTTAACTCAAATCGTTCTTTTTTACTAAACAAGCACATTCCGACCATTCCCGACGATCTTAATTATTAGCTGCACCCAACCTATTTTTGACACTCTTTCCCCATTCTTCTACAGACCATAAATATTTTCAACGCTTTCGCTTTTAGTAATAGTTTTGTTGTTGATCAATTAAACTGTTAACACATTCTTAGACAATCATTAAATAAAACCGTAACGCCACTAGTTAAGGTGGAATTATAGCAACCCGCGAAGTTTAAATATTAGTAGTTGATCTTTGTTTCACTTTTGTTGTGTATTTTAAACAATCTGTATTAAGTTTAATTAAAAGACTTTACTAAAATCACGCCGCTAGTTAAAACAAGTAACGCAAGAACCTTTTCCCAATTAACTTGTTACAAGTTGGCAGCCCAACGTCCAGCGTCGTTGTTCTGTTATACGATTTTGGCAAAAATTAGTGAAAGTTTATACACAGAGTAACAGTTTATAGCTTTTTGCGAGATCATAATGGTGTGTATGTAATTAAAGTGCGCAAATGCATATCTAATTACGGCGTTTCCCTACAATTTACAAAATCGACGTTCCCTCGAAAAGCACATTATTCCACTAGAAGACGCTGATGTAAACCAGCAAGTGAGGGCAATGTTAGATCCACCTTCTAATGTAGTTCCTGTTGTTTCTTCGACTTCTATTAGCACGACGAACGAGAAATTAACTTTATTGTTTACTGGCATGCAACAGTCTCAGGCTGATTTCTAACAAAAGGTGCTCAGTAGATTTGCTCAACCGCCAATGGCGTCGACAACAGGGAACTTTGCTAAGTGTTCCGATAGATTTGATGGAGACAAAAGATCTGATGCAGAAGCTTGTACCCAAGTATCTGACAGAAATGCACTTCTTGATTTACCTATGTTGCTAACTGGCGATTGTGCAACATACTGGCAAGGTGTTAAGGCAACTATAACCAAGTGGTAAGACGCACTTAAATCGATTTGTTCTGCTTATGGGAAGAAGTTACCTTCGTTTCGCGAACAAAAGGATTTAAAACTTACCGAAATTTTTGTGTGTAAAAGTCGTGCTTTACTTTCGAAATTGACTGACAAAAACGTTTTGGCCGATAAGGTAGAACTGGACGTGGTTTGCGGTGTATTAAATAAACAAATTCAAATACGGATTACTTGTAGTTCGATCGATTCTTTTCAAGCGCTTGTTCAAAGTGCACGGATTGTCGAAGAAATGCTTACCAAGACCGTTGTAAAACTGGAAATAAAGAAAGAGATTAACTTTAATGATAAGCAAGGGGAATAACTGAAGCTTGTGAACCAATGACCTCGTTATGGGCACTGTAGGAACTTTTAAAATGAGTTAGCGGACTGTGAAATTTTAAAATGTAAAGCAGATAAGAAATCTGCAACGACAGGAACTCTTAAGTGCTACCACGTCTGACATAACATCGCCCGCTGGTGTGACTTCGTGTTCAGTCATAACGTGTTACGTGTGTGGTGCCGCTGGTGTGATACACTCGCGTTGTCCTCGGTGCAACCCCAGCACAGGTATCGTTGCTAAAAGTAGTGAATCTGCTCTGACTATCCATATTGCCAAATTTTATTCTACCGACATGGTTAGAAACTACAACGAAGACTACAAGGCACCTCCGACAAAAACCTGTCCTAAGCATCAACATTGTAGACCTGAATGGCGCTGCTTATGCAGACACAAGCGGTTCCAGAAGCATTATGGGACAAAATCTTTTGGAATCAATCAAGAAACAGTGCAAGCTGGTTTTAAAAACCGTTGACGTGAAGTTATGGGATGGCAACGTTTGTACTACACAGGTGATGTATACGGTTCTTGATGTTTGTATCTAATTGAAAAATATTCTCAGGGGGTTGGTAACTTTTCCGACGCAGTCTGACAATCCAACCTTGTTGAAAATCAACTTTTTAGAAGACGCCAAGATAGTTTTAGACGTAGGGTTAAAGAAGTGGTACTTCCACGACGATCCAAAGCATTGCAATAAGTTTGCCTCCGACAACACGTCGCCTAGATTTGCTGAAAGCATCAACAGAGTTGAATTACGTGCGGACGAAGCAACGATGCTCGACGAAGACCAGCGAGGTATGTTACTTTAACTTCTCTCTGGGTATCCCAAAACCTTTGCACTAAGAGGAGTTGCTACTGACTACGCTGAACATTGTATTTCTGTGGAGAAGAGGCAACCGTCCATATCAGTGTTTCCATTTAGACTACTGCAAGCTAGAAACGTCATCCTGCGGCAGGAACGACAGAAAATATATGCTGACCGCAATCGTCGACTCGGCTATCTTGTACGAACCCCGCGCTCTGGTTTTGTTGAAAACGCATTCGCTAAACAGAGCGGTTAAGGGTTTCAGCAGTAAACTGACGCCGAAACATAATAGCCCTTATCATATTTTACGACAAGTCTCTCCAACTGCTTTCGCGGTAGCAAGACTCGATTCTACAGAGTTACTTGGAAAATATCATGTATCGGAACTGACTCCATATGTTGGCGTCCTACCAGAGGAACACTAAATCGTAGTTTTCAAACAGAAGATGGGACGACCGCGGAAAAACCACTGAGGTTATTGTTGGTCTGGTTCATGCAAGAGGACGTCAATATGGACCAGAGGGGGAAAGTGTAACGCCACTGGTTTAGTGTAATTACAGCAACCCGCGCAATTTAAATATTTAGTAGTTGATTTTTGTTTTGGTTGTGGTTTGTATTTTGAAACATCTGTAAGAAAATTTAATAATAGGACTTTTTATAAAGTCACGCCACTAATTAAAACAAGTAACACCCAAACCTTTCCTAATTAACCTGTTACAATATTAGAAAACCTAATTATAAAAAACGTATACCATATATTTTCATGTGAAAAGTGTCAGTGTGTGGAAAGGTGTTGTATTTTCCTAGTGTTGCTATACCAGAGTTCGAGTGTTTTTAGTTTAGATTTTCATCTAATTAGATTTTGACTTTTTCAATAATTTAAATTTTAATTGTTTGCAGGGGGCCAAAATACCTAATTGATTCAACTATTAAACAAGAGTTTATTTCATATACAATTTTCAATCAAAAAATTAAACCAACAGACTTAACTCAAAGTATATTAGCTCACCATATGTTCAAATTCTGCAAAACCTAAAATTTTAAAAAACGTAAAACAAAACTATTAATAACATTTTCAAAATTAAAAGGTAAAATTCCAAACCAAAAACAAACACATACTATTTCAAAAATAAATTGCCGAGGTACTTATACAGGACAAACAAGAAAAAAGATAAACAGAAATTAAACATCAAAAATCATAAAAATGACACAACCCTATTAAAACATGCTTAAGATAAATCTGCGTAATTTTGGAAATGTCAAAATATTACCAAGCTAATTATCAAGAATTGCTAAAAATAGGAAAATTAAAAATTATTCGTTGATGTTATTTTTAATATGAAAACTGTTGTTTACAAAAATACTCATAAGAAAATATGGCGATCTTACATGTAAAACCCATAGGCTGCCTGCAACATCGCAATAAAATAAAGTTTAGTCGTTCTTACTTAATCTCTTTGCTCCTCTTTAAAACTATACCTAGTCTTCTTATATTGATACTATCCCATTTGCTCCCACTTAAAACCATTTGGTTTCTATCAAAACCTTTTGGTTTATACAGAACTTTTGATAAAACATATTGCTCATGACGACTGCCAGTAGAAACAAGTGTGCGCATAATATTTATTCAGGTAAGCAAGCTAAGTACATATTTTTTCACTATTGTTGCTCAAAAACGTGAATAGCTTTGGTGAAAAATAACAAACATCATAAAACATATATGCATTTTTGAAACCACTGTGCGTGTTGGTTCTACAAATATTGCATTTTAGAAAAATTAGTATTTTACACCAAATAGTTTTGGCTTTAAAATGGCTCTAGGAACTTTATCATAAAACCCTCGGTTTTAGTTTTACCGTGAATTAATGAAGAATTCTTGAAAAGTGATCTGAAACCTTTATAAGGCCAAATAGCAACCAAATACTATTTAAAGGCGAAACAGTTTTATTTCGGTAGTGGTGGTGACCGCAATAAAACCTTTACAAGTACAACTAGACATAAATGTTAAATGGCTTCACTATTAGGTGTCCAGGAGGTTCTCAGAAACTAATTTGTCTAGAATGCTAGTTTGTATGATCGAATACCTGCATACCACCATTTAGCACGCTTACATTTTCATACAGCTTTTATAAAACTAGAATAAAGCCAAACAGTATTTAAATTGTTACATGGGACATTCATAATTGATAGAAACTCAGAAAAGGTACGTTGCCTGTATTCAAACCTGTCCATAAATAAAACATTTTGATACACGTAACGTACGTTTTTCTGAGTTTCCGTCCAAATTATAGAAACCTATTATTTATAGAAATGGTTCATATTAAAAAAATAGTCTGTTAGTTTCAGATCAGACTTAAAATTTGGAAAATGTAAGAATATTAAAATGTTACCGCGTATTTAGGTTAGACATATAGTTGCCATTATTGTAAATGTTAAAATTGTTACTCTTATTGTTTCATTTCACTTGTAATATTTAATTAAGTAAATTGTTCTCAAAACTAAATTCATTAAAAATATCGGTTATCAATGCAAATATTAAATGGAAGATGAAAATAAAGAAATTTATGTAAAATTTTTAGTTTAGCTATAATTTTAATTATAATTGTTTACAGATTATTTAAAATTAATTGAAATAAAATTCTTTGGGACATTGAAACGTTTGGAGTGTAACAATGAATTATTTTACAATTTGAATTAAACGTACATACTTGATGTAATTAAAAATGTATTTTTGGCTGCGAACTCCGAGAAACAATTAAACTTTTCTACTATTCTACATACATGAATACGTTTCAGTCAATAATCAATATTATATATCTTACAGGAAATATTCTAGAACTTTGGATAAAGAAATTTATATTCACGAAGTAGACAACATAGAAAGTAAATACTTAATTAAATGCCTGACAATTTAAGCCATGTTTAATTAAGACTCAATAAACAGATGGGCGCAATATTTCAAATAATAACATCCCTGGGAAGGTAAAAACTTTGTTTCTAAACCTTCAACATTACTAAAATTAAATATTAAAGAACATTTTGGAAATCACCAAAACCACTATGGATTGGATATGTTTTTCAATTTTTTAAGCTGGTAATAACTTGGTATTTTCTTAATGTTCTTAACTCTATCACGTTAACTATGTAGTTTTTGCATTTAGAAGTTATTATCCTTATTCGCCAAGGGTCTTATAAGAGGAATACATAGATTTTATCACAAAAAAAGGAACTATATAAAGACAGTAATTGGCAACCAATAGAGCTTGTGACACCAGTTGACATTAGACGGTGAGGAATTCAGAAACCATTATAATTTGAAATACGATTTAATATTATAAAGGAATGGAAATTGTAAATGCAAAAATATAAAGTGGAGTGTCGGAACTTGCAACCTGTCTTCGCATCAGAAACGGCATGTGATTATCTCGGAAGAAAACATGAAACAAAATATCTTTTAGATTACGTATATCACTTAAAACAAACAGTAAACAAAAATGATGAAAAATATTGATTAACCAAAACACAGTGTAAAGTTAGCGAGAGAATAAGTTGCAGAATATACTTTGGGGCTTTAATTACACAAGGTGAGTAGGTAGCACATTAAGTATTTGTAGAATACGATTTGTTATCTAAAACCTGCTTATATCCGTAAATCATGAATTCTGAAAACTATGCAATACAGCTGAATTTAAAAAAACAAAAATAAGAGAAATTGTAAAGAGACACTAGAAGGGATACTGCTTCTAGCAGATCATACCATTTCAATAAAACGCCTTTTGGTCTTTAAAATGCTCCCGCGACATGGCAACGTTTGATCGAAACTGTTTTAAGAGGTGACCTACAACATCATGTTCAATAATATTGTGATTACTATATCTACTTTTGAACATCACTTAGCAGTTTTTCAACGTATTTTTGCTCGTCTTTGTGCAGTTGGATTGACGGTAGTAATGAAAAATACCAATTTTGGTCACATTGTCGATAAAGATAGATTGCATGTATACGCTGAAAAGGTAGAAGCTATCCTAAATGCATCGTATCTTAAGAATGTTTTATAGTTACGTCGTTTTGTTTTTATGGTTCCGTGGCATCGCTAGGATTAATGAGTTAGAAACCAGAAGCCACTTGTCTTTGGCAGTTAATTTTTTTAGATTTTATACGCTTTTTATCTCGGTCAACATCAAGTTATATCCATATTCTTGTGGTATCCGACTAATTTAGCAAATATTTTATCTTTTTTTAAGTTCGTTTAGCTACATTACAGAATTTTATTAAAAACATCGAAGAAGGAGTATTATTAGTGTATAATGTACCCCAGTCTCTAATTTGTAACAATGGAGCACATATGCAAAGCCAAGAATTTTGTAACTTCGTGTGAACGAGTGATTAATGTTGTAAAGACCATGTTATTTACATATGTTAAAGAAAACCATTGCAAATGAGACATTTATTTATCTACTAATGCTTGAGCGATTAGAACCTACAGACACGAGACCACTGGTTGTACACCCTTCTACGTTAATTACAGTCGGAAATACGTCAGTTATGAAGACCAATACGCTGAGCTAGAAAACAAGACCCTTTAACTAGTGACATCATGAAACGACAGGAGGGATTTCGTCGTAAAATTTAATCTGCTTATGAACGTCGCATTTATAATTTACGTCGCCGTCTAGTTCAGTATGAAGGTGGCCAATTAGTATAGCAGACGCATAAAGTTCTTTCTAATGCATAGAAATATTTTTCTTCCAAGTTAGCACCTACTTGCCTTGGTTAATTTAAAGTTTGAAAGAAATTGTGAAGCTGGATTTATAAATTGGAAGATGACAATGGTATCCCTGCTGCTAATTGGCATGTGCAAGGTTTGAAGTTATATCATGAAGATTTACTTCGCTTTGCGTTGTGTAGTTCACTTTGTTTGTTCGTTTTAGTTGTTCATTTATTTATTTTGGTTATCGGTAGATTTACCTCTATTGAGTAAAGGGGGGTAAATAAGTTTATATTTTATCTAGTTGATTTACTTCAGTATTTAGCTTTCATTTTAAACTAGTTCACAAAGTTAAATGCAGATGGCACTGTTTTTGGAAAGGCATTTTCTTGTTTGGGTCCTCCAAGATTACCAGCAGCATTTTAAAGAAGTAAAAAACGTAGCAAAATGTGACCACGTTTTGCGCTGCTGACATATAGAGGATAATTAGAGAAATAGCTGAATTGAAAATCTCCTATTTAGATTAACCGTAGATTTTCTTTTATTGAATTTGAAAATACTAGTTTGAGACAGATAATCAATCTCTAGCTTTCTTAGCGTGCATAAATAAAACGTGTTTCTATTTTTTAGTAGTTTTAAAAATTCATCAAAAGTTTTAAATGTTTTAATTTTGAGAATATTTACAGTATCGCAAATAATTTTATATTACATTATTTTCTGTTGGCTAAGCACATTTAAAATAATACAATTAATTTTAAAAATATATATGTCCGTTTCGGGTGCTGCATCCTTCTAAAGCTTATATCACAGATAAATATTCCACAATTTAGTTTTATCAAAATCGGAGCAGTCTTTCCAGAGATATGAAAGATCAAACAAACAGATGGACATTTTTACAGAAAACTTTTATTTATTATTGTGGCGCTTTTTTGTTATGGGGTAGGATTAACGTTGGATTGTGCGTACAACGTCGGTGGAATGCTCGGGCGTCAGATTTTATGATAGAGTTTACTCTTCAACGGGCTTCACTGGGCGTGGTCTTTCTTCTGTAGAATTGAACTTTTGAGTAACGCTTTTCCCCAGGGTTACTTCACTTTTAGAACCACTTTTCTCCAGTGTAGCTGCACATTTGAAGATGGCTTTTTTGTCGTCACGGTTCCCTTCTACATATTTGAAGATCTGGGTAAATACAGTGAAGATGACGGTTTCCAGAGGTTTAAATAGTTCCACTTACCAAAATTATTTATGTTTATAAAATGCTCATAAGCAAAACAACTATAGCATTAAACCATATATTGTTTAAAATAAAACAACAAGTTATTTACAGGAACTATTTACAAAAATGAATTTATTACAATAAAAGCGCTAGGTATTACAAGCCCAGCAATAAAAACTGTATACAAAAGCAAATTGCGGAAGCAATACAAAGCAAGCAACGTACGGAAACGGTACGGTAGCAATACGGTGGCAAACGGTAGCAGATAAACTACGGCAGCAAGCAAGTTACGATAGCAAGCGATATAGATAAGATACGGTAGGCTACGGCAGCAACTAAGATACAATTGTCCATAACGGCAAACGGTAGCAACTAAGACACGGCAGCAGATAATTAAACGAGCAATAATGAGACGTTCTGTTGTAAACGTTAATGAACTTAAAAGCAAAGGATCGAAACAGTGTATCGCACAAATGTAATTGTGACATATAAAAGCTAAAAAAGTACTGTCTCGCGGATTACGTCCGCGACAGTCAGAAACCGAGATAGAAGACATCTTCCTTGTGTCAAAAATAAATATCTGCCGCGTGACTAACTTCGGCGACTGATCAGAAGGAAGCAAAAAATGTCAAACGGCTGCGACAGACCTGAAATAAAAAAAGAGAGAGAGAACAACATAACAGGTACGGAATACAAAAAAGTAAATGCAAATAGTACCAGAATGGCTCAAATATTACATACTTAGTATACCTCCTTGAATCCTGGTGTAGACCTGAAGTTGAGATTTGGAGAAAAACTGTTGAACCAAAACTGTTGAATGAAATCTGTGCTTGCCACTGCATAAAATTTGGTTTAATAAGGAACTCGTAGAATGGGGATTGAAAATATAACCTAAATAAATGCGCGCTCTAAACTCGATTTTTGAGCGGGGACTCGTTTCGCTGCTTTATGTACAAGTCGAGGTCAAGCGTAAATTCAAATTAATCCATTAACTAAAAATGCTAAAATAGCATACCTTTCAATAAATCCCAGAATAATTGAATACATTAGTAACTTAAAGGCTGGGCTGCAATGAAATCTATTTAAAATCAAAACACATCTCGGCAAAATAAAAACCATAACAACTAATACAGCATTAAATTAAATTTTCTAGCGCAGTCTCTCGCTCCGTTTAGGTGGCGGATTATCCGAAGTCACGCATCAGAATGAACTGCTTTCCCGATCAAAATTATATCCAATACATTTTAATACAATAAACGCTAAAATAAATACTGTATACATACATTACTTTAACTTCAGAACTCATTCATTAGTTAAAAAATGCCAATTTTCATGAGAATTATACTTTTATGTACCGAAAGATGGGAAAGCAAAAATTGAATGTCTTAAACACACCAAGAATTAAAGCTTAAATTAGCGAAACTCGTGATCTATGCGCTACGTTTTTGCTACGGTAACTTTTTTATTAAGTAATAATTAAGCGGTATCGAGATGCAATACATGTACCACACGCATGTCTTAGTATTGTATATTTTCATATACGCAAAATCAGCTACTGAACTGAATATGTGTAACTACTAAGTGTCATGCTAATGTTTATTATTTTGTACTTACATCATCTGTACCCAACTGTAAATTGTAAATCGTAATAATATTAATGCATTTAGTTCTATTGTATTTTCTGGAGTATGTAAGAAGTATAAACATAAACATACTTATCATAAATTCGTTTTTTTTTCTTAAATTAGTAAGCGTCTATACAGGCCGTTTAATTGCTTCTATAAACATTTTTTTTTTAATTCCGTTAGAGCGTTGGCTTAGCCAAGTTATTCTTTTTTCTCAAAAAAAAATGACATTGGCAGACTGATAAAACCTGCCGTATTTCGACAAATTAAACAAACTTTTTTTGCCAAATGTTAGTTAGGGTACAGGGTGTTTGTTGCAACGATTCATAAACTTATAACTTTAATTAGTCATAACTCGATATTTTAAAACGAACCTTATATATATTTTTATATGATTAGATAGAGTTTTTCGCGCTCTATAAGTTTTATTACATAATGGTTATACCTAATCCCAACGGTTTTCGAGAAAATTAAATTCTAAACAAGGAGTCAGGTAATTTCTAGAAATCCAGACGTTATAGGAGGCATTGACATCTTTGTTTTTGTTTTTAAAAGAAACAACTGCGAACATAGTTTGAATTCATGCAAAAAATTCGTTATTTACAAGTTTTGAAATGATAAAGTGCCTAATTTCCCATTCCATACATTAAATCTTGAACTAAGATTTATCTTGATTGACATTTGTTTAAAAATTATTTGATATTAATTCATAATATTTTTAATTTGCAAATTTCAATGTGACATTTGTGTCTATTCAAATAAAAATGAGTTATTGTAAGCAAAAACAGATATCTTTACCTCCTATAATCAGGTAATTTTTACAAATCTCGGTATATAGGCGTAGGAGGCATCTACACCTGTTTTTTGCTTAGGAAAACTTCAGTATGAATACTTATTAAAAGTGTTTGGTATTTGTTTCAAATAAATTTTAAACAAATGCCAAATTTAAAATATAATGGGAAATTAAGGAATCTAACATTCAAAATGAATAAAAGAACAAATTTCTTAAATGAATAGCAACAATGTTTGCAGTTTTTTCTTGAAAAAACAAAAAATTTCTGGAAATTACCTGATTTTTTGCTTAAAATCTAATTTTCTCAAAAATCGTTGGATTCAGGTATAACCATTGTTTAACAAAATTTGAAAAGCGCAGAACTCTCTATCCAACCATGAAAAAATGTAGACAGTTCTATTAAAAAAAATCGAATTATGGCACGTTAAAGTTGTACATATATGCACCGTTGCAATTGTATAACCAAATTCAATTTTAAACTAACACCAATTAAGGAATTTTGTTTAATCTGTGGAAGTGTGGCTTGTGCAGGTTTTATCAGTGACGTCTCCAAGTGTCAAATGTTTAAAAAAAAGGCGAAATAATTTGGCAACACCACTACAAAATTTTAAAAATAAATAGTATTCATAGAGACAATTAGACGGTGAATAAGAATAAGAAACATACACAAAGTGTATAATTAAAAAAAACATAAGTTTAGTACGCCCCTTCATTATGGAACCCCCGGTATAAACAAAAATAATTTTACTATGTGCCCAAATCGTCAAGTAGCCCATATGTACAATATGTTTTTGATAACTCAATTAACAAAGGTGTTATCACAGAATTTCGCATCGTTGGAACGCTATACCAAGGACTATACAGTAAGTTTTTTTTAACTGGTCATAGGTTATTACGTGTTAATGTGTCAACCCTCTGTTAATTTTTGCAAATATTACAAAACTTTGCGCTATTTTTAGATTATATATTAACGTTACCTAGTCATTTATTTCATTTTATAATAAATGGTTACCGACATGTTGCCGAAACATCATGACTAGAAGCGCGTCTTATGTATGTCGTAATATTTTCAACACATTTTTGTACGAAAAGACACTTTTCTATTGTCCGACCACAATTTTGATTTGTCAACTAAAATTTCTGCATACTGGAAATTAAAAAGTAACAGCAATTCAAAGCAAGCAGAATTTAGAAAATGTTTTTTGGTAGCTTCTGCGTTGCTTTTACAAGATAAATTAAAATTGTTTTAATACTGTATCAAATTCCATAGTTTTAGTGCAAATCTGGGTTGGATATTCTCATGAAGACAAAAGTTAAAAGGAGGTTGAAACATTAACATGTGAAACTCCATTGCCAGTCTTAAATAAAACTTACTGTATACACATAAAGTGTATATAGTTCTTGCCAATACAGATTATTAATTCATTGCTAAAAGGTAATTATTGTTACGATTTTGTAAATTGATAATTTCTTGGGCCAGCAACGAACAGAAGATCGACGGCGCGCTTCCTTGCAGTCAGACAATTGAAAGTGGAAGGGAGCCGCGTTTAATATATAGATTATATTCTTCAATGCTAAATTCTATAATAGTTATTAATGAAACTATTACTTGCAAAATTTTTGAAGAAACAATAAACATTTTTTTTAAATAACCACGCAATAATTTCAACAGTTATTTAAATGTGTATTTACCTGTAAAATTTTACAGCAGTAAAACGTTATAAAACGTTAAACGTAATAAAGTTTAAGTAATGCCAAGTTCAATTACTAAAGCAGAAGTTCAGTAAAACATTCTAGTAGATAAAAATAATTATAATTTGTAAAGTAGATTCTGCTACTAAATCAATTTGTTAAATATGATGTTTTTATGCAGTAGCAGCTTCGAACATTATGTAGAAATGTGTTGCACACACTTTGCAATAAAACACTGCTGTCACAACTAAAAGCATTAGTGAATCATGTTATTTTTGTAACAAATTTATTACTAACGTTATCAAAAACATGGTTAGAAGCTAATTTTGAAAGAAATGAATTATTGCCATCTACTTTTATCTGCGTCTTAGATTTTACAGAAGAAACTCATCTTGTTATATCAAAAATTTCAAGATACTGCTATGATATGAGGCTATGTACTTACCAGAAAAACAATTATCTAAATGCCTGCAATTTACGCAATAACTAATTATATTTTATATGAGACTCTTTTATAAAATTTCTCAGGGTCGTTATTAAGCTTGGGAAGAAATATTATTAATAAATAAGACTCAAACAAAACATACACAAATCAATATCAACGTTACAACAGTTTTCTTATTTAGAAGTCAATTTTAGGTTTAATTTGTGAAAAATCAAGAAATCTTTTTTACTTCTACTAATCTTAAAACTGAACACTTATCTTTGTTTCTTCTTTATAAAGATAGTCTTAACTCGACAATCGTTGAATGATAAACTCCCTCTTCTCTGGTTTGCAGTTTCCACAAAAGCCACAGCACTCGCCTTTAGTAAGAATCTTCCTCCTTTGTAGTACCAATATATGTAATGGACTGCTTTTTTGTTTACTAATACTTGGCTTTTTCTACCATGATAACTATTATTATTCTTTTGGATATTTCCATAATTAGTTGAGGAGCACTTGTATCCGTTTTATTATAGCTTCTATTCAATTCAAAATCACTATTGATTTCTTATAACTCGTTTTCTTTCTCTTTTTCTATCAGATAATAAAAATCCTGTGTCTTTATTTTCAGGACTAGCCGTAACTAACTAATAAGTTTTCACTTGCTTTTGTCTTCCTCCTTGATTTTCCATTTTTTTAAAACAAATAAATCTCGTGAAACAATGAGTGTTCTTTTTATACATTTGTCAAATTGGCATTCACATCCATAACCCCCACAAATGACATTTAACGATGCACTAACAAGTAAGTCTAAAACTTCTTATATATTAAACCTTTTAAACATTTCTGAACTAATTTTATAATTAAAATTAACATAAACAATAATCGTATCAATTTGATTGTGTTCTTCTTTCTTTCAGAGTAAACAAAACTTCACAAATATGAAAATATAAATGATATAAAGATAACCACATTATTTGAATTTTTAAACAAGAAATTACAGCAATAATACGCAACCCTGAGTTTATAACTTTGAATACCAAAACCTTACAGTCTTCACAAACCTCCAATCGTAAATTAAATTGCAACAAGCATCTCAAAAACTGCCTTCCAGGAATTACAATACTCCAGTCAAATCATACAACTCCGAATATCATAGCAATACATAGGTTAACTAAATAGCAATGAACGAAAAAACAAGATTTCAACGCAGAGAAAATATCACGAAGAGGCTAAAAACAGTAAGACTTTCAAGGAATGGATGGGCTGACCAATTTATTATAGATTAAGGAATCGGGGCAGATTATAGAAACCCAATTTGTGGCAGAAGTAGAAAGACATGAAACAGCCAGTAAAAACTTCAACATTTAGTTATCATTTTGTAATAGGGGTGTACATGTACACGATGTATTGATGTTTCGGAAACATCGACTTTTGTCATTCGTTGTTCAATTTTTAAATCGAGTTTTTAGACATTTTAATTTAAAATCAAGACATACTATTTTGCATATTACAGGACATGGTTTTTTCCGCAAAACTTTGCGGAAAAAAAAATACACAAAGATACAAGATTAAATAAACTTTAATTGTAATGGAAATTTTAAATTAATTGTTATTATAGTAAATTAATGTTATTTTTTATTATGTTGTCTTTACATTTACTGCTGCAGTCATATGACTCACCATTTAATATACGCAAAACTAATTCACAAATTCTGTGCGCTGACGAAGATTTGAACCTCAAACCCCTGCACTACCAGCAATTAGTCCAATGGATCGAGCCACTAGCCTACGAAGACTGACAAATAAATCATGCTATATAAAAATTTAAATTTATTAACTACTGTTCTTGTGTTTGCTATAGTATTTAATATTATAAAGTCAGTTCTATGTTTTAGTATTATTAGTAATCAATGTTTATTAATATCAATGTATTTTGTTCGATAAGTTATCAATTTTTGTTATTCTATGATGTCAACGCCAATATTTTTAATATTTTGTACATCCCTATTTCGTAGTGCAGCAAATAAAATCTCGTTTCAAAATGAATTTCACAAGCTTTCAGTACGAGCTTTTACAGCTTAGGTTTAAGCTTTTAAGTGGATTTTATGAAATACGAAATTGTAATATAAGTATAACGAGTTAACCGAAGTAAGCTCATTACTTGTTTATACAGGGTAATTTGAACAATTTCGTTTACCTAGAAAAAGTCTACCAGGGTCAAAAACGATCTTTATATGAACAAGGTTCCGAAAATGGTTTATTAAGAACAAGTACACCTAATTTAGAGCATTTGCTTAATATATTTAGGTATTTTTTGAATTTTTAAATTTTTGTTCAACTTTAGACCTTAAAAATTAATTTTTCATTTAATACTTCAACGTGATCCTTTTTATCAAATGTTACATGATTCAGTACTAATATTTCCCGATGCAAACTGAGAAGTTTTCGATAGTCAAACATATTTTAAAGGCAAATTGTAGTATTTGCTTAAGGATTAGCTTAATATTTATAAATGTTTACATTGCTTTAGTTGATGGTTTAATTTCAACACCTATTTTGCTAATATAGAAATATTTTGCGAATAACATCATTTTTGGGCGATGCCAAAGAAACATTCTATAAATTTTTACAATTTCTTTCAGATCACACACAACAATAGATATACGATCGGTTACCTTTGTAAGTTACAAAATATTACAAGAGAAGCAGCCACCCGAAGAACCACTTGATATACTGTTCACACTTTCAATATGGACAAAAAATATCAAATATCTCGCAAAGAAAAAACTCGAAATGTGATTTCATACAATATCGACTGATCAGGAGACGTTGGTAGACATTATGTAACTACGATTTGAGTTGCTGCTTCTCTTAAAAGCTATTTGCGCTTCCTCAATTGTATTCTTATAAATACGCAACGTGTTTGCCTTTTTATGCATTCTAGCTATTCCCAATTTATTGAAGCTTATAAAAGCAGGAAATGTATATTTTATAGGAAATATCTACTTTTAATTTTTTACAACTTTTGTACCACTCTGAGAATTTCTCATAACTCATAAACTTACTTTGTAGTTTTAGTTGTTATTTTTATTCAGTATTTGGTGATCATTAAGTATTGCCGGAGCTGGAAATATCTGCCTTCTGTTGTTGTGTCTTTTTTTAATGAAAAGCGTATCCTTTAAAACGAAGGTTGTATAGTGGAAATTGTGCAATCACACCGCAGATATTTTAGTAGAAAAGAGCAAACATTCAAAGTTATATTTGGCACGAAACTTTTCAAAAGATACTATGGGATAAAATTTTCATTATAAGTACCAAAATAATTAAAAAAGTTCGTATGAACATAGGTCCAAAAACGCTTCGTTGAGCAGATACAGCTTCCTAAAGATAAAACAGTCTAATCATATTTTTGTTGATAACTTTTCGCAGTACTGAAATTCTATATTTGAGCGTTGCTTATTAAGTTTACTATCTATCAGGGCGTGAACCAAAAAGAATAACGTTTCATATCGGGTACGGTTCAAATCTTTTACATTTCAGTTACGATTTCGGTTACGGTTTACTGCTTTTAAAAATTTCGGTTTCGATTTGGTGGGTCAATGGCACTACACTCCAATGAGGAGTTTGGCCTGCAATGCGGTGGGTCAGGGCCACCGGACCATCGCTTCCGATACCCAGCCGTCTCGCACTCTAATATGAAGTAAAGGGTGGTGTGGTAAGCACCACGCCTCAGACGGCTGCCTTACTTCCCTCAACCCTCGAGGAGTTTGGTTCCCAATTTTCAGAAAGCGACTGGGTAGGCCGCCCGCCAGGCATCCAGTCTCAGGTTTGAACCCAAGACGTTTCGCGTAGCAGTCAAGTGCCCTAACCACTCGACCACTCTGGCGCCTCGGTTTCGATTACGGTTACCAATGTTTTTGATTTTTCTTTATGAAAAGCGAAAGAATTTCTTGACAAGATTATGTGGAAAACATGTAATTTACAAAAATCTGAAGTTATTACGAAAAAACGGCAGCACTAAATTTCGTTTTTGTGTAATTGTAAAAAAACCTGCTTCTGGGGGTTAAATTAAAATAAAGTAGCTTACGGTCTTTGACTTCTTCATAGGACCGTATGTCGTAGTCTTCTGTGAAATCCGCCTTTTCACGAAATACCCAAACGGATCATGAAATAAATGAATTATTTGAATTATTTAAGTAAATACTTTCTTAACACAATACTCTAGAAACCCTGGAAACGTGACAATATTGTTTTAAAAAGTCATTAAAATTAAATTACTCTATGCAGAAATTTGAATATAGGTTGACGCAATACTGTTATGCAAACAATGAAGCCAAACGCTATTTTGTAGAAGGTCAAACACGGTTTTGTGACATTTTACAAATTTAAACACTGTTTTGCATTTCAACGTTAATGTAAGTCAACATAAGTAATTAAATTTAATTTTTTAATTATAAAGTCTAGTCTTACAGCCATGCTGCAAGAGTGTTGTGCGCTAGGGTGGAAAAATAGCCGGAAAATAGAGAAGATTTGCTGCTTTTCAAGTAAATGTTTATGTTATTTGTTAACACGTATTTCCCTTATCAAACAAAAATTGTGTAAGAGAAGCAATTGTTTTACATAATGAGTATCTGTATATAAAATACTTAATTACTATAACAATATCTATTTATTTTAACCTTATAGGTATTTCGGCATGTTTACATGCCATTGTCAAAGGTTATAGGAAATAAATTAGCATATAGTTATATATAATAAATTAGCAGCATACAGGTCCCTGATACATATGGCTTTGACGGTCCCTTTAGATGAAATTAATTATAATAGAGAAATAATAATTATTAAACAAATTGCATACAGTAATGGTTATAATACTAAACTTATTGATACATTAATTGAAGAAAAAAATTATAAATTAGCCATTCAAAAAAATTATCCGAATACCCTAACTTCGTTCGATACAATTAAATATGCTTCGATCCCATATTTTGGTGACAAATAAGAAAAAAATTGCTAAAATTACAAACAAAACAAATACATATAAAGTAAGCTTTAAAACAACTAGGAACATCTTAAACACTTTGTTTAATGCAAAATCAAAAACAGACGATTTTCTAAAATCAGGCATTTACAAATAAAATTGTTCGCATTGTAATTCGGTTTATATAGGCCAGACAATTAGAAATTTTGATATTAGGTATAAAGAACACGTACGTTGTTACAAATACAAACACCCACATAAATCCAATTACGCTAAACACTTACTAGAACAAAATCATAAAATGTTTACATTTTTGTGATGATAAACGTAAATTAGATATACTAGAAGCTTTTGAAATTCACAAACATTTAAAAACTGTACCGTTAATGAATGAGCAAATTAATCTCCTAAATTCTCCTCTAGTGCACATTTTGGAATAAGAAATCAAGTCATCTGCAGACGATTACCAAGATAAGTCACAAAGTTCTATTGCTATAACAACATGCCGAAATAGGGTTAAGGTTAAAATAAATAGATATTGTTAAAGTAATTAAGTATTTTATATACAGATACTCATTAAATATGGACTTTAACGAAGTAAAACTGGAATTTATAAATAAATTGTTTTACATCCAACAATTATTTACAACAACCTGGAACCAATATTCCACGTCTTAGAAATAAAGCAGTTTATTGTATATATTCACATGCTTCACAAGAATTGCACAGAATGCAAGACACGTTACCAGTAGAACATCCAGAACCTATTTCGTATACATCAAAGGAACTATTAAGCCTTATGATATAAATCCTCTAATAGTTTCTTCACTTACCAAAGAGAGTCTAAGCAAACAGTTAAAACATTGCAACAAATAGTTGCCACCCATCACCAGTTAATTAATCTAATCTTAGTTAGTAATATGCAATCATTGTTGTCGCTGTGTTACTGTAAGCGCGCTACTTTGCATTTTAAGTTGACATTTTCACCTCCTAGAAAATGGCCGGCTGGCTTCACATCTAGTAAACCTATATAGAAATCTCTAATTCTATGTGAGCGAAACCATGCCAGGGCTTCCGTGAATTAATGATTAATACATGATGGCATGCTACTGTTTATATTCCCGAAATTTTTAGCGATCGTGGCATGCCGCAGGCGCAGCAATGTGCACGCTGTCAGCTTACTGACTACCAATAACACAAACATTAACTACTTAGGAGTAAAAAGGAAAAATCTTGCTCGTAAAGTATTCATATCATGTTATACAAAGACGTTATACCGACAAAAACTTTGCATTCGCGTTTGGGAAACAATAACAACTCTAATCATTGTTTTGGCTACAACTCTCAGGGTCAACCAAAAGACCTGAACATGCAGACTGCAAAAATTAAACAGTAAATATTAATTTCGGTTCTACATTTGTCGAAACGAAAAATCATGGTATATTCTTAAAATAATTACGGTAACGGTTTTCGGTTACGGTTGAAGAAATTTTTAATTTCTGTTTTCGTTTCAGTTACGGTTCGGAAAACTTTGCTGTTTTATACGGTTTTCGGTTTTTGTTTCGGTTGCGGTGCACGTCCCTGGTATCAATACATTAAATCCCATACTGTCTCATCATAACAACACTCAAAGATCTTGCATATCGACAAAATTTATCTCCACAACACGATAGCGACACCTTGCATCTTAACTTAGATTATTGATTGTTGTCGGCAATTATTTATGTTACTGTCACCGCTGTTAAGGTTAAAGGTTAAAATACGTATATTGATCTAATATTTTTACAAAGTATGAGTACATGAAATTTTTAATATATTTTATATTTGGGGGCCGTTATAGGCTTTTGGCCTCTTCAGCCCTGGGGTGGTGATGCTGCGGGAGGATCCTGAATTTCCTGTGGGCTCGGTGCTAGAATTTTGTTTCTGTGTGGTGGGGACTGGGCTGCTCCTGGTCTTGGGTGAAGAAGTATATCTGGAATTATTTTTAAATATGTGTAGTATTTATGCTAACGCATAGATAGACGGATTTCCTCAACTAGGTCGAGGAGGTTTTCCGGGAGATCTGGGTAAAGGGATGCTAGGAGGGCTGTTGGTGGGTGTTTAAGTTTTCTTTTGGATTTTCTTGGGATTCGGTTTATTGGTATAAGGTGTTGGTTTATGGGTTTGTGGAAGGTTTGTAGGTTTTCTTGGGCTATGGCGTTGGTTCCGTCGAGGGTGCGAGTGATGTATTTTTTTTGGAGTTCTTGAAGACGGTGGGCGATGGGAATGGTTTGGGTGTCTTCGTGGTCTTGAATGCTGGGATGGAGTCTGTGGAGTCGGAAGATTCGTCTGAGGATTTGTCTTTCGCATGAAAGGATTTGTTGGAGCAGGTTGTTTTTAAGGGAGGCGTATAGAGGTGCTCGGTATTCTACGACGGGTCGGATGAAGGTGCTGTAGGTATGGAGGGGGGTTCGGGAGTCGCATCCTTGAAAACGTCCTTGGATGCGTCGGAGTAGATTTGACCGGTTTCGGACTTTTTTGAGGGTTTCTAGGAGATCTTGGTTGAGGGAGCAGGTGTTGGAGAAGGCCTAGGTATTTTGCTTGGTTTGAAAGAATGATTTGTTGGTTATTTAGGGAGAGGTTTATGTCGGTAGGATCGAATCTTGGGGTTCTGGAGGAGTTTGGATGTCTGAATAAAATTGATTGAGACTTATCTGTGTTAATTTTGATTCTCCATTTGTTGGTCCATCGGTTGAGGGCTGTCTGGATTTCCTGGGACGCTAGGTGGGAAGTTCGTTGGTGGGTCCAGATGGCAGTGTCGTCTGCGAAGAGTCTAGTTTTTGTTCTTGTAGGTTCTGTAACAGGAAAATCGTGGCAGTATATAATGTAAAGAAGGGGGGATAAGACTGCTCCTTGTGGGACGCCGGAGTGGAGGTTGACTGGGAAGGAAAGGGAGTTGTGCGTTTTGACTCTACAGGTGCGGTTTTGAAGGAAAGAATCTATTAGTTTTATAGAGGAGGGATTTAGGTTGAGGGAAATTAGCTTGTGGATTAAACCATCGTGCCAAATCCTATCGAATGCACGCTCAATGTCAAGGAATACAGCAAGCGTACACCGGTTCAGGTTGGCATTTTTGGTGGAACCTGTGTGGAGTTCAGGAATGGGGTGAGTGGTGGAGCGGTGGGCTCGGAAGCCAAACTGTTCGGGGGAAGGAGGTTGTTAGATTCTAAGGTTTCTCGGAAGCGAGTTGCTATGATTTTTTCAAGGATTTTTCCCAGGATGTTCAGCAGTGATATTGGTCGGTAGGATGTGGGACTGTGTGGGTCTTTGCCTGGTTTATGAATCATGATTGTGGTGGCTGTTTTCCAGGGCGTGGGGAAGTATGAAATTTGGAGGCACGAGTTGAAAATGGTAGAAAGGGCTTCAGTGGCTGTATCGGGTAGGTTTTTTAGCAGAAGGGGTTTTACTTGATCTGGACCGGGTGCTTTAGTGTTTTGAGGTATTTTATGAGGAATCTGATCTCTTCGGGGTTGGTGGGGTTCATTAGGAAATCTTCCTCGGGAAGTTGGGGATCTTGAGGGGGATTTTGACGAAACTGGGTGATGCTGGTGGCGACTTCGTTTAAGAAGCGTTGGTTGAATGTGGGATCATTTGGGATTTGGTGGATATTTTGAAGTGTTTGGGCGAAGCAGTTAGCTTTGTTTTGTGGGTTGTTTAGGATGATGTTATTTGAATTTAGGTGGTGGTTTGTGTGAGTTTTTTGGCCGGTTAGCGCTTTGAATTTGTTCCAAAAACGTTTACCGTCTCGGTAATCCAGGGATTGGCAGGTTTGGGTCTAATGAGTAAGGCGGAAGTGGTTTATATCTCGGCGGATTTGGGAATTTAATCTGTTGAATGTTGTTCTGAAAATTTGGAAATGGGTTCTGGAATAATTGCGGTAAGCTTGGCGTTTTTGGCGGATTAAGTTTAAGATATGTTGGGGAAGGGGATTTTTATGTTTGGGGATGCGTTTCGTGGGAATGTGTAGTGTTTTTGATTGGTCTATGAGGGAAGTGAGCTGGGAAATTTGGTCGTCGATGGTTATTGGGTTTTTGGATGGGGTTATGTGTGGGAGGTTTTGGGAGATGAATTGTGTGTAGTTGTCCCAGTCTGCATTTGGGTAGTCAAAAATTGTTATTGCGTCGGGAGGAAGCTGATGACCTGGAAAGTTGAGGTTAGAAATTAGTGGGAGATGGTCAGAGGTGATTGTAGTGCCTATGTAGGAGTCGGGGTTTGTGATGAGGGTTAGTTGGTCTGATATGATAATGTGGTCGACTATGGAACTTCCGTTGTGGGTGATGCATGTGGGGAGGGTATTGTGGAGGCGGGAAAGGGGCAGGTTGTTGAGGATGTTGACGAGGTTTCTGCCATTTCGGTTGGTGTAAATATCTCCGAAGTCGGTGTGGCGGGAATTGAAGTCACCCAGGATGATTGAGTGGTTAACTTGGGAGGCATAATCAAGGAGATCGTTAATAAAGTAGCAGCATTCGGTGTAGTTTCTCTGTTTTATTAAATAGTTGTATATGTTATAAAGAATGGCGACAAAATGGTGGACAATCATCAGTTATTGATAAATGGCTTGAAATGTTTCAATATACATATATTACATAAACAAACATCTTTTGAAAATTGGTTGATTTTGTTTTAGTTTTTGGGCTCGAGTGTTGCCATCGCGCTAATATTTTCAATAATAAATAATATGTGATCGGTGAACAAACCCAGGAATTATTTTAAACAAGACAATTTTTGTACAAATGAAAACTGTACAGTGAATATATTTAATTTATGGACATTCTCAAAAAATGATAACCCATAAGCTTATAGACCTAGGGAAGGGCTATAATTTATTCTGTGTTCTAGTCTACGAATTTTTCTGTGACGCCTTCTATGAATTTTTGAAAAACGTAAATTCATGCCCCCTTCTTTAATAAACGGAGAACCATACATTTTCTTTGTTTAAGCAAAGTGCTTATTAGTAACAGAAGAATAAGATTCAGAACTGAATTTTTAGGCGCACCAGCATTTAGGAGGGTTTACTTTCTTCCTCCTTCCCTAACTTTTACCAACAAATCTGTCAAAATCAATTTATATAGAATCCGCCACACTACCAACTCAAGCAGCTTAGTTACTATTTTAAAAAATGTTTTGCTAGTTTATATTACTTTTTGTTTAAAGTGCACCAGTGGTGTCTCGAGTGCGGAAAGGTGCACGCAGTACAATTTTCTAAATATTTTAGATCTGTATAGTTTTTGAAGTTTTAAAATACACAAGCTTCACTTGTTAAAGTTTCTTGAAGATACCAAAAAGTTTGTACAAAATCTAAAAACAAGTTCAGCATATCAAAGCAATTAAAAGAGTTGCTATAAACATGGACCCGTAAACGCTTCCTTACGGAGCTACATTCTCCGAAAGAAACAAGAGTCTCAATTACTGAAACGGTAGTTTTTTTATAGTTTATCATTTTACGTTTAAACAGTTACCAAGTAAATTATTAACACAATAAAGGCCACCAATGTTAAATCTAAAAAGTTATTACTAGCAGCCCGCTATTAGTAATTAATCTGATTGTAAAAGAATACTATACGTACTTTATAATTCCATAAATAGTGTAACGAGACAACCTTACTGCAACAGTTTTAAAATTTATAGAAAATTTGTTTCGTTGCTTTGGTTTTAAGAAAACACGCTAGTGGCGTTTTAAGTGGATTTTAACCCGCAGAGTGACTGCGCCAAAATGCTGTTCTTTGGAGAGGTTTGCCTCCCATCTGACCTCCCTACCACTTTCATCAGGTATAAAACCCGACGACAGGCTCAAAATTATTTACCGAGAAAGGTGAATATGCTGTTAACTCGTCTGCCTTTCATTTCAGAAGCTTTGGGTTCGATTCCTGGCCCGGTCGACTGTCCTAGCTTAGGTTTTTTCCTCGGTTTTCCTGAGCCAAAAAAGTGAATACTGGGACAGTACTATTTGCGGAAATTTTCTATTTAAATTACTTGTTCTAAACTCATCTTTACTATCATTTCTCGGCTGAAAAGAAGCTTAGGACTCCGGTGCGAAGTCCGAAAGACCTCTATAGCGGCCCACCTTTTCACGGGCAACAAACAGATTTCTTTTATTAATTATTCTTTTGAAATTATTCTTGAACCAAAACGGTCTTGCTTCTTCAAAGAACCAGATTTAAATTTAAACCGAGATTAACCCGAAAGTTTAATATATTTGAATATAATTGGAACAGTATCTTATGTTAAGTAAATTTTAAGAAACAATACTTTGATTTTGCACAACTGTGATTAACCAGAAAGTTTAATACATTTGAAAAAAAACAGTAAACAGTAATATTTTGATTTTATTTTAATCGTTAAACTGCCAGACATTATATGTTGGTTAAAATACGTAAAATTGAAGCAGTGATACTTTGGTGTTACACAACCATTATTGGCCAAAAAGCCTAATACATTTGGATAAAATTGAACAAGTAATATTTCAATTTTATTTGAATCGTTATTTAATCTTATTTAATTATTATTATTTTTTTATTATTACTTTTTAATTTTATTATTAGCGCCGCGCCGAGTGCCAGAAAGTTTCTTTATTTTGTTTTCACCGTCAGGTTACTAAAACACCTATTTATTTTTAGTAACTCTGAAAGCAGAATCCTTCAGTTTTACTTTCACTGATTCTTACCAGAATTTTCTTTATTTATCAACACACAGGTTATGAAAATTTTGCAACGGAATACTGATTTTATTTCAAATAACGTATGAAATTTTAATTACCCGATA
Organism: Ctenicera cuprea; assembly: GCA_958336395.1. Taxonomy (NCBI): domain Eukaryota; kingdom Metazoa; phylum Arthropoda; class Insecta; order Coleoptera; family Elateridae; genus Ctenicera; species Ctenicera cuprea. The sequence goes on along the minus strand of OY284493.1, from coordinate 28,124,574 downwards.
ATTTTGATATTCCCAAAAGTTTTCAAAGGTAGTTTATTCATAATTTTCACCCACAAAAATTCCAGAAACCTGTTTAGCCTGGTTAAATTCATTTGCAACGCATCGATCCACAATTTGACACTTCGACGTTAAATTTCCATACTATATCAAGTGCGATCGACACAAGTTTCAAAATTACTTTTATCAATTTCTAAGTTAATTAAAGCCAGTAAACGTATACTTTCTGTACTTACCTGAGGAATTCGCTAGAAAACACACCACAAACTAATTCTTTCTTACCAAATAACAAAAATACCTCAAAAATCGAGACGTAGCTAAAGTGTGGAAACAGCGGAACAAGCAAACTTCCACATTTGACAAAAAATTTTTATTACAGACAGCCGCAGACTTCTTGTTCGAGTGAATAAAATTACATTTTGTGTATGCAAAACTTCATTAAATTACAGAAAACACAGGGATTAAGCAGCAGCTATTTCGATCTGTTTCGGAGGGATAAATCAGCCAGTAGCGTACTATTCTGAAGAATTATTTTGATTAATTGTCATATTATTTTTGTAAACAATATAACAAAATTCAATCACATGAAATACAAAATCAGATACTTAAAATTGTATAATTAGTGGTAATAAAAAAAAAGTATATAATTTTTATTCACAGTTTTCTGTTTATTTTCGACGAATTCTGGCTTCTGAGTTATCCAGGGCAATTCAACGCTTGCCGAACCTTCAGTTCAGTAGGGTTGACGTATTACAAAAGAAACTTAAAAAACTAGGATGTCCAATATAAATGCACTAATAGAGTAATAGGTAATAAGTTTTATTTATCTTTCTAGCAGCAAATAACAATTACTATAAATAAACAACACTTTTTCCTTGACCAATAAATGATTGCCATAGGCTGCTCTTTTATAACCCCATTCGGCAAACAAAGTCCCCTCATTATATCTTTGCTGGCCTATTAGCAGATCTCTTAGTAACAGTGTTTTTAAGCTTACCATAACACAAACGACATTTAAGTTATTAATTTTAAAAATGTAATTCAATCTACTACAAACACCACACAATTCCAACAAATTGTGCTTTACTGACTTTTGAATTAATTTTTGATTGTTTTTAATGTTTTCAATGTATCACTGTTGTTTATGAGTTTTGTATTTATTTCAATCTATTCACATACTTTAAATCTCTTTATTCTAATTTTGCCACTGTAGAAATTTGTATCACTAATAGCAAGTATGGCACAGCAGGTGTTATATATGCAAGAATATTAAAGAACTTCTATTGACTAACTGTCACAGCCATGAGATGACTGTAGGTGTAGGTGTAGGCGAAGAGGAAGGCAAAAATAAGTTTTAAGTTACGCGCTGTAAAGCCACAAAACTTTACATTAGGTTAATGGAGAGTGTTCATCTCTCCTACCAATTAGTATGACAAAAGTCCCCGAGGTGGTGGAAGAAAGTCCTCTACCATCTGCTTATGACAGTTACCATTAATTTATAAATCTTTAGCAATGCAGACCAAGTTGAGAATGCTGCAATTTTAGATTTTTTCTTTCTTATACTTTTAGGAGAGGGAAGTATTGATTTTATAAAATTTTTCTAAATTTTGACAGAAATACATGTTTTGGCCCTCCAGATATGGCTCAAAAACTGGGCACACGACTTATATTTTGTAGCTGAGAATACGTTACAATTTATTTGTCCCAGCCCGGTAATTTCTCTGTGACTCCTTTTATGAACTTTTGGAAATTTTGGTCTTAACGCTTATTTGTGTTCTTTGAGGCTTTCGCGGTTTCTCGAACTGTCAATATTACAATGTACTTTCGGCTTAGACCGCGTCGTCATTTGGGAACTACGTCCAGCATAATCAGGTGTGGACTGACCTGTAGCTTGTCTCCCTTTACAAGCATTGGCTCTGGAAGTTTGAGCAATATTTGTTCCTAAGCCCTGTCTGCCTAAACAGGGCCATGTGCTTGGCTTATTTAAACCTTGGGGAGGACAAGGATTTGATCTAAATGTATTTTGTTTGCCAGGGCAATAACAATTAATCGGCTTATGCCTGTTAGCTGTCTGGGAACCCATACAAATTAACGTAACATTGCAAGCTGTAATGTCTTGCGAAACGTTAGTGGCAAAATTGGAATAAAATTTCTTTTTAGATAAACTGATATAACATATTTGTCAAATCACAAAGTGCCATTAGTACCTTACTATGCTTTTCTTTTATTTATACCGCAATAAATAATTATGTCCCGATACAATTTGTTTTGAGAGTTGAACTTTTTCCACTAATTTTTGCCTCGCCTAATACGTTTCAGTAGTTGGTATTGCTTTAGGGCTGATCTACCCTTTAACTTGGCCAGAGCTTCTCCAATTCCCTTTCAGATCTATTTTATAGAAATGTATGAACAAAACATCACGTCACTTTGGGATATCAAAAATATAAGAAAAGAAGCGTTTTACTCGTTTATATTGATAAATAAAATAGAAAAATATGAGAGGGGAGATTTAATGTATGTAAATAGATTGAAATAAAATACAGAACTCATAAAACATTAAAAACAATCAAAAATTAACTCAAAGGTCAGTACAGTACAATTTGTTGGAATTGTATGGTGTTTGTGGTAGATTGAATTACATTTTGAAAATTAATAATTTAAATGTCGTTTGTGTTAGGGTTAGTAGATCAATAGAGATGTAATGAGGGTAATGAGGCTGAATGGTGTTATAAAAGAGCCTATAGCAAACATTTATTGGTAAGGAATATTTGCTCTGCTCAAGATTAACAATTTTTGTAGGTTTTTTTGAAGTCCATTTTTAAAATTTTGAGTTTTTAAAAATTTGACAACAATAAAATTTTCATGATTTTTGAAAATTTCTTAAAATTTGAAATTTTTTTTAAATTATGAAAAATTTTGAAAATTTGAACATTTGTAGTATTTCAAAATTTAAAATTTTTTAGATATTTTGAAAATTCCTGAACAGTTTTGCAAATTATGAGTTCCTAAAATTTAGAAAATTTTTTAATAATTGAAAAATTATGAAAATTATTGAAAATTTAAAATAATTTTGAAATTTTGCAAAATTTTGAAAACTTTTAGTTTAGAAATATTTTATTAAGAATTTTTAAAACTTTTCCTTTTAGTGTTTTCAATTGTAAACAATATTTATTCGTAGAAATCTAAAACCGTAAAATTGATTTCATTATTTGGCTATAGTCTTTATTTTGGTGATTATCCAATTAAACTGTTTAGGTAAACGTCGAAAAGCAAATCTCCCAGAAATGCTTTCCTAATGGAAGATTGTTCCTATAGTCATATAACATGTTCATTGTCATACCGATTTTGAAACCAAAAGACATACATTTTTTTAATATCGAAAACTTGTTGGAAGTGTTGGGAAGATCGGTTATTCGACATGTGTGTAGAATACGAATCTAAGGTTCTTTTCCTCGCACATCTATTTTTTGAAGCATTGGCGTTTATTCAATTAATCTGTTCGGGTAAACGACAAACAGGTGTTTTCTCAATGGAAAGTTGTTCCTATTGCTATTTAACCTGCTCATGCCAATTTTGAAGCCTAAGTTCGTAAATTTTTGGAAAACAAATTCGATGGTGGGGGGCGATAAGAATAGAGAGATCGCGTTTACGCAGATCGGTTACGAATTTAAGATTCTCTTTCCAGCGCGTTTATTTTGAAATAAGACACCCTTCCCTACCACCCTTTTTTTGGCGGATCAATCTTTTTGTTTTCGGTATTATTCTATTGCAATTAGCAATCCTTGAGCCAAATTTGGTTTTTCGGCGTTAAGGCGTCTGGACTGTAAGTTGTATACAGACACACAGACAGATTTATGCACGCATGACAACACGCAAATCTATTAAGCTTTTTCTGCACTTTTGTAATTGTATCGACTCGGTCTACAACGTTCGCAGTTGTGCAAAGATGCTCTTTAGGCACTTGTTGTGTAATATACCATTTTCTATGCGCATATCAAAAGTGACATAGTTTATAGTGTAAAAATTTCCTTTTTAAACACTAGTGCGAAAATAATGTTTTAGGCACAAATGCGAAAAGAAAAATGTTTTTAAACACAAGTGCGAAAAAAAAGCTTAAGGCAAAATCTATCCAAACCACAGCACCAACATTAAAAAAATCAAATTCAATACTGTCAGATACTAATCAAAAAGCAAGTTCAAAAAAATCGGATGTCTAATTGTTCCAATTATGGTTGTAATTTCTCTTCCTCTTTGACAAGCGCGTACGAAAAATGGCGCATGCAACACGTACCAAAGAGCAGAAATTGCTCGTTTGACACTTGTTGCATAATATACTATTTTGTCCAGAATGTCGTGTTCAATGCTATCCAAATACAACACCAAAATGTCAAAAAAATATTTCACTTCAGAAAGCGAAAAGTAGCAGGAAAGGGTAATAAAGCATGTAAAATGTGTAACTTATTTTAATTAATTTAGAAAAGGCAAAAATGCAAATCCTTTTTCAAAAAGACTCATTTTGACTAAATAATCCTACAAATTTGAATATACGTGATACGTGTGACATTGCGCGATTTTCTGAAACTAAAGTATCATTTTGGGAAATCGTATACGCGTCAACGACATTTCCGGGTACCAAAGCTAAATCCCCAAACAATATTGTTTTCGTTAAAACACGCGAAAAACAAGAAAATGTATATGACATGTAAAGCTGTACCCCTCGAGTGTTAGTGTTAAAAGTTTACAACGTAAAAATTTCTTCCGCGTAGAATGCACATTATCCGACAAATTAATCCCGAGAGAAATATACCAGTATATTACAATATACGCATAAAATTGAGCCGCCCTCTTTGTAGCACCATCCATTTAATAAATTAAAGTGCCATTAATGCGCTTTAAGAAAAAAAGTTATAAATTTCATAAACTGGAATTTCAGAGGGACGCTTTAATGACAATAGTTAAATATTAAATAAAATACGAATATACCCACTTCAAAAGTAATTAAATTCAAGTGGTTTCATCAAAATGGAAAACACAATGAATAATTTATACGTTAGAAAGAATTAATTATAGCTCTGAATTATACTAGGCAAATTTGAATTGGGAGCGCACCTAACAGTTTATAAAATTATGCTATAACTGTGTTTTTATTTTAGATTGTTGTATAAATTACACACATATTTCTATTAATTTGAACCGTTTTGAAACTTTACTTAAAAGAAAATTTCATTTTTCTAACACAAACACATTACTATAAACAAAGAAAGCTGCTAACTCCACTGTGCTTTAAAATCAGAGTTTAAGACCCCTTCATCGCTGGAAAATCTCGAATTGAACTGTAATATCCACACTGCCACTCAACATTCGCCCACTCCTTCATAAATCTACATTAGCTTTGTTAGGAAACGACGTTTTATTCCCCTACAGTGTTTGCTTGTTATTGGTCTAACTCGGCATCAAAAGCATTTTAAACAAAAAGAGATTTTCTTGTTTAGTTAACTTATTACTAAATAGATTGCTGTCTTCAATAGTAAAAATTTGTTGCATAATATTATTATTTGAATTAGAAAATTTTAAAAATATGAAATAAACCTACAGAGTGTTTTTTTAAGAATTACCCTCGCTTATAATATTTCAAGAAATATTCGGTTTTTTATTACTCAAGGATGTTAATTAGGTTAATTAGAGTAAAAAACGTCCCATAAGCATCTGGTTAAAACTCAACCCTTACAAAGTTATAGCTGTTGCTCAAGTGTACAATTAAAAAGCAAAGAAAACAACATTTTTTGCCAGACGAATTTATTACAGTTAAGTTAGCGTCTCGTTACGTAATGCGTTGAAAAGTCACCTAAAATCGCATCTTTTAAACGTAATTTCGGTAATTATGTCCAATTACAACCGTTGAATTGGAGATAGTGGCTACCCAGGTCACCCAACCTAAGTCGTTTTCGACTACTTTCAGTTGAAACATATGAAAACGTTAATTTATTCAGACAGGAAACCGCAGGAAGGTAGTTAGTTATACTGAAAATGGCGTAACTAGGAAGAAAAAACTTTCAACCTTCCCTACGACTTTAATTACATCATAGACGATGAGACCATAACAACCGCTATAAATGAAAAATTCTTAAAATGTGGAACCAGTTAAGAGGGCGGTTGAAAAAACCACAAGTTAAAAACTTACCAATAGAGGTACATATACAGAGTATTCGGAAATTGATACCTTTAGGAAAAGGATATATTGTTAGTTTAAAAAATTTAATCGAAAAAGTTCTAAAAACATGTTTCCAAAAATATTTCGCTGAAGAGTTACAGGCAGTTGAAGATGATCTTTAAGATGCAGCTTTTCTTGAATAACTGTTGATCGCTTTTAGCTAAATACTTTAAATTTGATATACAGTCATCCTTAATAAGTAGCTACATACTGTGTAGTTTTTTTTATAATCGGTTTTGTGAAAGCCGTTATTTTAAGGTCACGTAATCAGCAAAAATCATAAAAAGTAAGATAAACACGTCACCTTGAAATAACCGTAACCACGGTAACCACGTAACCGATTATGATAAAAATTAGACAGTATGTCTGTGATTAATTCAATGTGAACAAACGAAATCGAAATCACATTGTCATGTGCATTATTACTTCTAGAAGTGTCAAAGTTGAAGTTCTAACAGACATACGTTTCAATTTTCAAAGCTAACCTCGATGTCACTTTCGTTTGCTCCCATGTTACTTATAAAAAATTTATAAAAATAAAATTGAAGTACCTTGCTGAAAACGATTACCAGTTTATTAAAAAAAACTGTACTTTACAGGTCATCTTCAACCGCCCGTAACTCTAATAAGAAAACATTTTTGAAAACATCTTTAGAAAACATTTTTATCCTAAATTTAATAATAATTTTTAAATGTACAACATAACCCTTTGCTAGAGAATAGAAATTTCTGAACACCTTGTATACAGGGTGTGGCAGTCCGCTGTAATTGGTCGATTGCAGGTTAAGTATTAGAGATAGAAGAAACTTTCTTAGATAAGAGTTGTTTGGTGTCGTGTATACAATCAGATAAAATATTTTCCATTATACAGGGTGTTCCATATCAGAGTGGGATATCAAACTTATATTTCTTTTAATTAAACACCCTGTACATTTTTGCAAATTACTATTTACCTTTTAATTTGCTTTTCGACTGTTTTTTGTTTTTTTTTAAATCCGTTGCGGTGTTTCCAAGTTAATTCATTTTTTTCTGTAAATTTGACATTTGCAGACCTTTCTAGTAAAATCTGTACAAGCCGTATTTTTACAGATGAAACAATTTGCAATAGTAGTCAAGACCATGTGCTATTCTTCAGATGTTTCAAAGTTGAATTTGGTTATACAGGATGTTTGTTGCCGCGGTCGGTCCGCTTTCGAACTTTAATGTGTCATAACTTGATTTTTTCAAATGAAACCTCCAAATTTGTATTTAATTTTTGAATTCTACTGTAAATTTCCCATCAAACGTCTATTACATTTCCTATACCTATCTTTAGTAGTTTTCCTTGTTTTTTGTATTTTAATATTATTTAGACAATCTATTCAAGTTTACCGCCCAGTATTACTTTAAAACAAATGAATTTCTTTGTCTTCCCTCTTCATTCTTCGCTCTTCAATTCCTTTCAAAAATTTTCTCCACGCCGAGCTTTCAGCTTGGTCGTCCTTCTTTCTCTGTTAAAGTAAGAATTCCTTGTCTTCATGTATTGCAATCATATTTACAGCGTCTTCGTGTGAAATATTGAAACAAAATGTCCAACTCATGAAAACTGTTATTCTCATTCGTTCGCTGTCGTTCTGCTGTATTTTTACGATTTTTCCGTAAGCTTCTCCAGTCGTTGTATAATTTTTCTAATAATTATATGCATGGTTGTTATAATCTTGTTGGTATTCGGACTGTTTTCCAAAATATAGTACATTCTTGTACAGCAAAAGCAGCACTCTCCCAAACACTTAGTTTTATTACCCGTAAGTTAAAAAATAAAAACTTGAAGAACGTCCTTATTAGAAGACAATTTAGATCCTGTAATTCGACTTTTGGTATTTTCAAATAAAATGATTTTTTTTCTCAAATCGATACTACTTGAAGAAGACATTTTCAGCGTATATAAATAAGCCAAAAAACAGGAATTAAATATTAAAATAACTGGATATTAAAATTACCGAAGTATTCATAAAGTCGTTGCTCTGGTCACGATTTCAAAATTACAACTGCCAGATGTTACCCTGCGCAGTTCTGCCAACAACTGCAAAATAGATACCTAAACGTAATATTCGTAATCTTGAATAAAAAAATAGTTATTTTTTACTTTAAAAATAACAAAAAATTAAAAAAGAAAACAAAAATTGTAAAATTTTGATTTATTCAATTTTTAAGCTCGAAGAGGCACGTGTTAACATTATTTCTTGGAGCTGAAATTTTTACAGGGATATTTTCTCATATAAAGGAACAAAACTAGGGGGCGTATGTAGAACGAATCTAAAATTTTTTTTTCATATATAAATAAGGACCATCCTACTGTCCATGATATTTTTTGTGGGTTGTAAAATTATATGATCTTATTTGCTCTTTCTTGGTACTGAAACAGTACCCTAGCCGCACAAATATCAATACTTCCAACTCTTAACCTATATTGCGAATTGTTTTGGATTAGATGTGTTTATTGTATTAGGGAAGCGACCGTAGCTCAGCGGTAAGCGCGCGGGCTACTAATGCGACTCCCGGTCCGGTCGTTCTTTCTCGCAAGGCAACAAAAAACTAGTGAGGTGGATTTTTTCCAGAAAACCCGCTCTGGAGAAAAGTGCATGAACTTTCAGTCTCCGCGCACCAATCACAGACATAAGAGAGAGGTCTCCAACGCCCTAAACAGGACGTGTCACTAGAAGAAGAGATAATAAAACATGTATTTCGTCAGTACCGTGGATAACATTTTCTATTTTGATAGGAAAACGTTTGAACTGGATGCGTTAGGAAGCGTTAATATAGGGTAAGTATTTTTCTAAAAGTTCTGGATTTATTCTTTCCTTTGAGCCTTAGGGTTCACTATATCGTAAAAATACTGCTGAATTCCGCGTAAATCCCTACTTAGGTTTGCATCCTTGATAAATCTTTTAATCATTGGATTAGATCTGATCTACGGTCTCATAACCAGTGATAATGCAGGCCGTAAAAGATTAAGTAACTGACAGGACTCTTTCGCTTTATGATGTAGAAATCCGAAAAGATGACGTTGCTTTCAAAGTCAAACTTCAGTGTTGCCAGAAACGGACATTTTGCTAACACCTTCACCTTTTTCTTCATATCTGCTTGTAAAATTCCATATCTCGGCTATAAGCTGTATATTTAGACCCAAAAAAGCAAATCTTACCCCAGGTTATCGATGTTTTTGTTACTTCTTTTTAATCTCGAATGGTGTAGCATGTAAATGAAGCATTTGTACACAATACGTTCTTAACTTAAAACATAATAATAAGAAAATTGTTGAATTAGGCTACGTTGATCAGTCAATGACGCCTGCAAAATATCTCTTGCTACGTAAATTACCTTTTTTTGAACAATAAACAAAGGAAATACCATAATTCACCCAAATTATGTTAGCAGCAAAGCCTGCTGGACTAGGTAATGTTCGACAGAATAATTTGTTTCTTGCTGATTGTCATGTGAAGGTGATAGCGTCTGATATGATTTGACTCAGTCACAAACTCTAGCCTCAAATGCGGGGAGTTATATTCGTCAGAATAACTTGCTTCATCTTCATACTCCATATGATAGGGTCTGGAAGGCTTTGACTAAATAATGAACTCTAGTCCCAAAGGGGGTAGGTTGTATTAGACGGAATAATTAGCTACCTCCTAGATAACTTGTCTTGTGAAAGGTCTGGCATGATTTGGCTTAATAATGAACTGTAGCCCTAAATGGGGTAGGTTATAGTCGATGGAATATTTTGTTCCTTTTTAGATAACTTATCATGTGATAGGGTCTGGCATGATTTGACTAAACATTCAACTATAACCCTAAGTGGGGTAGGTTCTATTCGACGGAACAATTTGTTTTATTTTAGATAACTTGACATGTGTTAGGGTCTGACATGATTTGACTAAATAACCAACTCTAGCCCCAAATGGGATAAGCTGTACTCGACGGGATAGTTTGCTCTTTTCTAGATAACTTGTTATGTGATAGGGTCTGGCATAACTTGACTAAATGTTGAACTCCAGCCTTAAATGGGGTAGGTAATAGTCGATGGAATCTTTTGTTCCTTTTTAGATAACTTATCATGTGATAGGGTCTGGCATGATTTGACTAAACAATCAACTCTAACCCTAAGTGGGGTAGGTTCTATTCGACGGAACAATTTGTTTTTTTTAGATAATTTGACATGTGTTAGGGTCTGACATGATTTGACTAAATCAACTCTAGCCCCAAATGGGATAAGCTGTATTCGACGGGATAGTTTGCTCTTTTCTAGATAACTTGTTATGTGATAGGGTATGGCATCACTTGACTAAATGTTGAACTCCAGCCTTAAATGGGGTAGGTTATAGTCGATGGAATAGTTTGTTCCTTTTTAGATAACTTGTCATGTAATAGGGTCTGGCATGATTTGACTAAATAATAAACTCTAGCCCCAAATGGGGTAGGTTGGTTTGACGAAATAATTTGCTCCTTGTTAGATAACTTGTTATGTGGTAGGGTTTGGCATGATTTGACTAAATAAAAAACGCTAGCCCCAAATGGGGTAGGTTGGTTCGACGGAATAATTTGCTCCTTTCTAGATAACTTGTCATGTATTAGGGTCTAGTATGATGTGACTAAATCAGGAACTCTAACGCCAATAGGGCTAGGTTAGTTAAACGGCCTGACCCTGAATTTAAATGGCGGAGACGTGCAGATTTCCCAGAACCATGTGGCGTTGATCTCAATCTTGATCATCTCGGAATTGCATGTCGGTCACTTTTTTTATATCGATCTAGCTCTTTTCTTGCTTCCTCAGTTTTCTGGACAATGTCCGGGGATTTTTTTCTCTATCACTTGTGTCTATTTTATTATATTTTTTAATCACTTTTTTCGTCAAAAGCACGTTGTTTCACTAAAGCACAAAACAAAATATGAGATAGAAATATCCGAGATACTGTTGGTATGGTAACGTAGCAATATGAAAATTCTAGTACTTTAAAATGTGCTACACTGAGTAAAAAATAATGGTATTACCAATATGGGAATGTAGTAAAATATAATCAATAATTTCCCTAAGTAAACTATCAAGTCAGGTAGAATGTTAAAGACAGATGTATTAGGAAATGAAACTGCTGGCTGGTCTAACTGGCACAAGGGGTTTATGATCTTGGGCAGACCGTACGATCTTCAAAAGAATTCGTATGGAGTAGTGATTTTAACATTTAAATTTAAAAGTTTAAAGGAAAATAGAAAAAGGTTAAGTTTATAATAGTACTTCTAACAACCTCACAACCTTTCTTTATATAGTCATACTGATTAAGAATAAGTAACCAAATTGCCTTTATCAGCTTTATAACCAAAGTCCGTAGAAATCAACTTTGCATTTTTCACAGCAAAGTTTATTCCTACTGACCTTGCTTTATTACAAACCAGGTTACTCTTGTGGAATCTTTTAACCAAAGAGAGGGAGGCTTAATTAAATTGATTTTTGCGGTAAGTAATTGGAAATGGATAATGACTTTTGTGTTTAAAACAATACTCTCATGTCAGCATGGAATGCTAAATTTGAAAGTAAAAACCCTTAGTGGTGTGAGCTGTAGGCTTGTGTTTTAGACCCAAATTTAACAACACAGCCTGTTTGTCAGTAAAACTACTATCACTTCAATTAACGATTTTGGAGTGAAAATTAAAATTATAAAAAGTGTAACTTTGTTACATTAGTTATTGCATCTAAACATTACTGCATCTCTAATCCACATTGTGGAGAAGGCCCAAGATGTTAAAATTGAACAGATTCGTTGCTTGGCTTCGTTGGCATTTGAGAATGATTTTCTTACCGCAGCGATAATATTGCCTTAAGTCAAACACAAATAATTTTGAGATGTAAGGAAGCGGACTACTTAAATGAATATACGCTATTGCATATCCTGCTGGTAAGTTTATAATGCTTTACATATGTTATCAAATTTTCTACATCGTTTACGTTGATACAATTTTACTGGGTTGTTGGCAAAAGTTCATGAATCGTGGTATTCAATAATTTAATGCATTCTGTGAATATGTACCCCTCGCATTGCAGATGTCGCATGTGAGTGGAGCTTCTTGTTTGAAATAGTGATTGTAACCTTGATACGAACTTGTTCGAAGTTTTGTAACAATAGTATTCTCTCGTCTTTTTAATGTTTAGATGTTTGCTGGTAATGAAGTTCTGTTTGGATGTTATTTTTGGTGAATGTTTTGATAAGGGATTTAGAATCATACTGAGGTAGCTGTAGCTGTTTTTGGGGTTGGTTTATGACTTTCTTGTTCATTACCTCGTAAGCTACAGTGGAAGAGATGCCATAGCAATACAATATATTTTTACATTTGCGGCAAATCTCGTCCTGTTTTTTTTTAGATAGTGAGATTTCTTGCGTACATTTCTGGCACTGTAATACAAAGGGTTTTTTAAAAGTATAGAACAGAAGTTCTGTTTTTTTACAAAACAATACTAAAGTTAAAAGAATTTTGGTAAATTTTTAATTTTATATAAAGAAAAACTATTGTTTCTTTTTAGCAGCACCTTCGTAGTTCTTTTCTCTCATTAAGCAAAGTTTGTTTCTCTTTTTATTTATTTAAAACTTGTATACACTTATATAACTAAATTTTAAAAAAAGACGCATAAAACTAGCAGGTTCAGAAATCTAACAACAGCCCACCGTAATCACAGCAGCGTGTTATAAAATTCATGTAGTTTCTCGTTACAATCAAAAACAGTGGAAAGAATAAAATGTGAATAGTTATGAGCACGGCCACCTGAATTAATACCTTCTGACACTTGCATACTGCCTTCCACATCTGTCATTTTCCGACAAATTCTGCATATCAAATGTCATATTTCTACTTAAGTTAAGATTAGTTAATAGTGTAAATCCGGAAAAACAAAAAATTGCATTTCATTATACTTCTAATTCTACTATGAGCGCATAACTAATAAGTATGACTACCTGATTTAAATAATTAGATTATCTAAGCGTTGCTTTCACCGCAAACCGCTATATGACGCTACATTTCGTGCGGAAATTATGAATTTCTTGCAGATTCTAAATATTTCGTGACACGACAGGCCCTACAGGGAAGTCAGTTGATATTAATCCAGATAGCCATGGTTATAAATTACACAAGTAGTATAAATTTATAAGTGAGCAATTAGTTTTTGTCGTTCTACATTCTATATTTTGCATTTTTTTTAATAAAAAAATTATCTTTTTGAGATTTTTTAAGTATGCAGAAAGGTAGGTAAAAATTTATTAGAAACTGTTTTTTCTAATACCAATATTATCGCCACCAAAACCATTGTTCCATACTTTTGGGGGACCCTGTATACAATACCTGAAAGACTAAAAGACGTTTGGTGTTAATGATTTGCTTCTCTGTGTTAAATTAGATGCTTTCTAAGATTACGTATAATTCTCTAGTACAGGAAGTGCTTGATGGGAGCAAATGTGTAGGTGACGTTTCGGAAGTGCCGTAGCTTGCATTAACTCATTTGCTTGTTGGGGCCGTCTATATGCAGTGTAAATGAAGATTATGGTACACATTGATTATACAACCGTAAGTAGTAACTCCAAAAAGTAGTTTAAAACAAAAGTTTTTTAGTAAAATTATTGGTTGTCTAAAAACATTTTTTAAAAGTTAGACAGGAACTATAATTTACCTCTATTTTTTTTCTTTTCTTCTAATATAATCGAAACTAAATTACGTTTTCAAATATTTCCAAGTCATAAATTTTTATTTACCGTGCTGCTATTCAATTATCCTTGCACAATCCCAAATTCAATACTATTTTATTAAAACATGCATTACACGTAAAAAATACGACGATCAATGAATTAACGAATATTCAACTTTAGGATGTGCGTGTTCAAGAAACCTTCAGATAGTTTTGTCAACTGCATCAAGTCTAAGGCGTTAGCAATAAACCTTTGTTGCAAATTGTCTTGATTAAAACTGTATTATTATTATTCTTGTTATTATTTTTATTAATATTTTTATTATTATACAAACACTTAAACAAAAATAACAACAAAATTAAGACATTAATTTGCAGTAACCAATCCAACATTATTTTATTATTTTGTTAAATCAGAAATGTATAAGGATGGTTATAATCTGAAAATTTTCAATCTACACACAATTTCAATCTTTCATTCATTTTTGACTTTCCCATACGGTATAAGGAAGTATTGATTTCATAAAACTTTTCGAAATCTAAATTTTAACGGAAATACACGTTTTGGGGCTCAAGGAACCCAAAAAAGTTGTTTTTAAAAAACGTCTATCTGTAGGTGTATGTGTGGGTGGGTATGTGGGTGTGGCACGCCGCTAAAAGCGAATTTTGATGAAATCTTAAATTAATACGTATGTCAAAAACTGTAGTTTTAGTCAAGCTTTTCAAAAAAATCCAAAACCGGAAACGAAAGGTAAACATGTTTTTTGGTAGCGGGTTTTCTCCAAATTACGTTTTAGATTATTTGAGCACGGAATCTGAGAGACGAACGTAAGACAAATCAAAAACTTTTTACCAAACTCTCTAGCTTCAAAATGGTGGCCGCTACAACTTTTTGAATATCTCGACTTTAACGCCTATTTACTCAACAAGTGGTTGTTTGATCGGGATCAACTACAATTTGTTTAAGAATTTTTGTGAGTAGTATACAATGAAGTAAAATTAATTTCAAAAACCTTAAAACAAATCGCAATGGCGCTGTCTCAAAGTTTTGAAAATTTTCAAAATAATATTTTTCAAAACCTGCCTACACGATTTTTTAAAACATTCTGAGCCGATAGAGCTTGCAGTGAACTACAAATTGTTTTTTACTAGTCTTTCTAATATTACTCTGACGCCTTCCAGGAATTATTGAAAAATCTAAAATTGAATAATTATTTATTCAAAAACGCACCGAAAAACGCCGATCGTTATAAATTTTTATAACTTCGATAGGCTCTTTGCAGTACTTTATCAGGATCAGCAAGAACTTTCAACTAATGTCAATACCGCGTTTACCGTTAACGTAACTGCGTTAACTACGCCTATTTTATAGTTCTAGTTAAACACGTATTTTTTATTTTTTGCATAATTTTGATGACTCGACTAGTCAACAATGATTTTATTGTCATTGGTATTAGGTCAATTTTAGGGTTACTTTGTACAGATGATTCCGAATTGGTATCAGTTTTATTAGATTGGCTCTAGTTTTTGAGATAATGCTCCCTTTTAGAAAGTGTAAAAGAAATAAACAAGGAAAACACAAAATTAAAAGTATATTAAATAAATCTCAAATTATACAAAATAAAATAAACGGAATTTTAAAAAGTATTACATTGTTTGCATAGAACATGTTAAGAATTAAAAATGATATCATAAATCACTCCTAATGCTCCGTAAAACGCCGTTTGTATGACTTTCTTTTGTGTTGGTCTTCAGGACAATCACGTAGGAGGCTCCAGCAATAGTCTGCCATCGTGTGTTTATCCCATCTGCCTTGATACCTTTCCTCCATAGTCTTTATGTCCTGGTGAAACCGCTCCCCTTGTTCCTCACTAAAATCACCCAGGTTTTTCGGAAGTGGCTATGGAGAAAGTGTACTTTAATGCTCATATTAGCACCTAATTTCTTAAAATTAAAGAGCATATTTTGCACTAGTTCTTCATAATTCTCTGCTTTATGGTTACCCAAGAAGTTCTTAACAACTGAGACAAAACAGCACCAGGCAGAAGCTTCAACATCAGTCTTAAATTTTATGAAATGCGAATCGTTAATGAGTTTGCGAACTAAAATTCCTGCCTTTAATTTTTCCATACTTAGTTTAGGGAACGATGTACAAATGTATTTAAAGCATTCCCCGTTTTTATCTAAGGCTTTAACAAATTGTTTCATGAGTCCTAGTTTTATATGGAGTGGTGGGAGAATGATATTATCTCTGTCAAGCAATGGCTCGTTCACGACGTTTGCTGTACCTATAGTCAAATTTTCTCTTAGTGGCCATGTCTTCTTCGTCCAATGATCCTGATTTGCTCTACTATCCCATAGACAGATGAAGCAAGGGTACTTCCTGTATCCACTTTGCTGTCCAAGCAAGAAATTCACCATCTTTAAATCAACGCAAACAGACCACTGGTGGTCTTGATAGCGGATCTTCTGCAAAACCATTGTTATGTTTTCATATTCTTCTTTAAGTTTCGTTGAGTGGCGAATTGGAATCGATGCAGAGCGATTTCCGTTGTGCAGTAGAACACATTTTAAGCTTCTTTTAGAACTGTCAAATAAAATCCGCCATTCTTTTGGTTGATATTTCTAAAAGAAGTCCTGGAATGTCATTGCAATAAACAAGCTTTTAACTTTCGCTGAAGTACGGGAGAATTGCCTGCTCTCTTGTTCTGCAAGTTGTTATTGTAACTTCTGGCTTTGGACATTTTTTTTTCTTTTAATCTGGATGCTAGAAGTTCAGACGCTTGTTTTGACAGATTTAGATCCCGTACCAAATCATTCAGCTCGTCTTGAGAAAACTGTTGTGGAGTTGATAAGCTCCTACCATATTCACTTTCACTAGAAGACTGTGTGGTGGGCTGTGAGTCCGGGAGTACTTCGACATCTGACAACGGAAGCTCGGACTGTGAGGTAAAAACTGGAATAGGAATTGTTTCGCTGTGTGGTAAAAGTCGCCTGGCTGACTCCAAATTAGGATATTTCCACGTACATTTCTTGTAGCGGTTACAGCCTTTCACAATCACAACACAAAAATAACAATCGTCGTGATGGTTTTTCGGTTCTGTCCACACCATAGGGACACCAAAGTTTAAGCTACTTCTCTCTCTTTTTGTCCGTTGCCGTAGAGACTCTACACAAGATTTACAAACGTTATGAAGGTTTGTCTTGCTTCCCAATTGGGAAACCAAAATAAGCAAGATATGCTTGTGTTACAAAATTAGTAATATTTTGC
Source organism: Ctenicera cuprea (assembly GCA_958336395.1). Taxonomy (NCBI): domain Eukaryota; kingdom Metazoa; phylum Arthropoda; class Insecta; order Coleoptera; family Elateridae; genus Ctenicera; species Ctenicera cuprea. The sequence continues at coordinate 28,107,390 of OY284493.1, read as the reverse complement.
CTTTGTTTCTCTACAGTATAATCACCACAAACGTAGCAGAATACGTCTGGATGGTTAAGGCAAGCTCTTCGTGACGAATTCATATCTATGCGAACGCTTAAAATATTGTATTAATATGATGCTTGCAGAAATTAAGTAATATAAAAACACGTCTTTCTTCCACGGCTCGCTCTACACAACTAAGTAAATGAGTGCGGTAACGTACATGCAAACTGTTGTGACATGTTGCGACATGTCGCAACTTGTTACAACGCGTCATAACAAGCGCCTGTTTAGCGTAATATAAAAATCACAACGGTCGGATACTAGGCAGACGTCAAGAAAGTGCAGTGTTACTGAGGTAAATTCTAAATGTGAAGATTATAAATTATCTAAGAAATTAAAGCCAATTCAGTAAAAACAAAAATTGTTTTTAAATTCAATGCCCCAAAGTACCCTAAAATCACATAAACATCTTCGGCAACGAAAAAATATTTTTTTTTTGTTGGGCTGTGCTCTTAATCCGAAGTCCAAAGCGCATCTAAGTAGCTGTAGGGCGGGCGCTTCTGTTCTTACTATTCTTATACGGTATGCGACATCGTAGGGTTACCTATATAAATTGTTTTCTTAGAAATCTAACATACGGTGTAATAAGAAAAGAGCTTAAGACAATTGATTTTTACAATTTACAACGTTGTAATTATAAAAAGTCCCCTCGATGTCAACACTTCAGCTTTTTATTAAATGTGTTCATCTATACAAATGCCGCAAAGCTGTCGTCCTTCTCACAACGATCTTTAACCGAATGCTAAGTCTCTGCTACTTTTCTACTACATGGAAATACGCAGAAATAATAATGATACACAAAAACGGTAAACCCCTTCATGAGACATCGTCATACAGACCTCTAATCGTATTGCCGCAACCCTAGTAAAATATTTGAAAGGTTGCTACTCAAAAGAATACAGGATGACTATCAATTAACGCACCTACTACCCAACTACCAGTTTGGTTTTCGGCAAAACATGTCAACGATACACCAAGCCCACAGAATAGTTAACCAAATCTCTAAGAGCATTGAGGAAAAGAAATACTGCAATGGAGTATTCCTAGATGTGTCACAAGCATTTGACAAAGTGTGGCACACGGGCCTACTCTACAAACTTAAAAATATGGTCAATAACAACTACTACCTCCTTCTGAAATCCTACCTCACTGATAGAAATATTTCCGTAAAACACAACGAAGCATTCTCCCCATATTACCCCATACTGTCCGGCGTCCCACAGGGCAGTGTGCTTGGCCCCCTCCTCTACCTTATTTACACTGCAGACCTTCCCGAAACTAATAACACCATGATCGCTGCATTTGCGGATGACGTTGCTATCCTAATCCAATAACATCCTCTGAAAACATGCAAACCCACTTAAATCTGCTCGACGAATGGTACGGCAAATGGCGAATCAAAATTAATCAATCCAAATCTGTCCAAATAACCTTCACTACTCGCACCGAAATTTGTTCTCCTGTAACCATGAACAGAGCCCCCGTGCCTGCAAAATCAGATGTTAAATACCTAGGACTACACCTTGATCAACGCCTAACATGGCAGAAACACATACAGACGAAACAGAGACAACTAGAGCTCAGACAAATGTATTGGCTAATGAGCAGAAAATCTAAACTATCAACTAAGAATAAAATCCTACTATATAAGACCATGCTAAAGCCGATTTGGTCCTATGGCCTTCAACTTTGGGGGTGTGCCAAACCCACAAGGTTAAAAATAATACAAACATTTCAAAACAAAACACTTCGTGCAATTGTCAACGCACCATGGTACGTTAGCAATCGAATGCTGCACCAAGACCTACAAATCCCATACATCACGGAAGAAATAGAAGCTGCCTCCAAATATCAGCACCGACTTGCAGGGCAACGAAACGACCTTATAGAAAACCTATACAGGGATGGAACAACACTAAGTGATAAATAAGGAGTAATGTCAATGGACGTTTCCCTTTCAAGTCAAAGACTTTTAACACATTTACTCAATACTAATAGTGTAGTAGATTGTAAATTTGCAATGTCAATTGAAAAAAAAATCTATTACACGATTTTAGAGAATTCAGACTAGCAACATGGAATGTGAAAAGAATAAATAATAAAATAAGAAAACTAGAATAAGAATTAACTGGAAATGGAGTAGACATTGCCGGAATAACTGAAACTCAAAAGAAACTTAAATACAGCATGAGCAACTACTGTGGAGCGACGCAGGCAACGCCCGCTAGTAACCATTAGCGCCGGCCACTTTAAAGAGGAAGCGTTGTAAGAGAAAGCGTTATGTATATGTAACATGGCGTCCTGCGTGAGCGACTACTGTCGAATGACTAGTTTGACAATACGGACGACGCGGTATCGAGTGTCATATGTGGCAGCGTAGTAAATCGCGTCTTCGTCGAGAGGATCGAGCAACAATTTGAATCCATCAAGTCAAGTCTCTACGCATAGGTTTCATTATTATTTGATAAAATTGTTATATTAACTAATACGGTTTCTAAGTCAGGTGAATATCCTGGTCACTGAATTCCGCAAAAAATCAATTTCAGCATTTCTTGGAAGTTGTTCAAAACACATAATAATCACAACTACGAATATTGTGCTGCAGTTAGAGATACGTTTTCACCTGAAACTCAAATGAGTCTCCTTAGTGCTCTATTTTCTCTCCTCAGAAAAAGATGTGACATGACTTGACCAAGAAGTTTTCATAGGCAGTTTACATGCTACGACAGCGGCAAACGGTAACTGTGTTACATGAGTTTTATTCAGCTGACGCCAGTTCTTGTGAACCGTTGCGCAATAGCCTAAACGTCATGTGACGTTAAATTTCAGCGAAAAGATCTAGTTAAAATAGCCGTTTTGCTTCTAAATCTGCTGGTTTTAGTGTTTCTTAGGTAAACAATAACAGTTCTCCACGTGTTATGCTGTTTCCTTTGAGTTCATTGTCATTTTTGTGAAACTCAAGCAATCATGTTCAAGACTCTCAAGACTCAAGTTTACTCATAAAAAGAATGCTCCTTTAAAAACAGTCTTTTCTTTGAGGTTTTACATTTCCGCCAAGATTTACCTCCGCTTTTGTGCAATTCATGAAATCTGACGTTATCTTTAACCCTTCTGTAGAATATTTGGAAAAGCTTACAATTATTACACACCTTTTTACAGTATGATCAACAAAATTGTAAATTAAGGGTTGGCAATAAACATTGAAAGTCATTTCCAAGCTTAGGTCATACACATGTGCTGCTGTTTGAATGCAATTACTATAATCCCGTTAGAGCATTGACTAATTATTGAAAATGCTTCTAAATGCCTGAAATTCCGCTGATAAAATTGCCATTTCTGCATGCGGAAAAATGTTGTTGGTCGCAAATAGAATTTCACTTAAATACCTTTTATTTTCTTATTTTCAGAAAATACTATAAATAACATTTTATGTAAATGAATCCAGCAAAGTTTTGGTATGTTCAGAGAAGTTTGTGAAGCATCGCTGCGAACGTATAAAACAAATATTCTCTATTTTGTGTAATATAAAACCGTACCACGTTTGTCTACTTTTTACTCTTGTAATAGCGAGATTAATTTTGTACTGTTAATGAAAATACCGTTGAAAGCTAGCGGCTGAGAGCTCTTCATTAGATCTCTTTAGCGCTTAATTCAGAGGTTTTAAGATGATGTTAGCTAAATATAGACCGACACTTTTCCGATAATCTAGTAATTTGTAAACGTATAATAAAGTAAGAGTCGTATATGCTGAATGCGTTGTGCTAGTATATGTTATAAGTCAGGTAATTTGCTTAAGACAATAAGTTGCTATAATTTATCAGATAAAAATTGAGTTTAAAACATGGTTATCACGGCCATATGGTGTTACTACTAACGAAGTTGCAGCAGCCATTTGTTAAATTATACATTAAGCTGCACAGTAAAGCAGAACAGAATATTAATTATACTTTTATGATACGATTGTTTTTACAGTAATTTACAATATTTTAAGAAACGCATACTATAAGTACTGCTACAATTCTGTTTATAGCTTAGTTTTACTCCTATTAGTTAGGTTATTAAAGTTCCTTGCTTAGTCAAAGATATTTGAAATGTTTCTGGTATCAGCTCTTACTTCTGTTTTGATTTCGATTCTTGAAGTGGTCGGTCTGTCGTTGAAGTTTAGGGAATTTTCTGAATGTTTTTAATTAATCATTTATTATTATGGATTATTCAGTTGAAAATTTTTTACATTTACGAGACAAGATATTGTTGGAGTTTTGCATTTTTGGGAAAATCTTGTCTCAAAGGCCGTTTCTGGGATTTTATGAATTTCGAACACCGCATGGTCTTTTGAATCAGAAATTCCTCTAATTTAGAAGCTATTACTCATTTAATTAGCAGAGTACTTACATTGAAAGTGATTTGCATTAGTTATTTTATTTAGTTTCGATTTTATACGAGTTTTGCTTGATATTTTTAGCTCTGCCATTTGTACATCCTCGTATACCGCTTGTTACCGTTAGTAGATGTTGTACAGTGTACACCTTTAAGCTGGTACATGGTTTGAGTACATTTTCGCAGATGTACAGAAATATCTACCCAGTTACCTGTTTTTGGTGGATTGTATCGTGGGTTATACTACTACGATTGCCGTTCTGTACATACATGTTTGAACCCTGTACACGAAATATTGGACGTTCTGTATATGTTTTGGATGACCCTAAAGGAAGCGCGATACAGTCTGTAAAAAGCATTCAGTTGAAAGTCATGATGTTTAAAGATATTGCAACATTCCTACCTGTTTACGTAACTACGTTGGTTTTCCGTTAACAAAAATTAGCTTCGGAAAAGTCCGATGTTCATTCTTCATTATATATATTGGAATTCTTTATATTAGATAGTTACCTGTAGCCAGTTTTTCATACATTTAATTAATTTGCAATGAGTATTTTCTGTTTTGACCTGAAAAATTTAGTTAATGGAATTTTTATAGATTATGAATGTTATAAAATTTCAATCTTTTAATTTATTTCAGTAGTTTGACAACTTACGATTTGTATTATTAAAATTACCTGTGTTTGTTGAATTCAAGCACTTTTAAGCTATTTATAAGTAAAACTGATTTTCTTTATAAAACATTCTTTATTTGAAATGTATGTAAATTGCTTCATTTGTTTTGTTGCATTACATCTAAAAATTCTCAATTTACCTAATTTTTGCATTAATTAAAATCTGCTATTGAAAGCATTCTAATTTAACTTTTTTGAGTGTTTGAAAACTATCTTTCTGTGGGAAGTTGTAAAACTTGAAAAAGATTTGATATGTATTACAGTAATATAAGAAATTAGTATATTTTCAGTGACAAGTGTTGATATTAAGCAGTTTAATTGAATATTGGAAAACATTTTTAACTTTGCTAGTATTTCTGCTTAGGTAAAAATAATATATTTGATAATTTGGTTTTTAATTACATTTTGCTCTTATGCTCTTGAATTATCTGCATTATTATTTTACAGTTCTACGTTACATCATCTATATAATCTTTACTTTGTGTAATTGTTTTGATTACATTTATTTAGTAATAATTTTATTGTATTGATTTGATTTGGCTACAGTTTTATGTTGTGTTATTTGGTTTTGTGGAAATTTGTTTTATACAGGGTGTAAATTAAGTAACGCATAAATTCATTTACTCAGCTATTAGCAATTTTTGAGAAAAATGCTGGGACACGTCAATTTTTATTTTCATTTTGGCACATTTTTGAGTAAAACTATTGACTTTATTTATAAATTCTAGCTTTACTTCGTTGAAGTCCATATTTATTGATTATAGGTATACAAAATACTTAATTACTTCATCACTATTTATTGATTTTAACCTTATACGTATTTCAGTATGTTTACATGTCATTGTCAAAGGTTATATTAGAAAGTAAACAGTTAGTGTTGTTATAGCAATAGAACTTGCTGACTTGATCTCAGTAATCGTCTGCAGATGACTTGATTTCTTATTCCAAAATTTCCAATAGAGCAGAATTTAAGAAATCAATTTGCTCATTCATTAACGGTGCAGTTTTTAAATGTTTGTGAATTTCAAAAGCTTCTAGTATATCTAATTTACGTTTATCATCACACAAGTGTCAACATTTTATAGTGTTATTAGATGTCATTGAATGATTGTGTTCTAATAAGCGTTTAGCGTAATTGGATTTATTTGGGTGTTTGTATGTGTAATGGGTCGATATAGCGAAGATCTGGAAGCCAACAGCAACGTTAGGCCACATTGGAATTCAATGCAAAATTTGGAAAAAATGGGGTTTCTTTTTGACCAATAGTTCGCTCAGTACCAGATGAAGGGGTGCTGCTGGTGTACTAATTCTGTTCCCAAATTTTGTAATTCAAAATCCGCTAAAGAATTAGGGGGAATACTGTAATGGGTCAACTTTTCAGACTAAGGCTTTCTTAGTAAACTCCTTTTGCTAAAGCCGCTAAGTGCACTTGTAGCATTGCATAAAAGGATTTGCTAAAAGTGTTGGTCGAATGGCTGGGGTTGGTGACTGATCGCCGGGCCCGATTCTTTGTTCCGGTCACGTAGGGAGACGCCAGAACGGCCAAGTGACCTAACGGTACCCCTAGGACGCCGTAGAAGGCATGAGAAAGCGTCGTTGTGAGTGAGGGTAGTTGAAGAGATGATCGCCAGCGGTCGAAGGGTGAGGACCAAGCTGGCCACTACAGTTGGTGGTGTAGACTGTGAAAATTAAGATCAAAGAAGCGCCGTTGTTAGTCAAAGTGATTTTAGTGCGTAAATACTACGCCGCGAGATCCACACCAGTCGATATAGCGAAGATCTGGAATCCACCATCTAGTCAGCCCAGCGATTAGATTCCTTCTCGCCACGCTCAGCGACCCACCACCGAGAGCATCCACCACACACGCCGCGGCTTTGTCCTCCATGACCAGCAAAGCTAAGTAGAATATAAGGTAGCATTAAGATTGTATATATTGTTTTCTTATTTTGTATTTAGATTAGTTAGCTAGGTAGGGCCGATAGGGTTATTTGTGTGTTTCCTAAATTTTAAATGTTAAGCAATAAAATGCTTGTTAAAGTGCATTTAGCGAGTATTATTTTATGAAAGTAAATAGAGAGCGAAAAGTTTACAGACTGGGAAAGTGACCCAGTACCCGTTACCTGAATTGCCCTGAAGTTGAGACTGGGCCAGCTGAGGTGCACTACAAACCTAAATTTCAACAGCAAATTCAGGTTAGATAAAAAACAGAACCGTTACATATGTGTAACAACATACGTGTTTTTTATACCTAATATCAAAATTTCTAATTGTGTGGCCTATATAAACCGAATTACAATGCGAACAATTTAATTTTTAAATGCCTGATTTTAGCAAATCATCATCAAAGTGTTTAAGATGACCACTAATCAACAGCAAAAAAGTATATGCCAAAATATTAAGCCGAAGTAGCTAGGTGCCCTATACAAACAGCAAATTTGTGGCTTTAAGTCTATATGGCTTCTTAAAGAATCACTTTTTTACCAACGCATAGTTTAATCGAACCCTAGAAACGTTGTCTCATTATTTACGAAACACCTGTCAGCATAGATGGTTTGGAATGAGAAATCAAGTCATCTGAACGCAGACATATAAAACCAAGATCAAGTTATGAAGACTTATGGTTCCTATAGCAACACGAACTGTTTACTTTTAATCTTTCCTTTGAAAATGACATGTCAACATGTCGTAATACGTATAAGACTAAAATAAAAAAACTTGTTGATGTTAAGAATGGTTTTTTTACAATAAATTAAAATGAACTTCAGCGAAGCTAGAATTTATTAATAAAATTTGGTTATATTTTTTTTACTTAAATTATTGGTCAAAAGTATAGAAGCATTTCTGTAAATAAAATATTTAAATATATGTATAACGTATTTTTTTTTTAATTTTCATCAATTGAATTTTACATTTACTCTGGATGAGTATTAACCAAAGAATTGTTAGAGTATAAGACATTGAAGGAGATAATCATCCATTGATGTTACTTCTATATATATTACAATTTATTAAAAAACATTTTAAATACTATAATTTTTAATTCTTTAACTGGTCGAAACGGATATGATATATTTGGCAAATTAAAAACCTTTACTGCAAAGACAAAAAATAGTGCGTTGCCTGGGCAACAAGCAACTTCCTTAATCTGTATAACACAGTGGTTCCGCTGTCGATGATAGGCCTTCGTATCGTCGTATTGTAATCACCCTCTACGTCCCAATGCTAGGCTGCAGCACTCTTCTCTTCTACGTACTCTCGTTAGCGCTAAGGTACAAATATAGGCCTTAGCAACAGAAATAGGCAGATACATTTACAATAAATCCAGAAATTATGAGATATTCAATGACACAACTATTGGGTGATCATAAAAATATGTATTATGATAGAAGATAAACTTTCAGAACCAATTTCATTCACACGGTACTGGCGGTTTGACAGTAAAAATTAACATTTGTGTGTTTGTTTGTTATAACCCATCAACCTTTTGTGTCTTCCGATTCCGTTGATACAATTCAACCATAAATGATTATTGTTGTGAAGAAAACCCGCTGACGTTATTTTAAGCGCATTTTTTTCGGTGCAGCTTAAGCTACGACCTGCAATTTAGTTTCACTGCTTCCCCAAACTTATTTTTTGATACTGGAATAAGGACACTAATAACTGCAATTAAAAATAAAAACAGCGTTAACAAGCTTCTTAGAACGTTATTGCAATGAACTTGAAAATTTTGTTTAAATGGCTATTTCAAGTTTTTAAGGATTATTGGCTATTTGTTATTACTTTATTGATATTTTAAATTTATTATTAGTTATACCACAATTTCATTACACTTAGCATAGTATTTACTAGTTTAAAAGGTAAAATTAAATGTTCAACGCTATTTTCTGTTAGCGAGTAACCTTCCGCTTAAAGATTCTCCTAACAAGTTCTTTAATAATTAAGGAGACCTTCCAGGTTGAAAGTAGTTGTGGTCTACATTCCTTGTGTTTACTAAAAAGTATTTTTGTATAAAGTAATCAGGGCTGCAGCCAAGTGGGGAGTAATTAAAAATACATTCAGATTGTTTACAATAGCGTGGACATGAGAAAAAGCAATTATCAGACAAAAAACAAATAAAAAGCTTTGTTAAACCAGTAGCTACGTGATTTTTACAATCAGTGTTCAAATTAACAAGCTTTGTGGTTTCGCTCATCAAGCGAATATTTGAAGTTTAATTATAATCCTGTAACATTGAAAAGATTTTATATTAAAAAATAACGTATATGTTTTGTGTATTAAAAAAATTAAATTTTCTCATGCCTTCGGAGTTCGGTCGTGACAAGAATACCGCGAAAGTTCGATCAAATAATGATTTTAAATTCAACATTTAATTTTAAGTTTACTTTTTGTCGCCACCATTTACGCAGACATTCCTAAAAGTAAAGCCAATATTTGCCCACCGGTCGTTTTGCAAAACCTTTGATTAATTAATTTGTAGGGTACTAGAAATAACCAGGAAAGCTTTCTTATTGACTTTTATTGGCTAGCAGGTTGGGTTTATTTAAAAATGTCATTGTAAGAAGTGCGACGTTAAACATAAAATTATACATTTAAAAACAGTAAAGATTTTAATTAATTTTTCATGTACCACTTTGTTTTATTTTCTGCCTTTAAATAAACCATAAATGCACCATTTTCCTGGGCATTTTCTCAATGTCTACATTCCATAATATATTTAGTTCCTTCTGCTGTTCTTTCTTTTAATCTATATAGTTATTAACTCTACTTTGGTATAGATTTTGCATACTGTCTTTTCTTAGCAGGTGTATTTTGTATACAGTGTGTCACAAAAGTCAGTTGACAAATGATATCTTGATTTATGCTGGCGGAGATTTAACTAATTTAATTAATTTCTGACGGCTTTTTTGGTGTAATTTAATTAATTGAAAAAAGTAAGTGATGCGATTTTTAAAGACATTTAGAGATGGAGACTCTATCATTGATATATGCCGCCAAGAAACAACGGAGTACGGTCAGGCGAACTAGAAGGCAGGCCACACGTCTACCCTGTCCAATCCACTCATCTTTACTCATAGTACTCAGTTCCTAACAGAGAGTATACTGTGGAGTATCACAACTACGTTGGAACCACTATTATTTGTGTTCCGCACTTGCATAATATTTGTCTGTTGGTTTACGTTTACTTCGAAGAAGCGTGGTTCCACATTAATGTAGCCTAGAAGACCACTAATCACAGCAGGCTATTACCTTTGCAGCATTTGCGTTTGATTCGTTTGATATCGCTTACTCTGGTAGTAACGCGAATTATGTGTGAAGGATAAACATCAAAGGCGAAGGGACATTTACAACTGAACATTATATGTTGAGAAAACTAGTTTTTATGCCATTGTAGGCATTATTTATTTTAGCATCTATTTCATTGAACTGTTTTCTAATTTACCGCAGTATTTATTTTTAATAAAATGTATTGAAATTACTTTTTACTAGAAAAACCGTTTGTTGACTTTGACCTGTACCTGGAGCTGCGAGACTAGTCCCCGCTCTAAAATTGAGTTTAGAGCAATCATTTATTTACAGTAGATTTTCAATCCCCACAATTTGAGTTCTTTATAAAACCAGATTTTATGTCCTGGCAAGCATAGTTTTGTTTAATAGATAAACAGTTCGACAGTTTTTTTTTCAAGTTTCAATACCAAGTCTACACCAGGACAACCAGCCGAGGTAACCTTACACACTTTCCTTTTGTTCACTATACCTGTTTTACTTCTTTACTTTTAAGTTCATTAACGTTTACACCAGAACGTCTCATTGGTACTTGGCTAGTTATCTGCTACCGTTTGCTATCGTAGACTACTGAAAATGAGTTACTACCGTGGGCTACCGTTTTCTGTCGTAGACTACTGTATTTAAGTTGTTACCGTAGGTTACCGTATCTTATTCGATACTGCTTGCTACCGTTTGCTATTGTAACTTGCCTGCTACCGTGTTTGTTATTTGCTACCGTCGCGTCGTAGTAATACCGTATTTTTGCTTGTCCCGTATTGCTTCCGCATTTTTGCTTGTGTATATATTTTGCTTTGCTTAGCTTGTAACACCTTGTGCTTCTAGTGTATTTAGTTGGTTTTGTAACGAGTTTCCTGTAAATAACCTAGTGCTTGTTTTTAAATAATATAATATAGTTTAATGCTATAGTTGTTTCGCTTATTAACATTTTATAAGCACGAATAGGTTTGGTAAGTAAAACTATTCAGACCTCTAGAGACCGTCACCTTCAGTGCAGTTACTCAGGTCTTCAACTGAGTACGAGAAAACCGTCACGACCGATTGGGGTAAAGCCTTTCTCGAAAGTGCAGTAACACTGGAGAAAAACCTGCAAACGTGCAACCATACTAGAAAAAAAAACTCGTTTAGTAGCCCGCTTGGAGAGGAAACGTCAACATAACATTTGGCTTTCGAGCATTTTACCGAGATTGTACGTACAAGCCAACGTACAATACCACCCGGAACACCGACTCCGTAACAAAATAACATCACACTATGTCAGCACACTTTTCTATTTCTTTATGTTTGGTATATTCGCGATTGAGTACGCTTTCATCTTAAACTTCTGATTGCGCTCACATTCTATTTAACCTCACCATGGAGGCTTTCTTTTCTAGAGATTTATTCTTATACGCTCGTCTGTGGTGGCGCTACTCACCGAAGTAGATTGACTTACCTCCTGCGGTGACTAAGTCGCTCCCTTTATCACGAAATGTAAACACAACAATGTTTTGATTTTTGTAAAATAAGATAGGCTGCCATCAAGACATTGACTGCCGCACAAGAAAAATAATTTTCCGGCGGAAAAAAGCTCTTTTTGTATTAAACGGCTTAAAAATGGTGTAGAAAAGTAGTCTAATATAAAAAATGTGAAATTGTGATTTAGATCCACTGAATACTTCCGCGAATTGTTTTTGATGCATGCGGCTCTGCAATGAATTTAGTTCCTAACCCGCATGCGTCGGATGTCAATCATGCCAATTATTTTGAAGCTTTACATGCAAGACTGTGGTGTATTTCAAATACACAGTGAATACAGCTAAACTTGAACAGCAATGTACTCGTACTAGGTAATATTTCAGAAAATTGCACAGGGCAAGCACACAAAATTGCTCCTGAGGCCACTATTTACGAGCTTTCTAAGTTAGGCCGGTAACTCACACATAGAAGACTGTGCAATGAAATCCGTACATGTACACAGGTGTGTGTATACATGTACTATAATTGTTTTCCCTTAACTGGCCCAGATGGCGCTTCATACTGATTACCCAAATTGTTGTTTACCAGCTTCTATACTATATGAATAACATTACGTCAGAGAAATTTGTTAGTTAATTAATATAAGTCAAAAAAAGATTTAAAACTGTGGCCCGAGCTTTAATCATCTATCTATCGAAAACTAAGATAGATATCGAAAATATTTGTTCTACCTTTTTTGTAGAGCTGAAAATTTTCGATCATGCAAGATCAGCAAGTAACCTCTAAATTTAACAGCTTGGGCTGTAGAAACATATCAAAAGTGCTTTCAGAACGATCCGTTTCCCGCGACTACACTGCACACCTGTTAATAAATAATTAGATAAAAATATCTATGTTAATGAGTATCTGTATATAAAATACTTAATCACTTTAACAATATCTATTTATTTAAACCTTATACGTATTTCGGCATTAAATATGGACTTTAACGAAGTAAAGCTGGAATTAATAAATAAATATCTATGTTGTTTAAAAAATCCAAAAAAGTTTACGTATTCTCTACAGGTTTTAGAGAAACGTTTAATATCTTTAAACGAATTTTTTTTAAGTTTTTAAAAGTTAAGAATTTAAAAGGGCCTCGATTTTTGTCATCTTGAAAACTTCATTACTCATTAAATAATTATGGTAAAATTATAGAGCTTTTTTACCTTGTAGTTTTTTATTTTCTTTATCGAGATATCTAAAACTGTGTAAATCATGATGTGTAGAGATGTAACTAGAAAATACTAAATATTCTCGTGATTACTTAGTAATTAGGCTTGTTCAGTTTTGATGCGGACTTTGCGTGTTTGAGAATATGTAACACTGTGGGATACCTTTGGTACATGTCTTATATCTCGACACAGCTTACTTATTACATTTTGAACATATGTTGCCAAAAATAGCGTAGGGCGTAGACCACGAGTTCCGTTAGTTATTTATTAACCGGTGTGCAGGAGTTGATTCTGTAGTCTTTCCTGTAGTCATTTTTGGAAATTTTTACAGCCCAAGCTATCAAATTTAAAAACAAATTTTATAATCTCGCATGATCGGAAATGTTCCGTTCCCCAAAAGAGGTAGAGCAAAATTTTTCGATATCTATTTTAGTTTTTGATAGGCAGATGCTTGAAGCTCAAGCCACATTTTAAAATCTTTTTTTATTGATAATAATTAACTAACAAATTTCTCTGTCATCATTTTTACCACAAATGTTGTTCATATAATATTTATTTATTTATTTAGCGTATGGGTTTACAATGCGACTCATAATAATAGTACATAAATAGTGTATAAATAGAAAGAAATAAAATAAAATTGTAAAAAGAAGGTGATAATAACAAAATTAACAGCAAACAAGTGTAAAAAGGTAAAATATAGTATAGAAGCTGTGAAACAACAATTTAAATTTATTTTTACTTTCCCATACTTCTACTAAAGTATGGAACGCTATGATTTTGTTCAAATTTTTGAATTTCAGATTTTAACGAAAATACGGATGTTGAGGTGTAAGGAACCTAAAAAAGTTGTTTTTAAAATATGTCTATCTGTGGGTAGATGGGTGGGTGGTTGGCCCTTTCACCGAGTTTTATAAGCGTTATTATAGCGTTTTAGTGCATCTGAAGGCAAATCAAATGCTTTTTCCCCAAATGCTGTATCTTCAAATAGAAGGCCGCCACTTATTTTTGAAACGTTTAAATTTATTGCCTGATTAATCAAAAACAAAATAAAAAAATACAAATTGTCCTATTATTTAATATTCCTTAATAAGTATTATCACATAATGATAAATATTTTCAGAAATATGAAATTTGTAAATATGCTAGCGTCTCGAAATTTTGGACATTTTCAAAAAATTATTCTTAAAAAACTGCTAACACCATTTTTTTTAACTTTTTAAACTCATATATCTTGCAATGAACTACAAATATTTTTTATTTATTTCTCAAATTTTAAAATTGATTAATTATTTATTTAAAACCACAAACGCCTATCGTTATAAAATTTCTTTAGTTCGATAGGCTATTTAAAGTACTTTATTAGGATCAGCAATAAAATTTCAGCTATCTTAAAAATTAAGAAAAAAAACGACACTATTTAATATCAACAACGTGTTTCTCGGCAGTTACGTAATTTTAATAATAATAAAAATAATATCATTTATTACCATTGACCATACATGTACAGGTATAGGAATAGTCACGTTAACACTTAAGGTTAACAACAGATAAAATTAGTATATAACATGTAACAAATAATTGTATACGACAAGATTAGTTTAAATCATAAATAGTATTATACCAAACATATAATGTTTAAAGTCGTTAAACCCAGTATTCAGCTACGTAAAACAGGCATTAATTTAACAGATACCTTTTTATCGTCTTTTTAAAGTTAAATAACGTTGTACTGTTTTTGATTGAATTAGATAAATTATTAAAAAGTTTTATACCAAGGTAGTTCGGCGAGTTCATTGTTACGTTAATCCTCTGACTACTCTAAATACTTTAACTACGCTTATCAATTAGCTCTAATAAAAAAATAAGTTTTTATACTTTGCAGGTTTTTGATAACTCTATAAATAAAGTTGTTATAACCATTTTTGATTCGAGGTCGAGAGCGCATTACCTATCTAGCGCTTGTACGTAATCGGCACGCGCGCCGTACGTAACCAAAGCCTTGGATCTGAAACGAGCGGCTTGTACCAGCTGGAGTTGACTTGATGTAAATTTCAATCACTTCTTGACGCGAGAATATTTAAAACGTAAAAAGTATGGGAAAGTACCAGCGACCTGTTTCGCTCAGTTTTTACAATCAGCTTTATTTCTGCTTTCCAACTAACCACACTGGACTATTTGTATCACTGTTTGTTAGCTTCAAATACTAGAGAACAAAGAGAAAGAAAGCATACGCCACAGTCCCGTAACTGAACTTCGAGAGAAAACATTTTGAAGAGCGAGGCCGATTGCATCCAAGACTGCTGGTAGCAAAACGGAACAACACGGTTGAAGCCCCGGTTTAATAGTCCTCCTCTGTTTTACTCTGTGGTAGACTGTAACATATGCTTTATCATTCTTTCACATAGCTTTCCCTATGATCGCTAAATAATTCAACATCCACTATAATAATAATTATGATAATATTTCTCTTCTTTACAAGCGATTATCTAGAGTCTGCAAAGTGCATTTGCTTGTACTTAAAAATTTCCAGTTACGTTGCACTTGCACAGTAACGCTAACAACCTTTGTTACACTTGTATGCTTGTATGTATACTAGTTTTGCCATATATATCGTTTCGCTATTTTTAGGGAGTTGACTTAAGTCTAAAACCTAAAGTAAGAGTAGTAGAATAAAATCAATTACGCTGTTTAGAGATCTTCCAAAACTGATTCCAGTAGATATAAAAAACGCGCTACAAGGAAAAACACTCTTTATATATTGTAGTCCAGAGCTTAGTGCAAACACTGCAAATAAAGTAAAGTGTTCAATATCCAGCATCTATCGAAATTTTAAGTAATCTCAAGAAAACCGACGCATTTCCATGGAAGTGGCATGTTCCGCTTTCTAGCAATAGCAATAAGACTTCGTTAGAGAGATAAGAGGAAATCGATTTTGGTCCACGAGTTTGTCTTGTATACAGATACGTACTCCTTTGTAAAGTAAACTTGCTAAATTACAAGTTTCTTTTAAAAAGTGACTGCATTTATGTTCTGTGCGGAAATAT
Organism: Ctenicera cuprea; assembly: GCA_958336395.1. Classification (NCBI taxonomy): domain Eukaryota; kingdom Metazoa; phylum Arthropoda; class Insecta; order Coleoptera; family Elateridae; genus Ctenicera; species Ctenicera cuprea. Next base: position 28,091,292 of record OY284493.1, on the reverse strand, counting down.
AGGGGTTCTTTCAAAGCAGCAGCGTTACGAAAGAAACTTTTTATTTCGGTCTATAAACTATGCAAAGTTGTTTGAAATTTTTAAGGTGTGGCTAATTGTGCTTTTCCTTATTTTCTTTCTTTTGTCGTGGTAAATTACGGCTAATATTTTATTTTTCTCAGCTTTAGTTTCTTACTTTATCATCTACTGACAAATTAGGAAATGACCTAAAAGTGGCCGAATTTCGAGGAAAATAAATCGATCTCATTTTTTTAAATGAAATGTATTTTTTTATTTCAGAATAAACGACCTATGGGCTCATAAAATAAATTGTAGTATATCTGGAGTCTAGGACTCCCCGCAACGTTTTGTAAATTAACCACTATTCGTTTTCTTCCTACGCACTCATCGATTTTGTTTTTAAGTAAATTTTCTCGTGCTAAAAACACGCCGCCCGTCTTTTCTTCTCGTTTGGTATTTCTCGAATTGTTATAGCACTGAAACGCTAATTATTCAAATACCAGTCTACATTTCTAGAATTTTAAATTTCATATGTCCATTTTACTAACTCACTTTAGCTTCACATTTTATTCGAAATGGTAATTTCAGAAAATCCTACTTATGCTTCATTTTAGGTAGTTCGTGTTGAAAATTCTTAATCGGTAGGAGTTATTATTTTTTCAAGTATATTACACCAATGCGGACTTCCCTTCCAAAATGAAAATTAAGAAAAATATATTTTCAGATTTCAGGGAAGTCGTCGTTGATATAACATTATCGAAAAATAATAAACAGTTTTTCAATATAACTTTGTAGATTCGTGATCAATTCTCATTTTATTTATGAAGCGCTAATAAATGCAGGCGGAAGCTTGAAACATTCGAGCGAGGACAAATTTAAAAGAAAATATTTCACATAATATTCGTTTCACAAATTCAGTTGGCTTAGTGGTTATTATTCCGAACATTATAAACATTCATGTAAAACTATTTTATCGCCAACCGTCAATAGAGCCATGCATTACCATAGCGATTTTCGGAAGTAAACAAAGACTTTATCTTACTGTAAAAATCAAATACTTTATCTGCCGCTAATATTTATCAACATAGCCAAAACAACGGTTTGACATTAATCAGAAATCGTTTGTCGGTGTCACTGCTCCAACAGTAAAAGTTTTTTCGCGAATTATTTATAGAAAATAATGAAAGAAGACATTTTTACGGTTAGCGATAAACGTTTGTATGCACCACGTCAGTAAAGTGTCTTTATCAAACTCGCCTGTTACTCGCCTCGCTCGCTTCGCTCGCTCGGCTCATAATCTCAGACTCGTTCGATAAAGAATCACTTTACTGACTTGGTACATAAATAACTATTAATCGACTCTACAAATTCAGTATAGATATAATAACTATTTTACTAAGATTTACGATTTCGAAATTATGACGGACATGCATTCTTTGGACCTCCAGGAAATATCAACCCACAGGGATAATCGTATATAAGTGTAAGCTCCATATCTACCGAACGGGAGGTCCGATTTGAATGACGTTTAGAAAGTGGGAGATATATTAAAATCCACACTTTTCATAAAAATCCCTTATAATTTTTTTCAGAAAACCGATTTTTGTTAAATTATTAGCAGTATCTGCTAAAAGAATTTAAGCTAATTGGACTGTTTTTTAACTTACCTACTTTACTAATTGCGGCCGCTGTGATTTGTTGAAAGTTTTAACCTTAACGCATCAAAAACTACTTGGATAACTAAAATGAAATTTGGTATTATAATAACTCTAGGAGGATAAAATATTACTAATATCGTGAATTTTCTGTAACCAAAAATTTTCAGTTTTGGAAATTTTCAAAAACGTATTGCTTATACGCGATAGAACTAAACATGCGATACATTTTATGTAACGCTTTCTATTAGTTTTTGAAATTTAGAATTAAATGCCTACTAGCTGCATCCGTGATATACGCTTCACAGTATTTTGTAACCTTAAAAAAAATATGCTGTGTCAAGATGTAAGACATGTACTTAATGTCTTCAGCAGTATTGTATATACTAAAATACGTCAAATAATCATTAAATTAAATGTACGCACTTTTTTTAATTAGTTTTTCCAATTTTAATTTTCACCGTTCAAACTCTTTTAACTGTAGAAAATTTTTCTTCTTAGTGTGCCTTGTCTGTGAATCTAAGATTGGCGACTACGTTGGCAAAACTGTCTTGATCTTCTGCAGTTTTAAATATTTGTTCGACACTCATTTATTGTCTTATATTCTTAAGCCAGGAGGTTTTTCTTCTTCCTCTTCCTCTTTTATCTCTGCCTTTCCTTCCATTATTTTTGTTTATTTTTTGTTGAGGAAGTTATTATTGTTAATTTCTTAATAGATGATCAAAATACGCAGTTTATTGTGGTTTGATTGCGGCAAAAGGTTCTAGATTTATTTTCATACGACGTAGAACTTCTAGATTTGTGATTCTCGCCGTCTAAAAAATCCTAAGCAATCGTCTGCATATCCACATCCCAAAAGCCTTCAGTTTATCCATATTTTTCTTGTTTAAAGTCCAGGCCTTCATTGCGTATAGTAGTATTGACCATAAGTATGCCTTCACCATTCTCAGTCTTATTCCAAAATTCAGATTTTTACCAGATAAGAGCAACTTCATTTTCATAAATCCTTGTCGTGCTACTTCTAATTTCCATACTTGAACTCTACTCTGAATTTAACTAGCAACCTAGGTACTTGTATTTTTCCACACATTCATATTAATGGTGATTGCGTTTGCTAGCTCTAGGTAAATTAGATTGGTCTTATCAAAATTGTTTTCTTCTAATTAATTTAACGGCAGCAGATTAAATTTCATCCGTATTAAAAACTGTAGCGATTTGCCATACAAACAAATAGGCGCAGTATATATTGGACGCGTAAATTTGTGGGTTCTACTAGCAGGGGCCCCCCACCGCTAAAAATTGAAATAGGCGGAAAGAATTCAGATTTAATTTATAAATTACTTTGAAGAAGTAAAGTGTTCCACAACAACAACGATATACCACCCATGTAATAGATATTTTCTTTTTGCTTAGGCATCATCTCCATAGGACGTTAATAGTGATATAGTTATTCGACTAGGAGCGTTTTTATCACCAGTTTACGTTAACTGTTGATAGGTACCTTATTATATCATTCAGCCGAATAAATTATTGTACAGAGTAAAAAGGTATACGAAACCCAAGTTTTTATCTGCATGGAAAAGTGAACTGGCCGAAGGTATATGGGAATATAGCACTTATATACAGTTTATCAAAATCTTGCTTGCTTCTTGTGTGCAGAGCGTTGCATTAAATGTTGAACATTACGGAATTAATATACAAAAAGAAAATAGATAGATGAAGTATTCATCTATAAGCTGAATTGCTTATCAGTGATAGTAGAATAAAAATCTGACTTGAAAATAAAATAACACTAAAAATAGAAGAATATGAACTTCCACAAAGTAACCACGGCATCTGTTAAATATTTAATCTCACCTTAATTTCTAGATGTAGTAATAATTTGAAAATTAATCTTTTCCCATTTTCCTAGTTATTATATGCCAATTTTCTTTTCAAACTTCGATGTTTATTTGTCGCTTTAACCCAAAAATTAAAAATCGATTTTTTTTTAGAAAAAAATCATAAATTTTGGTTTTCTCACTATAGTTGTATTTGACACGGGATATGGACAGAGCGCCTATTGATTACAGCGCCAATTATGTACTTTTTGAGTTCGTATCGTTCACTGGAGACACAACGTCCACTTTGCATATTGCCTACAACGGGTACCGTGCTCGCTACAGCCACCACTGAAAATGGTGATAACGTCTACCATAAACACAACAGCCACATGTTTGGTGGTCACAACGTCAACCGAGTCGATAACGCATACCGGGTCTACTAGTGGGCGTTGTAACAAACAGACATGGGCGTCGTGTCCACGGTGGATGTTACGACCACTTTATCGGTAGCCGTTACGGCCAATATGCAAATTAGACGTTTAAAATGCATGATGAGCGTTGTGTCCTATAACCTGTAATAATACCTATCGGAACTCAATGCTATGTAGGTGTCCATAACTGATACAGGGTTAGGTTGGAATAATCATAATATAATAACATTTGTCAATATTACAATTTACTCTCGGCTTAGACCGCGTCGTTATTTGAGAACAACACCCAGCATAATCAGGTAAGGACCACCTGTAGCTTGTCTGTCTTTGCAAGCATTTGCTCTAGAAGTTTGAGCAATATTTGTTCGTAGGCCCTGCCTGCCCAAACAGGGCCGTGTGTTTAGATTATTTAAATCTTTAAATGCGGACAAGGTTTTATTCACTCTGAAGATGCAAGCTGCAATGTCTTGCAAAACGTTAGTTTGTATGGGTTGACAAACAGCTAGCAGGCATAAGCCGATTAAGTATTCTTGTCCTGGCAAACAAAATACAATTAACATTAAATTCTTGTCCGCCACAAAGTTTAAATAATCTAAGCACACGGCCTTGTTTAGGCAGGCAGGGCCTACGAACAAATGTGGCTCAAACTTTTAGAGCAAATGCTTGTAAAGGCAGACAAACTACAGGTCGGTCCTTACCTGATTATGCTGGGTGTAGTCCCCAAATGACGACGGCGTCTAAGCCGAAAGTAAATTGTAATATTGGCAGTTCGAGAAACCGCAAAAGCTTCAAAGAATATAATAACAGTTGTAGCAGAATTTGGGGTGCAGTATTAATTCCACATTATTTCTGAAAATATGGTACACATAAATTTTTATAGTTGAGTTGAGGCTTGTTCCATCTTGAATATTGTTGTATGTTTATAATTATACTTACGCATAATACCCCAGAAAGGTGCCGCTGTAAATTATTGTCAACCCGAAGAAGCTTTGCTTATCTAAATCTAGTTTGAGAAAGCGGTGTTAACTTAGGGTAACTATCATTAGTGGAAGATTAAGATTATTCGAACAAGAACTGGAGTGTAAAGGTAACACAAAATGGATTCCAGCCATAACGTCGAAATCCAAAATGTCGTACGTAAACGCGTGGAAAACAAAGATGCAGAATGAACCATTTGTCGAATATTAAGGAATCAAGGAATACAAAATATTGGATGTAAAATTGTCGAATGAATATAATTCTGAATGACAAAAACGTCAAATGCAATTAAGTCTATTGTCGAATAGAAATATGCAAAAATGCGACAACAGGATAATTAAAGTGCACTTTTTAAAGCAAAACTAGGGTGTTTCAAGCTCTACGTTAGGTTTATGAGATATCAAACGTTTTTCACACTGAGGCATTAGGAAAAAAATTGCAGAACTCAAATTTTGTCAATCGAAATTATTTGCATTGGATATTTTTGTACTTGATGTTAATGCAATTGACGTCTTTGTCAGTCGACGTTAATTACATTCGACGTTTTGGCATTCGACATTAGTAGTTATCCTATGAGATTTCTGCCCCCAAGCTCCTCCTCCAAACCTGAATATAGGCAACCTGTAAGGTGTTAGTATGTCAGGTGTGGTATGAGAAGGTGCGCTGTGATCCTAGGTATGTGATGGTAGGTGTATGGTGTAGGTGAGATGTCCGTGTAGGTGAGAAAGTGTAATTAGAGCACGTGTTGAGAGAGTCACGTAAGAGTGAGATGGTGAAATAGGAAGTGAGATAAGAGGAGAGCTTGAGATAAGAGTGTGTGAAATGAGGTTAATGTGTGTGTTCAAAGTTCGTGAATGCGAAATGGAGTGTGAAATGAGGTTAATGAGTTCGAAGTTCAAAGTGCATGTGTTTGGTTGCTGGGTGGCGTCGGAGTAGTGTGTTGCGTAAGGGGTCTGTAAAAAAAAATGTGTGGGTCATTGAACTGAAATGAGGTCATATGAAAATGTGTGTGTGTTGATGTGTGGGTATAAATAAAAAATATTAAAATTAAGTATTTGTAAAAGATTATGGTTGCCTTGAAAAAGACAGTTTTTTTTTTGTTTGTAAAAATTATGTTTGCCTTGAAAAAGGCAGTTTTTTTGTTTTCCGAAGACATGTGTATGGGTGTGTCTGTGTGTTTGTGTGTGTGTGCTTAATTTTCTTTGTTACATGTACAATCTTTTGTTTGATTATTGCAGTATGGGCACCTTCTACGAATTTCTCGTCGGTATGCCTGCTGCAGTAAATCAGCTGCTATTTCTGAATTCCATTCTTCCATGCTTGCTATTGTGCCTAATGGTATGGCTAGTATATTGCGATCACGAAATATATGGAAGAATGGATTTAATTCATTGTACAGTAACAACACTTTAATGTTTCTTGTTATATTGCCCGACCTGTCTTTTAATAAAAAGATGTTATCGTCGTCAAAGCCGGGCATTTGTGTAGGTGTGTAATGATACCAATATTCCCGTGATAGGCATAGTGGTATTTGTCTTCGGAAGACTGGGTTTTGCATAATGAAATCTTTCAAAGAAGTATCGTTCATGATGCTAATTTGAATATAAATGCGATCCGATTTAAAATATTTGCTTTTATAGTGGTTTTTGTATGTATGGAGCTATTGTTATTATTGGTAGTATATTTATTTGGGCTATCTTTTTGAATGCTGTTCTTTGTTAGTAAATATAGAAATTTTATTTTGGTTTTTATTTAAGTAATTAAAAATTATCTTTTGCTCTAGTAACATTTGACCTCTGTGTAGTATCAGTATTTTTTAGCAATGTTAGTAAATATAAAAAGTAATTAAAAATTATCTTTGTTGTAGTAACATTTGACCTCTGTGTATTATCAGTATTTATTAATAATTTAGGAAGTAGGAAATAAACCTGCTAAAAATTGTCGCATCCTTAATTTTAAACAGTGGAGTCAATATACTTTTGCCTGTTTAAACTAGTTATGCTGAGGTTAATAACCTCGAAATAGGATGTTTTTTGACCTAAATTTCAATAGTAGGTAGGGGGATGTTGGTGGTCTCAAAAAGGTATAAATACTAAAATCGGAACTGTTGAATTTTAAATATAGTTTTTTGAAACTGCAACAACAACAAGAATAACACACACACACGTGCAACGTCTAGTTTGATTGTTATATTGTGTTTTCTACGGTTCGTGCACCTCCTGTGAGTATATATTTTTTTTTGCAAATTCTTTAAATTCGCATAACAATGAATCTACAAAAATTAAATTCTTTAGCTGCTATTAATGTGAAACCCATTTTAAAAGTATCGCAAATGCGAATAAATGAACAATATAAAATAAAAAACATAAAATCCGTCTTTAGCAAGAAACTTGAGAAGAGGTGTATAGTGTGCGAATTACCTGATAATATTATATATCTTCCAAAACGTTTATCTGATGCAATCTCAGATAAAGATATAAAGTGCATGAATAAGCAGAGGCTTGCAGTTATTTATCTGGGATCAATAGATGTTGGGAAAATAAATCATGCAGCGAATTTGAAGTTTGTAGAAGTTGAAAAAACCGACAGTAATAGTAGCGCCGATAGTAGTAGCGGAGAAGACGAAGAAGTCGAACACGAAGAAGAATATAAGATTCCAACAACCACGTCAGGGGCTGTTGGGGGAGGACCAAGCAAGAAAAGAAAACGAAATTAGGAGAGAAATAAGAAAACACTCGCAAAAAAGGTAAATATATTTTAAATATAAATAAATTAATTAATCAATTAATTACACCAATAATTTATTGTGTTTTTTAGTTCTATTTAATTAATTGTGATTATTATTATTATTTCTAGATTATGAGTAGTTAAACTCACACATACACACGTCTAAGAGGTATTCCATATCAACCCATCACCACCACCAGAACCATCAGAACCACCTACCAAAAGAAAAAAGCAAAACAAGATACAGCAACAGTAAACAACAAAACGTGTCTGTAACAGAGGTGTAATGACATCAAATACAATAAGGTATTTAACCAGTTACAATACCGATTTATTATTGTTAAAGTACGGTAGGTTCATTGAGATACCTGTTGCAAAAGGTTTGCTGCCACTGTGTAGTGATCGATTTAAGGGACATAATTGTTATTTGATAGGAAGTCAAGCCCTATTTTTGTTTTGCAAACAGTTTAATTTTAAGCATAATTTAGCAAAATTTGAATGCAATGATTTCGATGTGTTGTTTCCATCATGTCAAACATATAATGCTGTTTTTAATAAGCTTATAGAGTTAAATTGCCCAACTGAAAGCCTAATTTTTAACCGAAATAACCGTGTATTTGAACATAATATTGCGGGTTTAAAATTTGATTACATCTTCTTATATAATCGCCCAGAAGAAATATTTTTTTCATTAGACTTTAATTTTGTGTGTTTGTATGTTGATATTAAAAACAATAAGTATATAGTTTCGACCCAGTTTCTAGAATTTATTGAAACTAAAACACCAATTTTTAAGTTTGATCTTAATTGGAAAAGAATAAATAAATATTTAAAAGATAATGTTTGTATTCAAATTTTTAATAACGATGTAGATTTGTTTAAGCTCGCATATCGTAATATGATAGATGACGAGACGACTAATCAATTAATAAAGTCATTTAATAGGAAGTGTAATTTTAAAGCAATTATTTACAGCATAATTATTTTGAGTCGAATATTTAAACGAGTTCAAACGATAAGAAAATTTAAAAACGTTTTCATAGAAATCGAATCAATTGCGCTCACTCCCACACCTTGGCATACATATATAATTCCAGATCCAATAGAACCAAATAGGTGTATAAAACCGGTTATTAAATATATACTTGGTTCGCAATATCGTGAATTACTATGGACCACGACGACGACGACGACTACGACAACGATGCCAGAATACGAGATGCAATAATTGTAAGCACAAAATCTCTTAATGTGATACGTCAAGCATATTTTCTGTTAAATGCTACAAAGAAAAACAAAGAAAAACAAATAAAAATTTGGGTTAAATTAGTTGAAAGAAACATTAAATATGTTAGGAAAATTTTATCTAGGGAAAAAATGGGTATCAATAACAAAAGAATTTTTGAAAATCATTATATACACCTGAAGAAATACGAGGTGTTTTTGAAACATTTTTTGCGCAATAATTCTAAGAAGCCAATTAGGACGGGAATAACATGGCGCAAACTGGAGTCATGTTTTAAAAGTAGAATTGAAAGTCGTTTAATTGTAAACATTGAACATAAAAAATTATCAACATTTTTAGATCATTGTTCTAGAATAATAAAAAATAGATTAAATCAATATTTTCGAAAAGACAATACATGCATAAAAATTAATGTAAGCCTATGTTGCGAATATTATCGTAATTGCGGAAATAATGATTCTGACGTCATATTTGAACCTAAATATTTCAATACAAAAAATTCGTTAATATTCCCAAATTTTGCAGTAACTTTTAATGAGTTTTTTCACGAGGAAATTTTTGATACTCTAGAAAATCAGCTGAGCGAGTTTGAAACCAATAATTCTGGTTGGACACTTTTTAAAATTGATTCTCTAACCATCAATATCAACAGATGTGATTATTTGTTTCATGCCTCCTCCTACATTGAATTACCTGATGTAATTAAGCAGAAAAAAGCTATTATTAATATAAAAAATGTTGATCAAAATTGTTTTTACCACTCTATCGTTGCATCATTGTATCCATCAAAAAGTCATAAACAAAATTTAGTTTCGTCATATCCAAATTTTAAGCAAGTGTTAAAAACTAATGGTTTTGACTTGAATGCACCTATGCCCCTTAATAAAATTGAAAAATTTGAAGGTATGAATAATATTTCAGTTAATGTGTTTAGTTTGCAATCTAAGAAGAAAAAGAAACAGAGCAATGAAAAGTTAATTGTAATACCGGTGCATATAACAAAAAAAATAATTCAAGGTAGACACGTAAACTTACTTATGATTAAACAAAATTATGTTGATGATTTTGATGACGATAATGATTGTAATGATAACGAGGAGGATCATGATGATGATGAAGATAATAATGTTGATTGCAATATAAACGTAGAAAAATATCATTATTGCTTAATTACAAATTTATCGCGTTTAGTTAGTAGTCAATTATCAAATCACAACGGTAAAGTACATATATGTTGTAGGTGTTTGCAATACTTTCATACGGAAACTAACTTAGCAAATCATTTGGAAAATTGTGAAAAACTTAACACATGTCAAATTACACTCCCAAATGAGAATGAAAAATTTGTTTATTTTAAAAATCATAGGTACAAACAAAGTGCTCCATTTATTGTATACAGTGATATTGAATGTATATTACAAAAAGTATCAACAAACACACAAGACAATAACAGTAACGATTCTGATAATGATGTTGACAGTGATTATGACAGTGACGTGGACAATGATACAGATTCGATCTATGACGATGATTTTGATGCGGATGTTACAGATGTAGATGATGATGACGATGACGCTGACAATGACATTAAAAACAAAAACAAAAACGACTGTTCGAAAACGTTCAAATATCAAAAACATATACCATTTTCTGTAGGTTACTATTTTCATTGTAATTATGATAACAGCTTATCATATTATAAACAATGTAGAGACTTGGACTGTATGAAATGGTTTGCTAATGAATTAGTCGATATTGCGGAACGTTACGGTAAATTATTTTTTACACAGGTTCCAATTAAACCAAGCACATTTGATCTAAAAACTGCAACTAGGTGTTACATATGTGAAATTGATTTTAAACCTGATGATAAGCGTGTCCTTGACCACGACCACTTTGTTGGAGATGCACGTGGAGTTTGTCATCAAGCATGTAATCTAAATTATAAGGTACAACCGATAATTCCCGTTGTTTTTCATAACCTTAGCCATTATGATGCTCACTTTATACTTAAAGATGTAGCAACCGCTTTTCCAGGTAAAATTTCGCTGATACCAATCAATACAGAAAATTATATTTCTTTTATAAAAAATTATTATCACACAGGTATTAAATTTAAATTTATAGATTCATTTCGATTTATGAGCGAATCATTAGGAAAATTAGCCTCATATTTAAAAGAGGACGATTTTCATATACTCAAAAGAGAAAATGTGTACAGTGATAGTGAATTAAACTTGTTAATGAGAAAAGGTGTTTTTCCATATGATTATGTGGATAGCATTGATAAATTGCAGGATAGTCAATTACCATCAAAAAAACACTTTTATAGTAAACTAACCGATGATAAAATTTCAAAAAAAGATTATGCGCATGCTCAAAATGTTTGGAAATCGTTTAATATAAAAAATTTAGGTGAATATAGTGATCTTTACCTTAAAACTGATATCTTATTATTAGCAGATATTTTTGAAAATTTTCGAAAAAGCTGTTTGAAAAGCTACACAATTGACGTTGCTAATTATTACACCTTACCTGGATATTGTTGGGATGTTATGTTAAATTATACAAAAATAAAATTAGAACTTCTTACCGACATTGACATGCTGCTTATGGTTGAACAGGGGATACGAGGTGGGATTTCACAGGTTGTAAAAAGATATAGTTCTTGCAATAACAAATATTATCCACGTAAATATGATAAGTCCAAACCTTCAAAATATCTTTGTTATTTAGATGTTAATAACTTGTATGGGTGGGCAATGATGCAGAGTTTACCTTATCAAAATTTTAAGTGGTTGCCCCCCTCCTCCTCCTCCGCCTCTGACAATGATAACAATACAAATTTTGATAATTTTAATGTGGAAAAAATTGCAGATGATAGTGAGGTTGGTTATATTTTAGAAGTTGATTTAGAGTATCCTCAAAATCTACACGATCAGCATAAAGATTTTCCTATGTGTCCTGAAAGACGAACACCTCAGGGATCAAAATTTGAAAAATTAATGACAACTTTGTATAATAAGGAAAAGTATGTTATTCATTATCGTAATTTAAAACAATGTCTCGCTGCAGGTCTAAAAATTACTAAAATACATAGAGTTTTACAGTTTGACCAATCACCTTGGATGTGTTCGTATATTGAATTAAATACAAATATGAGGGCAAATGCAAAAAATGATTTTGAAAAAAACTTGTACAAATTAATGAATAATGCTGTCTTTGGTAAGACAATGGAAAACGTGCGCAAACACCGCATCATTAAACTCATAACAAAATGGAGGGGTCGCGGGGGTGCACAGCGTCTTATCTCAAAACCAAACTTTCACAGTCGTACTATTTTCAGTGAAAATTTAGTTGCAATAGAATTAAATAAAACAGAAATTTTATTTAACAAGCCCCTGTATGTCGGAATGGCTATTCTAGACTTATCCAAAATTTGTATGTATGATTTTTATTACAATTATATTAAAGTAAAATTTCATGATTCTACATTATGCTATATGGACACCGACTCATTTGTTATAGAGTTGTATTGTGACGATTTCTATGAAAGCATTAAGCATGATCTTGATAAATTCGACACAAGTGATTATGATGTAGATAATCCGTATAAGATACCGCTGGTCAACAAGAAGGTTATAGGGCTTATGAAGGATGAACTAAAGGGTTACATTCTTACGCAATTTGTGGGACTTAGATCCAAAATGTATTGTGTTAGAGTAAATGGGAATGACAAAATGAAAAAATCAAAAGGTACCAAAAAATATGTTGTTAATAAAGAATTACGTTTTAAGGATTATTATAAGGCTTTAGTTGGTGGTTTTTCTATTGAGAAAAAGCAAAACACAATAAGATCATATCATCATGAGGTTTATTCAATAACACAAAAAAAAGTTGCCCTAAATGCTCATGACGATAAACGTTATATATTACAAGATGGAATAAACACATTACCCTGGAATCATTATAAAATCCCTGAATTTGAAAACAATAAACAATAAACAATAAATACACCTCTTATATTGTAACTAACCTTTATAATTATAATTATTATTATTATTACTATTATTTAAGTTTTTAACCATAACATAACATAATATATTTTTAAATTTTATATTGTATTTTATATTTTGCGAGTGATTTGTGTACCTATGTATTTTCGTTTTAATATTATTATTATTATTGTATTTTGATATAATTATTCTTGTAAATAAAAGATATATTTAAAAGATATTTTTTTATTATTATTATTGTCATTATAATACATATCATTTAACAATATTATTCTTATTAATCCAAGAAGTTTCCTGTATACCCAGCCATTTAACCAGGTATTTATCACCTTTACGTCTCAAAATCTTTTCCACCAAATAGACGTCGGTTTCTTTAGTTTTCTGCAATTCTTTTTCATAGAAGCCACCCAATATCGGATTTCCTTTTAAATCTTCAATTAAATATGTAACAGGATTAGTTGTCTGAACTTTTTTAATCTTAAATAACTCCGTAGACCAATTTGGTCGATATCCCTTATCAAAAACTCCTTTGTATTTACTAATTCGAACAGTGTCACCAACATTTAAACGATTTTTCCCTGCAATTTTTAAATGATTATAAACATCAAGTTTTGTTTGCGGCGTGACGTCAGAAGGTTTCATGTTTATAGTTCTGTGTTTGGTATTATTGTAATTGGCAGTTATCTTGGGTAGAATATCAATCCATTTATATTTTCCACGATAACTAAACTCCTTATACAGTTTATGCTTAAGAGTTCTTATCGAACGCTCAGCCATAGACGCTTTAATTGTGCTATATGTAGAGTAGCGCTTTATGTTATACATTTTCATTAAATTGGAAAAGCGATTTCCTTTGAATTCTTGTCCGTCGTCCGTCTGGAGTAGTTTTGGATATGGTTTTCCTACATTTTTCAAAATATCCTCCATAGCTTGAGCAACTTCCATACTAGTTTTTGATTTTATACCACGTGTCCAGATAAACTTTGAAAAACAATCAATCACCACTAAAATGTATTTATAACCATCATTTTCTTCACTATATGGTATAAATTCGGCTAAATCAGCCTGAAAGAGCTCACGATAACCTTTAATTACAGTTTTTCTTCGTTTAAATTTTCTTCGTGCTAAACTATGAATTTCGTTTACGATAACACGTTTCGGATCCATTTTTTTTGTCGTCGTCGCCTTCTCTCTCTTTTTACTCATAACTATTTGTATCGTCTACTGCTGTTGCTGCACTACTATCGTCTTGTTGTTGTTGTTGTTGAAGTTTTGCTGAAACAGGTTCAACGTGCATCAATTCTATCGAGAGAGTTTTCAAATCAGATATATTTAAAGGATGTGCATCCGGTTGTGGTATGTTTAGGTGTTTGTACAATCTATTTAGCCATAAAATTGAATTTGCGATTAGAGGATAGTTTGCTTTTAAGGTGTTTACAATTAGCGTAATTTGACCTGATAGTTCTGCAATTGCATTTTGTGCTTTAAGAATGTCTTTATTATGTTTTTTAATTTTCTTTTTAAATAATTCATCTATGTACGTTTTGTGTTTCTTATTTACAAATTCATCGCCATGTTGTTGTTGTTGTTGTTGTTGTTGTTGTTGTTGTGATAGTAATACATTTTCAACAAGCTGTTTAGCATATTTTATTGTTATCGCATCTGATTCGTCTATTGGTTCCATAAGATCAACCAATCGTCTTTTGCGCATGCTTACACGATCTTTTTCAACTAACAATGTACTTTGTCGATTTACAGCATCTAAATCGTGTTCAGGATTGGCAACATTGCAAATTTTCTTATTTACAACATTAAAATCACCATTTGAAGTAAGTTTAAATCCTATACCAGGCGGTCCACGATTATAATTCATATCACCACTTCCAATACCGCCGCCGCCGCCATGTTGATATTGACGTCCGAATTTATCTACAACCATTCTGATATTAACGACTTTTAATAAGTCCCTCCTCTTTTAACTCCTCCAAAATGGATATAATCTCATTATTATGTGAATTATTACCCGCCCACTTAGATGCATACAATAATCGTAGTCTTTTCATTAATTCAGAGGGCTTATTCCAGTATACATATTCAAAATTTGTTTTCGATTTATCTACTTTCTTTTGCAACGAAGAAGAAGAAGAACCTACACACCCACCACCACCACTTTTCGGTGAAAAAAATGGTTTCAAAATTTGTGTGTATTTAAAACTATTATTACGTTGTAATGCACCTTTAGGCATATATTTAAGTCTGTGTGCATTCGTATGTTTTACAATTAACCTATAATTTCCAACATCATCCGCTGTATATTGTTCAGGTTGTTTGAGTACAAGCAAATTAAGTAAACCAGGTGTTGCTTTATAAGTTGAACCTTTAACAACTAACATATCATTATTAAATTTAATTTCAGAATTGCCTATTTTCCATGACTTTCCATCAGGTTGCTGCAACTTTGCACCATAACGTGATTTATCTAATAATGCAATATCGTCCGCATTATTGCTCTGCATTAATGTTTTATATTGTTGCACAATTGTAGAGTCCAATACAGATCCTTCAGAATTGTCGTCGACGACGACGTCGCCATAGCGGGAAGATTCAGCAGTATTATTATCTTTTGTTATCATAGATTCTTGTGTTATCTCCTCATCATCGTCACCATTATCGCCATCTTTTTGTACTTCTTCATCTTCTTCTGCTTCTTCTTCTATGGCAATTTTGTGTTTTTTAACTTCTGTTTTACGTTTAATTGCAGGAGGAGGAGGAGGAGGAGGAGGAGGAGGAGGAGGAACTCTCGAACCTGTTGGTTTGCGTTGCTGTTGTAATTGTTGTTGTTGTGGTTGTATATTTGTTGAAATTTCACGTAGCGGTTCAATAATTTGCTTATGTTCTTTAAAATAATCCTGTTCTGCTTGCTTTAAGTCACGTTTATAATCGGAAAATTTTTTCCTAATATGTTTAGAGATTTCCACAACTTTTCCTTTTAATGATGCGCTCGTCATTGTGACATGTGATTGTATGAGATATATTTTTGTGGTTATAGGTGTATATAGGAATCAAATCCTTTTCTATATCGACCCTCATTTATACACTTGCTGTCTTTATCTATAACCAAAAATCCATAGTTATCCGCCCAACACAATGAGCATATATCCTTGAACGCTTGAAATGACATATCGGTGTTCACGTGATCATCGTATACGTGTTTTAAATTCATATCATCTTGTTTAAAAAGAACAAGAAGATTAATGTTATCTCTGATTAAATGCTTAGGTATTCGTGCATATGTTTGTGAAATGTAGAAACAATCAACACCTTCATGTCTACCCATACTAAAAAATTGCTGAATTTTGTCCTGTTTACTGCAAGCAATATCATCAAAAATAAATAGAGAATTGGGTCGAGCGTTTTGGGGGTCAATGATCTCTTCGTTTTCAGTATACTCGAAATAACCTAAACCTTTTATTGGTTGAAGGACCTCCTTTAGAAATTTATACTTTTTCTGTGATAAAGACTTTGAAAATAAATACAGATTTATAAATCTTAGCCCATTGGGGTCGGTTATTAGCGTTATTATCACATTTGTTTTTCCACAATTACTAGGACCACAAATTATGCAGCGAATTGTAGATGGTAACAAAGGTCCATGTTTCTTTCTTATTTTTATGTCTGAGACCAATTCGTCCAAATTTAGAATGGGTATCGATTGTTTTTGTTTAACGATTTTCATCTTTCTGACCTAAATCATCGGTGCACACACATTAAATCTATAAATAGAAACAACAACACGTCATTTAAATATTTTTTTATTTATTATCAATATTAATAACAATTATAATAAGCACTAATCAAAACCGCTACAAGCAGGACATTTTTGACCATGTCTGAACCAATAATTATGCTTACGACAAAATACCATATGACCAGTAACAGAATTCTCTATTACAGGCATTTTATATTTACATAAAAATTTTTTTGTTTCGCTTTCTTATATATTCAACAAATTTACTAAAACTAATTGAATTTATTGGCAAAATACTTTTAACATCTAAATATAAACAATATTCACAATAATTGTAATCAGCACTGTAAATATATTCAAATGTTTTATTTCTATATTTACCCACTCTTAATATATAATTGTCCATTTATTCAAACTACCTAACACACACACTAACACTTTTTAATATAATTTGCAGGTTATATTGTTATTACTGCTGCTGCTGCTGCTGCTGATGATGGGCTTCTGCTGCCGGATGTTGATGTTCATGGTGCGTTTGATTGTGTTTAGACATAAACTTTGTTAGCTGATCAAGATGGTGTTCTACACCACAGCTAACAAGCTCATTGTATAAACATGGAAGACACTTTTGATTCTTCCCTTCATAATCATAACACACCTGCTCGGCAGCTCTATACTTTTCAGCTTCCTTGTTTAACTTACTTACAATGTCGTCATCGTAGTAATAATCGTATATTGCAGCGTGCGATCTATCAAATTCTAGAGATTTGAATAGATGTTCTAGCTTTTCCAACAACTCTGTTGGTGTTTGTGGTGTGATTGGTGAACACAATTCTGAATCGTAACACATCCACATTTTTTTGAAGACTTTAAAATCATTACAAACTTGTGATTCTTATATATACGTTTTTTCCCCTCCCACTCAAACCCTGGTTCCTTTGTCCTCATAGTCTTAATCCCTACCAACGACATGTGTAACCATTTCCGTAAACGGATTATATTGCATCACACTTTCATGTAAAATAAGAGCATACAGTTTTGTACCTGCTTCAAAATTTGTTGATGCTTCCACTTCTATACTAATATCTATAGGTGACTCTTTTAGTGATATCGGTTGATTGGAACAATCGATAACAAAAATAGGTGCATCTTTGAACTCGCTGTAACTGAATAGGCAATTATTTGATGATTTCCCATAGTAATTAGACTGAAAATTCTTATAGTTTATGTACGCAGTTATAAAATCACCCTGACTAAAGTTGAGATTCATACGTTGATAGGGAAATTCTGAAGAGTTCAGGTGTACTTTAACATTTGTAATATTTGCATGTGTGAGTTCTGTGGGCACTGCATTTTTCACACCAATTTTATTCTTTTGTGCACACAATAGTACTTGAATTGGTCTCTCACTTGGACTACTATTTTTTACACGCCAAATTGTTTTGTTTGATGTTGGGAGTGCTGGTAAGTCATGTATTTCCCATTTTCTATATGCCATCATAATTTCCGATTTTGTACGTAGTTTTTCCATTAGTTCTAGGTTTGCTTCATCGCTCAATGTAACGTGTGGCACCTCCCAGGAAATTTTTTCAATATTAAATTCAACCTCATTTTCGGCACTTTCATAACAATTAACATCGCTTTTGGCTCGTATTAATATTAATTCTTGCGGCATTTTTACAATTATTTTACGATAATCCTCACAAAATCCAAATATATGTCTTAGCGGTATACAACATGCAAATACATTATCTTTAAAAATATGCTCGGTCATATTCCAACCTATACAGCTAAGTCCATTCGTATCATTATCCGTATACGTGATTGCACCTTTAATGTAAGATGTTATTCCAGGTTGCTTGCACACATCTACAATTTCTGTTCTGCCTAATTTAAGTTGAATCTCATCAAATAGAAAACATGATGCATTTTTTGTTATTGTATATGGTTTATCGGGTAACTTTGTAGTATAGGTACCACTAATTTTAATAAAACTATCATATGTACCCGTAATGATGTCTGAACTTTGTATTTCAATACGAATTGTATCAGAATTTTTTGTGTTTTGCGTATAAGGTAAATAGGTGTGATAGTCCTCCTTAATTACAATATCATCATATCGAGGTTTTTTGAAAACATCAACTCTATGACCTAGCTCATTCAGTCGCACTCTTTTGAAAAAGCTGTTTTCCTTTCTTGTTGTTGTTGTTGTTGCTGTTGATGAGGCATTTCCGGCCCCTCCACGCCTTGTTGGCATTGTTGTTGTTGTTGCTATTGCTTACTACTATGAAACCCAAACTTGCTAAAAACTTAATGTCACTACACGTAAACGTTGGTTGTTGTGATTGTGTTCGTCTTATCTCGTTGTCAACCTGTACTAAACTACTGCCCGTTCTATAATAATCCTCTCTTATATTAGGTAAAAAATCTATTCCCATGACTCACTTTTCAGGTGCAAACGTACACTACTATTTGTATCCTCACTAAATGGAACCAAGTTTCCCTCGTTATCAACCAATCTGATTGTGATATTATCAAACTCGCTTAAATGTATCGGAAAGTATATTATCTGGGATGGTTCCTTTTCCAGATTATAACCAGGTGCAACGGATAGACCAAATTCAAAAATCGAATGACACGAAGAATTATTTCGATATGCGCCTCCTGTTATATTTGTATCAACAAAAATATTCGATGTTTTTATTATTTCAATATCCTTATCAGACACGTGTTTTTTATTGGGTGCTAGAATTTGAGGTGTAAATCCAAGCATAGAACCAATACTACCTGGTTGTGTAAAATCTATCGTGTAAATCGATTCTATTTCACACTTGAGCGTATTGTTATTTGGTCGTAATTTAAAATTCTTATCTGCACCCTCGCGATCGGAGGCCTCTTTCGATTGCTTTTTAATACCTTCCTTTAAATTAATTTCAGATTTTAAATACGCATTTATCTCATCGATTTCATAACAACCTGAAGGTATTGTTATCTCTTTCTTATTGTAATAGAACTTGTTGTTACCAGGATAAATGTTTTGAACTGTATTACACGTATACAAACCAACCAATCCCAAGGAATGTTGATGTGTAGAACTTAATCTTATTGGAGGATAAATTGGACCTGTTGTCAAAATATTACCACGACCGTGCACCGTAAACGTCTGGGACATGATTAAGGGTGATGTACAAAAACACTTTTATTTATAAAAAGATAGTTTTAATTGATCAATATTATCTTTATCAAAAATATACAAGTCCACAATATGACTGCAACCACAAAAATCATATCCGGTATCCCAATTTTTGTTTTTGAAAAATATCTCCAAATCACACAGGAATAACTGAAAATTTAATGCAGATGGCTTATCAAGGTGCACTGTTATTTTCCTATTTTTCCTATCGATCGCAATAGAACTAAATGTTAGATCATGGAAACTTAATAGGTCTATTATTAACCTGTTGTTGTTTACACAACTTTTCCGAGCTGCAGATCTCGTAAAATACGTCATATTTCTGTTAGCTCACGTATGCAAATGAGGATAAAAACAAAAAAACAAACAAATAAATAGACAACAATATACATTTTTTATTCATACAAAAATTTTAAACATAAATGTCCACAAACGTATGTATTATAATCTTGATCAGTTTCATAATTATAATAGATGTCACAACCTCGAAGGTAGCGCTTCAATTCCATCGGTGGTTGTAGGTCTCCAAACGAATCATAATAATGAACTTTTGCACCTCTCTTCCGATAGCAAACCCAGTGCGTACCCGAATTTTCCTTATTATCAAGATTTATTATTGCACTCTCATTTAACCATGGTTTTCTTGGTAAATCATTACGCATATACACACCTCTGAAATATGGAACGTTTTTCGCATACTTGCGTAAATCAATGTCTGTTAATGCTCTTCGAGGTAATTTTCCTAGTTTTTTGGATTATAAGGTTTTAAATATAGCGCACTTCCTCCCGTCCTCTTATATGGTTTTAAATAAAGTGCATTTCCTTTTTTACCCATTGCTATGGCCTCAAGCATTCTATTGTGGCGTGAACCCTCTTCTTGTTGTTTCCGTGCATCTTTAACACTATTAACAGCTTTTACAATACTACTTACTCCACCCGCTAAACCACCTAAGGCACTTAGTCCTGCAAATAGTGGAATTAAAGGTAATATTCCACCTTCTTTCGGAATAGGAATCACACGAGGAATAGCAACCTTCTTTTTTCCACCCACTTGCTTTATTATTCGTTTAGCAGCAGATACGGCTTGTTTAATTACATTTTTAGCATTCTCACCATTACTATTACCACTCTGTTTTTTTACAATTTTCGCTATTTTCTTTAAAATACCTCCATTAAACGAAATTCTTCCCCCACCACCACCACCACCACCACCATGCTTTTTGTGTGACTTTTTTCGTTTTTGCTTTTTCTGTTTTTCTGGTTGAATAGACATTCCCATTTTCCTCTTTAATTTCATCACATTCGTAACACCCAACGAGGAAACGCGCTCACCTAAAGATGCATCACTTGATTTAAAACGTTTCCATGCAGCCTCTTCCAACACCTTATCAGCACGATGACGATTTTCCAAATCTTTATAATCTCTATAGGCTATGTCGTGCTCACGACATGCAGCATCTAAAGGATTAATACCTTTATCACCTCGCTGTAAACGTTTATCTAGTTTTGTACCAGGTCCACAATACTGATACTGTGGAATATGTAATTCCACCGGAAGTTTGTTTATCAACGTGTTGATCACACCCTCACCGTACATCAACATTTACTGAGGTGTATACATAATCATGTTCTACTTATACCCCCACCACCATTACAACCAACTCAACAATAACTAAATTAAAAGTTAAAAAAACACTAATTTTTGTATTATTTTATTTTGCATTTATTTAAATTAATACAAAGTTCTCTTTGAATACAATAGCTTTTGTTGTTGACATTTTAAACAATCGATTTTTTGTTGCGGCGGTCCATCATTTTGATCACCCTGTAGCGAAAATCCATGCTCAAAACAATACTGGTATTCCCATAAACGTTGTTGCCATACCTCGGGAAACTTATTAAAATTTCTCGCAATATATTTTTTATTGTTTAATTTTTGCATGATTTCCACACAAAAATTCAACACATCCAGTTGACACAACTGCTGTTGACCACTCATTTTGATTGCATACAACTAAATAAATAAATAAATAAACAAATAAATAAATATAGCTTTTTTCACCTTTTATTCTTATTATTATTAATAATAATCAGTAAGATTTTCTAACATACAAAATTATTTTGTTCATATTATATTCAAATACATTGCTTTTGACTCTGATTGTACAGCCGAAAATAGTATTTTAAATAACCGGGCTTTGATAAGGTTATCATACAACCAGTTATCGGACAAACATTTTTAAATTCATTTAACATATAAAATGTACAATCCATGTGAAAAACACTTACAATTAAATTTTTATTTTTATTATCATTTTAGATTTAACAGACTTTTATAGGTAAGTTCATCTCTTTTACAATCTTCAAGCAATTTCTGTGTAAAATTAAAACTATTTGAAAGCTTTAACAAATCAATTTCTAGGGAAATCGTCTTTCCCTGTAAAAAATTCAATTCAATTTTATCATCTACACATTCTTGCAATTTCTTCTTTAAACAAACAGTTGTTGCTGGCTCCTCTGTACTACTCATAGGTATATTTTCCCATTCCGACTCTGCATTTGTATATCCATCAGGTCTAAATGTACCTGCTTTCCCCTCTTCTTCTTCTTCATGATGTGGCTGCCGCTGCCACTTCTTTTGTAATCCATTAAATCCATGAGAATAATTAAAAACAGGTATGGACAAATCCCAAGGATGATTAAAATGTATACGAACATGACTTTCATTCGCCCTTCTACTAGATACCGATGTTGTGCCATTTAACCAAAACTGAGAATCTATATTTTCATTGTAATTATTATTATTGTTATTCATACAATAACAACAACCACAAATATCATATAACACAAGACCAACAACTACTATTATTAAATACATATCAACTAATTCCCAAAAAAACCACAAAATTCGCTTATATTCACTGCTAAATTTACAATTGTTTTAAGTGCTGACCCACTTTCTCGCTCATTAAAATCAGTTAATTTTGAGTTTATTTCCGACAATGCAGACTCATACACCAAATCAATATTAGCCGATTTCAACAACGAATAATTTTTTGTATTAAAATACTTTCTATCCTCTATATCAGGGCTACTAGGCTTTACGAAATCACCACAAAATACAAAATTCACCTTTACACAATTATACTGTCTTATCGCTTTTCGCAAATAAACTACAACCACCTTATACGCGTCTTGGAAAAATTCAGCCAAATTTGTATGCTTTAAATTCACAACTGCACCTGTTCGCAGTCTACCTCTAAATGCACTTGATACATCTTGCCATTTTACACGGTGACTTCGCAATTCTTTAACATTACCACCACCACCACCACCCACAATCGATTGTTTCAAACGCAACTTATCTGATTTCAAATTTTGCAACACTGTCTCTAAATGACGTTTTCTACCCACACCACACGTCGTCGTCGTTCCACATTCTCTCAACTCCTTTACCACTAAACGAATTAATTTTCTATTAAATTTCAATGCATCCTCCATCTTATCAACCATTCTTAATAACAACCTTTTAACAATTACCACAGCCTGTCAGGTGGGTGTTGTTGTTATTGCTGTTGTTACTGGTTCGAATCCAACACACACATTTTCATATGACCTCATTTCAGTTCAATGACCCACACATTTTTTTTTACAGACCCCTTACGCAACACACTACTCCGACGCCACCCAGCAACCAAACACATGCACTTTGAACTTCGAACTCATTAACCTCATTTCACACTCCATTTCGCATTCACGAACTTTGAACACACACATTAACCTCATTTCACACACTCTTATCTCAAGCTCTCCTCTTATCTCACTTCCTATTTCACCATCTCACTCTTACGTGACTCTCTCAACACGTGCTCTAATTACACTTTCTCACCTACACGGACATCTCACCTACACCATACACCTACCATCACATACCTAGGATCACAGCGCACCTTCTCATACCACACCTGAACTACTAGCACCTTCCAGGTTGCCTATATTCAGGTTTGGAGGAGGAGCTTGGGGGCAGAAATCTCATAGGATAACTACTGACATTATTTGCATGCTTCATTTATTTGCATTCGATTGACATTCTTGCTTTGGTATTTTTGCTTTTAATATTTATGTGTTTAACATTATGGCTGGTAACCACGCAATTTTCTAGTAATAGAAATGTTTGTGCTAATATAATGAAATAAAATCAATCTCTTCTTTCCCCAAAACTCAGCTCACAGTAACTACACGATTATCTAGAACTTTCTATATGTATGAGGGTCCTTCGTGATATTATATTTGTTTTTCCAGTATTGTTACAATTTTAGCTTTAAGAAATACAACTAAAAATAGAACTAAATAAACGACCCTTAGCAAACTATTTAAGTGGTTCTTTAAATGAGACAAAATGAGAAAAATGATATCCTAAAACAAGCTTGTTTTAGAATATCAGTGAACTATTAAAAACAATTTTGTTTTTCATTTAAAAACCGCATTTATAGCTTCTCTTAAAATTTGCTCACCATTTTCATTGCATATTTAGCTAAAATAGGCTTTAATCTAAAGTTGCGACTGTAATAATCTAGCTTTGACCTACGTTTTTATCTCTTGCTTTTTGACAAGTAAATACAATGCAGTATGACGAGAACGCTTGCTTGTCTAACAGACTGAATATTTACGTAGGCAAGAACGTGATGGCGATATGCTGCTAAACAGTTCAAATATTGTTTTCCAAAATCAAATTGTCAATATGATATAATTTTTAGACATATGTGCCAAAATTCTTACCAATATAATAGCAAATGAAAATAGGGGATACAAATATGTAAATGGTACTACAATCGAAACGGTTAATAATAAATCTATAAAGCTTATTTTAGTGCAGAACAATAAAATGAAGACCCATTAGTACCTCTAAATTGCTTCAAAAAAATGTTTAAACACTCCGTTATAATGGTAAAGATATGTTCATATAGTTTTGTAAAGTTTGCAGCCGCCACTTTAAATTAAAGTCAACTTTACACGGAAATAACTGCATTATCTTGAATTTTTGCAGTCAATTTACTACATTTTCGCGAAGTTTATGTAGTCGTTTGTACTGGCACATTATACATATTTCTGTAGTTATCTGCACGAATGCCACAGCAATCGGATAAACTAGTTTTAATTACTGTTATAATAAAAGTTCTGAAGTAGTCAGGGGTGTAAGTAGCGAAATACCATGGGTGCGAAGCACCCGGGCTTCCGGTAAAAGGGCCCCCCTTGATTCTGTCACCTTTGAGATCGTTTTATTTTTATCTTTATTTCAGCGGGCAAGGCAAGCTATAGAAAAGTATCATATTTTCTTATTATTATAACTGCATGAAGTGTTTTAAATATCTTGTTTTTACTCTTAGAAAACTGCAAAGAATAGGCGCTTTACTACAATTAATCAAAAACTGTAAATTGCATTATGTTTTGTCTTAATTCCAATTCAGAAACATTAAGAACTGCTTCTTATGATCAACTGGGCAAACTTGGTCGCATTTATTGAAGAATACATCGAAGATTTTACGGAGAATATTATAAATGAAATACTTTCAAGAAACAACTAGAATGCATCAAATGTGTAAAAAACACGTTACATCTAATTATATTAAAAATGTGTTGGTGTTACATACTTTATTTTCTGAAGTGTGTTTTGCCTTTTTTCTATATATTTGACAATATTACTTACATGAACTTCGGCGGCAACGTCATTTTCTAAGCTGCCAGTCATTAAAAACTATCTAAGAGAAAATAAAATTTTAGTGAGAGAAATGGAAAAAAAATTAAATGAACTCAAACACCTCTAGTTTCCCCCACTATTGTTTAATATACAATGATAATAATAAATAAAAAGCTACAATTATTGTTGTTGTTTTATATATTAAATAACAGTTTAGACAATAAAGGTATTTGAATTTATTTAATTTTGTCGAACGGGTACTTTGTTCTAGAACTTATTAAGCAACTTAGCTGGTTTGTCAATCGAAAACTTTTTTACCGAACTCTTTAACTTCAAAATGGCGACCGCTACAACTTTTTGAAAATTTTGACTTAACGCTCATTTACTAAAAAAGTAGTTGTCTGATCTGGATCAGTTACAATTGTTTTGAGAGTTTTTTGTAGGCAATATACAGGGTGTGTACAAATTGGTGAAAGAACTACACGTGGCGATGTTGGTCATAAAATTCTGAGTCGAAAATCTTAATACCAAAATATTGGACAATGCTTCCTCTGTCCTCAGGAACCATTTTAAAGAAACGTACATTTGACAACATTGGATCCACACACCACGGGTGTTTTGTTATAATGCACGGTAACTAAGGATTTCCGTTACATCGCAATACTCCGTGAATGTTGGAACAAAGTTAAGGTAATTGTTCGAACTGAAAACCGTCTGTTTGCAAACATAGTTGTAACCTTTGTGGTATAGTTTGCATCACTCGTTCAAGTTGTTGGGGGGGGGTGATTTTTAATACAGCCGCATTAATTCTATTCCTAACTTCATCAGAATTTGGTGGAGCCGTAGCATAAACGTTTCCTTTAATGAAACCCCAAACAAAAAAGTCTAATGGATTGAAATCGGGGGATCTCGCGGGCCATAAGATAGGGCCGCCGCGACCAATCCATCTGTTTGGCAAGTGTTCGTCCAACCACTCTCTTACATTACGAGCAAAGTGAGCAGGAGCTCCATCATACATGTATAACATTTCGTGTCTT
Organism: Ctenicera cuprea; assembly: GCA_958336395.1. NCBI lineage: Eukaryota > Metazoa > Arthropoda > Insecta > Coleoptera > Elateridae > Ctenicera > Ctenicera cuprea. The sequence goes on along the minus strand of OY284493.1, from coordinate 28,064,740 downwards.
ATCTGCAACGGCATCTCGTCAATTACTTGTTCTAAAACATTGAGGTATTCATCGGCATTAAGACGATTCGGCAAATAAATTGGTCCAACAACCCTATGGTTTATTATGCTAAGCCAAACATCAATGGAAAATCTTCTCTGGTAACCATATTCTCGATATTCGTGCGGGTTTTCGTCAGCCCCGTGGTGTGTATTAAACACGCCATCTCTAGTAAACAGGCACTCATCGCTCCAAAGCATACGTCTCAAGAAGCCGTCATTGTCACGAATTGTATTTAAAATCGGGTTGCAGAAATTCAATCGGGCTGTTATCATTTTCATAAAGGGGCTGTACTATGGTGACATGATATGGATGAAGAAGGTGTTGTTTTAGAACCAAATGAACGGTCTTATTACTGGGAATATTTAATGTTGCAGCTAACTGCCGGGTGCTGACGGAGGGATCTTCTTGTACTGCATCTAATATTTGCTCTTCCAGTTGTACCGTGCGCCTTTGCCTTGGTTGACCAGCGTTTACATTCCTTGGAACAAATGAAGCAGTTTCACGAAGACGTTGGTCCAGCCTTCGAAAAACATTTGCTGTAGGATGCCTCCGGTTTGGATAACGTGCACGATATTCACATTCTGCCATGTCGCCATTTCCATTACAGAAACCAAAGACCATGTACATATCAGCATAATCATTGAACGTAAAATTCACTGTTAGTGAACGAAACAAGAAAACGAAAATAATAATAATTAATACTAATAACTACGAGAAAAGCAATGATGATTGAAAAAGCCAATCCTATTTAACAAATTTGACACTTGTCAAACTTTGACGTTATTAAGACAGAAGTAATTTAGAGTCGCATCACTCTTGAATAATTATTGTTTTACAATGCTGCTATATGTATTTTTTGCAATAATAAGTTAACGAAGAAATGTTTAAAACACGCTTTTGGGTCTGAAAAACAACATGTATGAAAAAATATTTATTACAATTCTTATTTCTTCCAATTTGCCGCTCTTTCTGTCAACAGATAATGAATTAAAACACTTATTAAAAGACTTCATTTTCAAACTTTGAAGATCCCGTACATACCCAAGAAGCATGGTACAATATTTTGGTATTAAGATTTTCGACTCAGAATTTTATGACCAACATCGCCACTTGTAGTTCTTTCGCCAATTTATACACACCCTGTATAATAAAGCAAATTAATTTAGAAAATCCGGTTTTGTGAGCATGATCTTTGTTTTGGGGTAGGTGGAGATCTAGCCTGACCTACCAACCCTCATCCTTTACCCGGGCTTGGGACAGGCAGCATGCCTCTAGGTTACTCAATGCGCCCAGCGGTTACCGCAGGCGGAGGTAGTAATTTTGTGAATGCAAAGGGTGCTGTAGCCTTACATAAAAACCAAAAATTGTGTATGCTTGTGTGCAATGGAAATTAAGAAATAAGCATTTTTAGATTGATAGTTGTCATTAAAGCAATTGGAAACCAATAGTTAACTTGTCGTTCTACAATCTTCCATTGAATAATGCTCAGTGTCAACGAACGTGTTTAACTTTTATAAATATTTAAAAATAAACTCCGACTTTTTATTCGTTCATATGTAATATCAGCAAGAAAAAGCAATCCAGATAAACACAAACCATGAGAGTTTTCTCCGAATTAGTCCAACTAGCTTCGGTGAGCGGTTTGGGTCGCAGAACTGGTCGTATGAAAAGTGGATCATAACCTTGAATCCAGATGCGATGACTGGATTTATAGTTTTAGAACATCCATTCCCTCAAAAAAGAACTTCAACCTACCTGCTAACTACCGGTAATGCACTTACATTAAAGGATTTTAGTGTTTCCTACAACTTTGATATTTGGGCATCACTTTGGGGATGTGATTTCCATGTGCTTGCTATTGATACTGTACGCCCATATGCGTTGCCCTTGCGTTCCTCGACGGACCTTTCCAGTTTAAAATTTTGATCACTTTGAACTATTATAATTAGGCGAGTTACCAGCCCGTGTTATAATTTGCAGTTGAGGCAGTTGACGTTTGAAGTAATTTCTAGACCGTTCGATTACTTTTGTTGCTCATAACGTTCTGGCAAACATGCACTACTCATTTTCTTGGCAGCCGCAGTCACACTTATTGCTGTACAACATAGTCGGGATCTCTTGCAGAAAGCGGTACATTGTTGAGTTAAACTTTATTTTTGTTGTTATGATTTCATTTCTGCCTGAGCTGTCACGTTTCCAACATTAACGTAGAGAAATGAAATTATCGTAGGCAAACATGAAGAAGAAGATTCTAAATATCATCACGTCGCTAATATTGCAAATTAATTGTTCATCGAGTTTAAATAATAAGTACGAGTATACAGAATATTATTATTTTTTTTAAGTCTTAGGGTATCATTGTTTGGTATGCTGAACGTTATCGGGTATATAAAAGAAATATCCATAACTCTAATTTTTATTGTACCAATCAAATGGTACAAAAGAAAAGCGCAAAAAATTAAATTTTTCATATTATAGTAAATTTGGTTTTTGTTTTATTTGCAAATTATTTCCGAAAACATGCAATAAGGTGATTACCGTTTTAATTATTGCAAAAATGTGTTTTTTGGAAATGATACTTTTCTAAAATGCTGAATTTTTTACGCTTTACACAAAACATGTAGATGGGCTTAAAGGGTTTTTAAATTATTTTCTGTCGCAGGCCTTTTAATGTTAAGTTCATTCCTGTAAATGCTGTACACAACTATAGCTGATTTTCTTCACGTTTCACAACCTCCATCCTCAATGACCGTAAAAATCGCATCGCTCGTGTTCTACAAGTGACACCAGCAATACTACCAGTCGTCTGAAATGAATTAAATATTTGTTTACAGCAGTGTATTACAGTTCATTGAAGACACTTTCAGCTCCTCTGCTAAGTTATGAAAAAAAACTGTCAACACAATATTTTCTCAAACATATTTTTACAAAACAAATCGGATTAAGTTTAGGTTTATACAAAATTCTGTTATAAGGTTTAAAAAAAAGGAGCGAAGAACTTTACCTGGTTTTTCCAATATTTTACAAATTGTTAAAAACCTCCTTCGTCTGCGTGATGTAGTGTATTTAGCACTGATTTTTTGGGTGGAAAAACAAGTTTTTTTTAATTTCAGAAAAAAATCAATTTTTTAATTAACGAAACCAAATGATCAAAGATGAAATTTTCCAGGCAAATAGAAATAGAAGGGGGAACATCCATCTCCCTAAATCCAAGTTTTGGATCTTACTCTACTATCACTCGTGAACATTTTAGTTCATACAAAAGTGTTTTATCGTCTCCCGTTTATTAAATAAAAGGGTCTGAATATTTGTGTTTCCGCAGTTCATGAAAACCGTCACAAGGAAACTAGCAAGTTTCAGCACGAATTAAGTTGTATTTCATCCTTAGTTTTATGAACAGATTGGAAAATTGTGTATTAAAAAATTCCAAAATTTTAATAATTCTTACTTTACAGTCATGATATTATAAATTCTCTTATAAAGTAGCCATGGATATAGAACTATGATAGTAACATTGTGTCTTCCTAGGGCTGTTATAATACTCATCGCCTTCTAAGCTGGGAGTTTTGACAGCAGAAGCTGACAAAGCTCTTAATTTAAAAGGCCATGGTAATCGCAGCTTTGCCAGCTCCTGCTGTGATAACTCCCAATTTAGAAAGCCATGATAATACTAAATTTGATCTTAATCTGCAAACTGGTTTTTGAGCAATAATTTGATTTAATATTTTTAAACACTCATAGTGCCCGTAATTTTTAAGCTAGAACGTTTGGAAGAAAACCGTTGAATTTATCCTAAGCACTTCGTTTAGATTCCGTTTTCCATTAAAAAATTCGTTTTCTCGGCACTAGTTGCGGGTATTAAACAAGCCATTGGCCTATAACAAGAGGAAGAAGAAATTTTCTCAAAAAAATGCCACCAAAAAACATATCTAATGTTCCCTTCCGGTTTGAACATTTTTAAAAGGTTATGTTACTAACAACTTATGAATTTTTGAGTGTATCGAAATAGGCCCATACGTTCCAGAGACGAGCTACATCTCACACATACATACCCACACACAGATATTTTTAAAATCTTTTTTTTTTAGTTTCTACAGGTTCAAAGCTCGTATTTCCGTTGAGGTATTAATTCGAAAATTTTTATGAAATCATTATTGCCTATAACGAAAATATCTTCTTCTCTAGTGCAATACCCTATTCAGGGCGTTAGCGATTTCTCTCCTATGTCTGTGCTTGGTGTGATTTCACATAGACAGAGATAGGAGACCTACAGTCTAAAGTAGGCTCCGAACCACCGAAAGTGCATGCACTTCTTTTTCAGAGAGGTTTTCGTGGGGAGAAATCCACCTCGCTAGTTTCCCGTTGCCTTGCGAGGCAGAACGACCGCCCGGGAGTCGAATCCGGATCTGATGCATTGGTAGCCTGCGCGTTTACCACCGAGCTGCGGCCGCTACAATAAAAATAACGGGAAATTAAAAGTATAATTTAAACATACGAGTAAAGTTTTTTGAAGATGTCTATGTTGTCGAGAAATAATTAACATTTACGAGATACAAAGATTTATTATGATATATTAATTTTAGGTAATATGAATTATAAATTCAATTCCATTGTCACCATTATTACAAGAAATGTCAGAAAACAGTCGAACAAAAGGAAAAAATTCTTTAATTAAAATTATAACCATCTCTTCGTGATAATAATGGCAGCAGATTTATTCACGGCACAATTAAATGGCTTCCAAAACCTAATTACCAATTTACATCACTTTTAAAGATGCTGAAACCTAATTAAATTGGGTAGTCTCATTTGTAAGGATTAATGTTGCGACATCGTTCTTACAAGGCAAAAATTTATTTCTGTTTAGAAAGCGGAAACGACGACTAGTCGTGCGAACTTAAGCAATTCAAATTCCAATGTTTCAACTAAGAAATGCGCGACTGTGAACCAGAATAGAAAAATTGCAATACAAATTTCGCGACATCTAGAATACAGCAAAAGAAACTTGCATATTACTTCAAAGACAACTTGAAATACCAGACTAGATTTTTGCATGGTAAATTTGTAAATAAAAAGACAAAGTTAAAATTTATTGTAAAGAGCTACTAACAGATGTGAAAGTAGTTCAACGCGCTTTTTGTTAAAAAAAACTAAGAATACAAAATAAAATAATAATTAAAATATTTTCTGGCAAAAATAGGCCTTGCAAACCGAAACGTATTTAACCAAGCGGGAAAATGTTTACATATTAACATAATTGCTAAAATCTGAACATCAGTCTGCTTTAATAAATGCGTATTAAGCTGAAATTTAATAACGCCACAAAAGTTGAACGTTACATCTACAGCGTTCATCATATTAACACAACATGTAACAGCCGCAGGAAAGTAAACATCTCTCTAAATACTGTTTACCGTGCTTTACATCGATAATGCGTTTGCAGAAATTACTGTAGACATTTTGGCAGACATTACCCTAAGGTTTTTTCGTACTGCAGCAAAATGTACTGCAATGTTGCAAAAGTGTAAATTTCTTAAAAATATATTTTTTGGGGGTCGGTTAGCTTTACTGTCCATTTCGGCATTTCCGATTTCTATAGCCAAAACGGCCACACGACTTATTTATAACTGCACAAACGTCTTTGTAGTACTGCACAGTTTCATTTTCGACTGCACATTTTGTGTTTCATTGCACGTTAGCAGTGCTGGTTTCTCCATTGGATCAAATGGTCATTGACCTCCCAATGAAATAAGAAAAAATAAACAATATTTAAAAAGTACTTTATAGTCAACTTTTGTATGAGATTTCTATGCGAGAACGTATATTAAAGAGCTGCCACAGGATCCAAAAACGTTTGAATGTTTGAATATATCGCGGGCATTAAACGAATCTATGCGAGGGTCATTTGGCTGTTAGTCCCCAATTCAGCTATACGCCACTAAATAAAGCCGCTGGCTTAAAAGGCCTTTAAATGAATAAGAGTGAAATAGAAAGCTCATTTCGGTAAAATTCAGATTACACAAGCTGAAAGAGGATAGAAATATCTGCGTATTAAAGACTTGAAGGTCACGAACTCACAATTTCCGAGAAATATGCTGTCAGATGTCCGTGATAAGCGCATGCCAATAGCCGCCTAATTTGCGGGATTCGCACGTACACGTAGTAGTGTGAAGACGGTTGTTGGTTGTGTAATCATAATTTATTAGTGTTGTACGATGTCCGTGCAAAATAATTTTGGATTGTGAAATGCTTTCACTTGTTTCCTCTGTCTGTTATTTTGTGATAATTCATTGTGTGATATTGACTGAAAAAACCTTTTTCATCGGTAAAACACATGAAAAATTTTGTGCATTTTGACACACAATGCGGATATCAATTTACAATAGAATTAGACAGTGCTTATCGAAAGCCTATTACAGACTTCAATGAAAAGGTTGATAAAAATAGATCATTTTGGCAACGTAAAGCATGGGTTTGAAATATAAGTCTACGTAAAACTGGGGTAAGAACAGGGCCGGCAGAACACGCTAAGCCCGAGTGGGTAGTGGGGTAGAGAAGCCCCCCTTCCCACTTTGCTTTGATTTTTAGCAATTAACATATTTCGGGAAATGAGACGTGTCAAAAGGTCACAAAATAAATCAATAATAATAATGCATTTTTGTAGCTTAACAATTTTTATTTATTTTTCGCAGCTAAAACGGCGTGTATCGAGTGCGCGTACCAAGTAAGCGCGTGTTTTTCAAATATCATATCCCGGATATAGGTTTGAAATACAGAATTTCCAAAAAATTTCCGTCTGGGTAATTACCCACTCGGGAATTTTTCAAGTGGGTAGTACTACCTATACTACCATGCCCTTCCGCCGACCCTGGTAAGAACAAAGGTTTTCTAAAAAATACTCTAAAATGCGGTCCAGTACACCAAACCACGAGCCGCCACTGCACGTTAGGATAAAAGCTGCAATGTTTATGTACCTTTCCGTGCAGTTTCACTATCAGCAGCAAAAATTTAGACAACGGTAGTCGATGAAAAGTGAAATGCATTTCTATTTAAGTTTGGAATTCAAACTTAATTCATACACAAGTGCAAAATGTGCTATTGTTTTACTACCATTAGTCATACCGTTGTCATATTAAATAGTTATTGCCAATACTCCAAAATCCTTTTGTGAAGTTGCAATTTCTGCATGCAGAAGAACGTTGTTAGTTCGGATGTAACTTTTTATTTGATTTACCTTTATTTACTAATTTTTAGGTTAAAACGTTGTAAATAATACAGAGCGATCAAAAATGATTAATGTGCCGTTTCATACCGACAACAGACAATTTTGTCCGCTGACTACTTAAGATGACATCGACTAGTTCCAGTGGCGTCGCATAGTGTTTCAAATAGCACAAATACATTTAAAAATGGTCATGCGATGTTTCATGAAAATGTTTGTAACGATTCATGTTGTGTGTAAATAGAATTTATGCTTAGGTAATCTTCTCAAATCCAAAAATCTGTTTTAACCACAATAAGAAGCAAAATTTCAATATACAGACTGCAACAAACGTTGTGGTTTTCCAATAGTTAATGCACGTAATTACAAAAATAACTTGTGGCTTTTCGTAGTATGTTGTGTCCTTTTGCAGTAACAAGTTCGGGATCTCAGGATCTAAAGTAGCTGAATTTGATAAATAAAACACAGAAGAGGTTTGATACATTTATTGAAACTGTTCAATATAATTTCCTCAAAACAATTGCAGCCGCAGCCGACTTAAAGTTATCTACCCCGGTATTCACCTGTACAGACTAGGGAAGCTGCTGTAAACCTAGCCAGAGTAGTGTACTTATAATATTCAAAATAGAGGAAGCTGTCGTTAGACGTAAACTTATAATACTGAAGGTTAATAATTTAGATAAACTGGTATCACCCGCAAGGGGGAATATGCATAGGTAAGAGAGAGGGGTGCTGCTGTTGCAGTCGAGATACCTCGAAGCGCAAACTGGTAGAGGAAAGCGGTCGAAGAGTGACTCTAGACTGTTAGATCAAGAATAATAATGATGCTCTCCGAAAACAAAATCTGCTTTTATAGGGCAAACCTGTGGGAAAGCTATGACGTAAGTTTACATAAATGCTTGCACGTGGCTCAAGAACAAAGAAACTAAAACTCTCAACCTCGAATCAGCAAAATTTGTTATTTAGAGACGTCAATTTGATATCTGTAAAATCAAAAACAAACAAGAAATAACTGTAAGCTGACTCAATTTCGAAAACACAAACTAATTTCTAACCACGTTATAAAGGAACTTGTCGACTAAACATTTGGGATCACGTGTGCACTTACACAAATGGTTATAAGATAATACAGTACAGTACAGATAATACAGTAATGAATAATTAAATTACAAAGGAAAACAAACGCAGGCAAAGATGATAATCTAAAAATTAATAATTAAAAATACGCAGCTCTAACTAAAGAAAGCAATAACGAAATAAATCTGACGCTCAGACGAGCTCGCGTTAAAATAACAAATACACTAAAAAAACAAAACGCCATCGCAGCTTCTAGAATTACCAAGCTAAGCATTTAAAAAAATAAGTAATAAGATTTAAAATACCCGCAAAATAATTAATAAAACGAAGGCGTCAAAAGGCGGTACTCTACACTACTGACACTGTATGGGTACAAATGCGGAATTTTTTTGTAAGTCTTCTGGCACAATCCAAATGAAACACCTACACATTAAAAAATGTTTAGCAATGTTTAAGCCACTGATTTCTATATAGTTTTACTAGATACACGACTCTGGCTTCTAAACAATTGTATAAATGAAGCCTGTTGGCAATTTTCTATGAGATCAAAATTTCAAACTAAAATCCTATGCAGGTATAACATATTTCACACAAAATTCACCATCAGTTTGTAATAATTTTATACCTAACAAATTTATTATTAAAACTTAACTTAAAAACTCGCTCATTTTTACCCACGAGTTTTGCAACCAACGGCGAAACACGCTTGCAACATACCTCCCAATTAAATTTCACATTTAAACTTTTACCAACGTTGAAATGCGAAATTCTGTTTCGATTTGTGGCTATAACTTTTATATAGAAGTTAAAGATTTATTGGGACTTGCATCCATCCGCTGCTGCATATTCTGTACAAGTGTACAGTGTTTTCTTTAAACACAGATCTCCTAACCGGAGACTTTTCTTTGCAGATGCTGTCTGTTGCACGGTATCGTTGAACAATACGAGGAACATGCTGACTAAAAATGTCGTAGCGGACTGCTTTGCTGGGAAATTGCTCATGGAACTGATTGAAGCAAGAGGGATAGGAGTACTGCCAAACACCATTTTGGCCACGTTCTCCAGACCGAAAGTAAGCTTCTAAAATGAATTGGTCGTACTTAAGCAAAACACCATATTAACCTAAAACTACACTTCACTTTTTATGCAAAACGTAATTTAATTTTCTTACCAAATAAAGCAATTGAATACAATAGTTTAGACTTAAAAAATGCTGCTTTTACTTCTAAGTTTACAAAAATAATAACACGAACAACCAACGAACGCAATATAAATGACACTTGACACAAATTCGAATATAATACGCGCGCGCACGACAATGGAAATGGCGTGAAGATTAAAGTATTGATAAACTACAGGTTGGAAAACAAAACGCACGTTTTTTGATAATAATGCGATCAAATCGAAGCCATCTTAAGTTTTTGTGTGTTTAATAAAGTTTTTAATATCCGGCTACAGCTCTAAAAACTCTTTAATCTAACTGCATTTGCGGCTCGGAAAAGAGCCGCTGTTTAAGGTTCGTGAATTTCGTTGTTAGCTGTAAACTGACTAACTACAAACGCAAATTCCACATTCTATTAGCTGTTAAAAATATTTCCATTAACTTGTAAACACAAATTTCCTTGTCTTTTTATGTTATTTGAAATATTCTTCAGTCAACGAGGGGTAACATTGGCGATTCTTTGGTAATTTTTTTGGTTGTTGGACGCCTGGCGAGTGAAGACGAGTTTTCAGAACAAGTGCTAGAACAAACTCAGTGTATTGTTATTTTACTTTAAAATTTTGCTGATTTACCTTTAATTTTTTGGTGTTGTCGTTTCTATTAAGTGGAAAGTGCCATTGTACTAATAATTATGACTAAAACTGGGACTGAACTTAAAGTAACTGAATTAAAAAGTGCTTTGTCCCACTATGGAATTGAGACCAAAGGTCTTCGAAAATACCTACTAATGGAACTCTTATCTATAATCCAAAAAAGTACTGTATTTAATAGTAAACCGCAAGAAATGCATGTGGATAATAATAGTACAGGAAATGACGATAAAACTAATTTTGATAAGTTATGTGAAATGTTACTTGCCGAGGTCAGTCAGTAAATCAAGGCAAGCGCCGTTAATCATACATATATCACAGTATACTTATATATAAGTATACTGTGCATATATTACAGACAATTAAAACACACGTGTGAATGGTATTGAATGAATGTGCATAAAGGGTGGCACAAGCTTCAGGAGCGTAGCGGTCTAAAGGCCAAAAGGCCCCACTACCTCCTATTACACAAGCGAAGAGCCTACCCGGAGTGAAAGCCCTCGACACCTTCGGGTATAAGAGGAGAAAGATAATGATGATGATGATGATGTGAAATGTGTGTGATGTTAAAAAATCAACTCAAACAACAGGCAGATAAGATAAAATCATTAACTGTAATAAATGATGAATTACAGAAACAATTAATATCGCACGTAAATAACATAAGTCAAGGGAGTGATATTGCAGTGGAGGTCAATTTATCAAATAAAAAGTTTATGCAAGGTGTCGATAACAAAATTGAAAAACAGAAAATTAGTGAAACGGGCTGTATAAGGAAACAAAAACTCTTAGTTTTGACGGACAGTCACGGGCGCGGACTCCGTAGTATCCTAAATCAAATGTGTGGGGACAGATACGATATACAAGTGTTTTTTAAACCAAACGCAACTTTACAGCAGGTGACAATTGATTTGCAAAACTTGGCAGGATGTTTAACGCAAGATGACTACTTAATCATTGCAGGTGGAACAAATGACAATGCACAAAAATCTCTTTTGAAAACAGTAATAAAGATCAGTAATATGTGTTTGAAAACAAACGTCATTATTTCTACAACACCCTATAGATATGATAGGTACTTGGCAACTAAATAACTATATATACGACAATAATAAACAAATATGCAAGATTATTGAAAATATTCAAAGATGTAACAGTAACGTTGGAATTTTAGACTTTAACAGTGGTTTATCGATATTAGATTATACAAGACAAGGCCTTCATCTTAATAAAACTGGTAAAAGAAAACTATGCGGAAATTTATTAAAATGTGTTGCCTCTCTAAAAAATCTAGTCGATAGTAAGTGTTTTATAAAAGAAGTGCGTCAAAAAAATGTTCATTTGGATTTGATAGCTGAAAACACTACCGTGAAACCTGAAGAAATAAATGCGATCCAGGAGTTCACAAACCTGGAGGAAGAGGCTGATGTAGATGAAAGTTCAGCATCAATCTCATCGAACTCAAGCACGGTCACATTGGTTAACGAAGAGGTTTTTTTGTCGATGAAGGAGGCAGATGTTCCAGAGACGTAAGAAGAAACAACGATAACCTCAATAAAAATAACATAGGTAACCAGAAAGAAATATTTATTTTCACCAAAATGTTCAAGGATTAAATAACAAAATTGGTCTTTTTAACGTTTTTTTAGATAAAACAATCTGTGATATATTATGTTTTACGGAAGTCTGGGCAAAAGTAGACGAGATAAAATCACTGTATTTAGAGGGTTACTATGTAAGTAGTTATTACTGTAGAACTAATTATGAGAGGGGTGGGGTTGCTATTTTTGTAAGAAATAGTTTAAGTTGCATGAAATTGGACTATATGGAATCACTCTCCATTGACTTAGATTTTGAATGTGCGGCAATTAAATGTTTCGTAAGTCAAATTAAGTATGTTATAATATTAGCGGTGTACAGAACACCAACAAGTGATAAAAAAATGTTTTAGGCAAACTAAATGAGGCTCTTACTGTATTAAATGAAAAATTCAAAAACAGTAAAATTATAGTTTGTGGTGATTTCAATATAAATTTTTTACTACCAACAAATGAATATTGCCAGTTAATGGATGTTCTTAACTCGCACTGTTTTACACCTACCATAAATAAACCAACTAGGATAAATAGATGCATCGATAACATATGCGTAAATGCGCATCTCAGTAAGTATAATAGTTCAGTAATTAACAACGGCTTCTCAGATCATTCTGGTCAGATGATCGTTTTTCCCTTAATTTTAATCTCAAACAGAATAAATAAAAAAGTTGTCAGTTTTCGGGATGTTAACAACATCGAAAAGATTGACTACTTCTGCAGATTGCTTGAGCACGAGAACTGGGACGCTGTTGTAAACTCTAGTGGCGACACAAATGAAAGATTTAATAACTTTTTCCAATTGTTTACATACTACTTTGATTTTGTTTTTCCTATAAAAACAAAATATTTAACCACAAAAAAGAAAACGAATAAATGGATAACAAAGGGATTAAGGGTTTCCTCCAAAAAACTAAAAGAACTATATATGCTAACATTAACAGGAGATAGAAATATAAAAACATATTACAATCAATACAAAAAAATTATAGAAATTTAATTAGTAAAGCGAAGCTGATGTATAACAATTCACTCTAGGAATATTCTAAATAAAGGAAATGAAAATGCTAAAAATAAACCCATAAAACTGAAATTTGAAGACCAAATTATTACTGAACCGAAAACTATTGCAAATTATTTTAATAAATATTTTAATGATACATCACATATTACAGGTACCAGCAAACTACAGACAGTTAATGTAGATATTGAAAATAACCCGATTTCTTCCGTTTTCAAACCTTCTACACCTGAGAATGTTATTGATATTATCAATGACTTAAAACATTTAAACTCTGCTGGTTATGATAACATCAGCAACAATCTCTTAAAACAATGTAAACACTTTGTTGCGGAGCCCCTATCATCAATAAAAAATTGTTCAATAAGCGAAGGGTGCTTTCCAGATAAATTAAAAATTGCGAAAATCAAACTATTGTATAAAAAGGGTTCGGAAACGGCTGTGGAGAACTACAGACCGATTTCCTTACTAACTTCCTTTTCAAAAATCATAGAGAAATTCGCTGCAACCAGTCTTACGAACTTTTTTGGAACCAATAAGTTATTCAACAAGTGTCAGTTTGGCTTTAGAAACGAATTATCAACCATAAATGGAATAACAAAATTTTTAAATAAACTGTATCATAACCTAGATAAGGGTTACAAAAACTTAGGAATCTTTTTAGATCTAAGCAAAGCTTTTGATGTAGTATGCCATGAAATTTTGCTCAGTAAACTAGAAAAATATGGCGTAAGAGGTCTCTCATTAGATTGGTTTAAATGCTACTTAAGCGGGAGACGTCATTTTGTTGAGCAAGATGGCCATAATTCTGAAATGCTTTTTTCAACTTTAGGTGTTCCACAAGGGTCCATTCTAGGACCCTTGCTTTTTATAATTTATATTAATGATTTTAGTTTTTCAAATTCCATAATCTTTGCAGATGATGTTTCTATATTAATTAGTGGCAAGGACACAAATTCTATAACTAGACGCGCAAATGAGCAGATGACTGAGATTTGTAATTGGATTACTAAAAATAAATTAATTCTAAATAATAAAAAATCAATATTCGTAAACTTTAACATATCAAATTTAACAAATGACAGTAATCTGCTGATGGTGCCAGTATGGAACAAGTTGTTTCAACAAAATTTCTAGGATTGCACATCTCATCAAATTGTTCATGGAATACACATATAAATACAATATGCACAAGAATAGCCCCTATGTGTTATTGCTTAAGGAAACTTAGATTTGAAGTAAATATGTCAACATTAAAGATATTGTATTTTGCAAAAGTTCACTCTTTACTTTCATATGGCATAATTGTCTGGGGGTTTTCAAGTGAATATGTACGTCTATTCAGATTACAGAAGCGTGCAATAAGAGCCATGATAGGAGTCAATACTCAAACTAGCTGTAGACAGTTCTTTAAACTCCTTCAGGTATTAACTTTACCATCAATGTTCATTCTGAACTTACTTTTATTTGCTAAATCAGAACTGAACGAGTTACCTGCGCTAAATAGACATCACTGTTATAATACCAGACACGGTGCGAGCTTGGAAATTCCATCCCATAAATTAACAATATATGAACGTAGCCCAAACTATTTAGCAATATTAAGGCGTATAATAAGTTGCCTGAAAATTTTAAAACTTTAGCCATAAAAAAATTCAAAGACGAAGTTAAAAATTTCTTGTTACAAAAGTCATATTATTCTTTAGATGAATACATGGTGGATATACTGTGATAGAATAATTAAATGTTGGTTTTACTGTTTTTGCTATTTTGCTGTTTGTATTATATTATTATTAAACTTTTTATATTTATTATATTTGTTATTTGTGACCTGTCTTATATCACGTTGTGATCAACTGGACTAAATAAATATTATTATTATTATTATTATTAATGCTACATTTTGATTCTTGGATAGTATTATTGCGATTCTTAAATATTGTATCTATATATTAAATCCAGGGCCTTTTCTTCTGTCTCAGCTTTTAGTGGTGGGAGACGCCTGCCACCAAAACCCACATATTTAGACGCTGGATACAGAAAGCTCAATTCTCTTGCGCTATAGCCCACTACGCTTTACCATAGAAACAAGATTCCATAGTGTGCAATATTTGATTGCGATGCTGAAAGATATTTTGCTTATATCTTATTGCCGAAAAAGACGTGGATAACAAAGCAGCACGTAAGCAGCATTTGATTTCAATGGCTTGCGCAGAGTTGGTGTTAAAAATGTTAAAAATAATAAGAAACCGCGCGCGGAGACTTAAATATATTAATAAATATATTTTATTAATAATAAAAACATATTTATTATTGAAGATTTATTGCATTGTCCCCCCCCCCCCATATTTCGTAACCAGAAGAACGTTAATTTCTCTCAAGGTCCTAGGCTGTTGCAGTCTGAGATGTCACATTGGCGGCAGCGTATGTGTAAGCTTTTGCTTATGCAGAACATTTACAGTTTACGGTAAAAACATCCATGAAAAAATTCCGAAAAAAAATTGGGAAAAACATCGATGGGAAAAAAACCCGCCGACAAACATCGTCTGAAAAAAGACTCTCGTAACGATTTAGTAAAAACATTTCCCAGAACAAACACACCCGGGAAAATAATATCACGGAAAAAATAGCCACCAAAGAAACATCCCCTAAACAAAGTCACGTATCTTGCTGGTGGATTACTGCATAATTAAGAAAGAGCTTTCCTAGAGAAAAGTACGACTTTTTTTCCTAGTTAATCGATTTATATGAATAAGGGCGAATTAGGTTTGGAAAATATATGCAAACGTCTCACAAGATTTCTTTAGTGCTTGTTTATTAGTTTCAAAAACAGTTTTATAACCGCCGTTAAGGCACTCCCCTGAACATTTAGAAAATTGCTAAGTTTAATAGTTTCAATAACTTATTTCCTGCTTTTTTATGCAATTGTTTTTGGGACTATGAACTGAATATTTTTGGTGATGTTTTTTATAGAGAATTTACAAGAGTTTTTATTTATTAAACTTTTTCCCGGGTTTATTTTTCGAGTTTGTCGGTCTTTTTTTGAGTTTCATAAAACGCTCATGTGAATAATCCTAGTTTTGTGTTATGTAAGCTTTGGCATCATCTTGCTGGAAATATACATGCTGCGGTTCATCTTCGCTCAGTTAATTTATGAAAACGTTTTAAATATTGTTTTTCGATTTTTCTTGGCAGTAAAAAATTATTCAAGAAATAGTAAGCCGATTGAACGTCTTCTAGAAACAGCAATGGCTGCGAAGAAATATACCAAATATCTGAAAATTATTAGCAATCCACTTTCTGTTTGTTTGTGAATTAACGTAATCAGAAAGATTTTGTGTATGAAATTTACCGTCATTTGAATAACACGTTAAATCAAGTAATTTAATTATTAGATTAGATGGTATGTGAACAACGGACAGTATACACGCTTATTGTAATCTGGTAGCAAACAATTTCTGAAAAGCCTGTTTTTTATAGCGCGACAATCTAACATTTCTTATAACTATATTTTTGGAAGTACTTACGGATACATTCACTTCCTGCAAAAGTTTGCTAAGGTTTTTATGGATCGTCGCCCAAATTCCGCCTAGGATATTGTCAACCCTACGGTTATTTTGCTCCTTTTTGGCTTCCGTGAAATGCTTCCTGCATCGTTAAATAAGTTAGCGTCTAGCCCACATATAGTACAAGGTTGCCAAATGACAGAGGTGAGTTACCTCTTAGAGAAAAAAATAAATTTTAACAAATCAAAAGAATTTTTAAAGAGAAACCCCTTTTTAAATAAATTTGTAAGAAAAAAGAAAATTCAAAGCAAATATAAAATAAAAAAGGTTAAAATAAAAGCAAATAAATGAGCAACTGTGCAAAAATGATTAATTAGGCAAAAATAACGTCCTGTAATTCTCACAAGAAATCTAAATGTACATTTACACTGTTAAGCTTTCATCATTAGTAGAAAACAACAGAGACGAACTACAACAAATCTAAAAATAACAGCAACTACGTCGAAACATCTCTTAAGCTTGGTGAGTAGGAAATCACTAGAGCGCGGATGTAAAAAATGTAATCACTTGTGACCATTTTTATTTTGCCTAATTTGTTCGTTTTGATTCTGAAACTGCTAATATGCGCCTATTTTAGCTTTTATGCAGCTAATTGATGCTTTTTTTATTTATCTTAATATTTGCAGTTTTAAGTTTTAAAAGTCTCATGCTGGAACCTTAATTAATTTTCTTTTCAACTCGGCCACTAATTATAGAATATTTACACAGCATTCTAGACATTCCCTGCTAAACCAAACAAACATTTAACAAAGAAACAAATAGTGTGCTCGGGGAATTACCAAGTTCTGTGTTCTGTGAAAAATCAATATCTACACACTATAGTCTATCGCGTTTATTTGTATAAACATTGTTTGTTTTGTTACCATCAGTAGTCCGAAGCTTGTTTTGTGACGTTTTGTGAACAATACTTATTATAAAATGTCTACAGTAAAAGATAAATCCGTACCGGCCACTTGGAGTAATGATATTCTTATGCAAAAGGACATTTAAATTTTGGAGTTTTTTTTACATTTTGCTTATTTTGTAAATTTTCATGCTTTTTTCTGATTTCTCAAGATTTTTCTAAGCGTTTATTTTCGAAAAATAAATGCTTATAAATCTGCGCTCTAGAAATCACGAATTGCCGATAGATGGATCTGAATTTAGAGTTTCGGAATTCGTCCCATCTCGTCGTGCATTAAATTTAAGTAATGACGAGTTTTAAATTAAAGTTGAGTCTTGATGTAGAAGATTATTTTTAAATTTGTTGATAAATATGCTTTCCTATGCGTCAAGTTCTCTGCTGTTTTTTTGCACATTTTAGAACTTTTATGTCGAACAGCAAGGTAGACAGTTCTGATTCTAAAATGAATGCTGCTACGCATGATTTTTCGGGTCTGTTGCAGCAAAAATGAGATAAGCGTTCTTTAAAACGTTTGCCAAGATTTCTCTTAGTTTGGTTTATATAACGTTTGGAGCATATAGAATGGTTTATTTGGTAAATCGCTGATTGCTCTTCATTTAGTACGTTATTTTTTATAGAAGCAATAGGCCAAAAACCTGAATTTTTAAATAATATGTAATTTTATTATGAATAGTGGGATAGAATGTCAAATCTTGTATCGTATTTGTGTCAGAGGTATGTTAATTATTCTGTAAATTAGTATATTAAATGTGGCACGTTTATGTGCAGATGTGTTGAGTCTTTTTAATTTAAATTTTTCCCAGATGGCTTCATAGAGTTATGCTAAGACAGTCATTTTATTTTCTATAGCTAACCCTATAATCCACAATTCATTAAGGCATTGTAATATTTGGTAAGAGAATACGCGGCAATAATTAAAATATACAAAAATAAATTTTAGTATTAATTATTTCTGTTACTAGTGGGATAAAGGCGTTATTATAATACGAGTTTGAACGTTGCACGACGAGGTTGTAGACCGAGTCGTGTAATCAAACGAGTGCTATAATAATGCGTTATCCCATGTGTGACAAACAACATTTTATTTATGACTGCTCAGAATTTGTTAAAAATCGAATTTTTGTGATTAAAATGATATTTGACATTTTGCATTAATTTATTTGGAAATGTCAAGTCACTTTTGAAATACTTTTGTTTCAAAATCAAATCCTTATTCAAGCAGTCGTAGATAAAATATAATATATTAATATATTTATCTTTGACTACTTGGATAAAGACTTATTGTCATTTATTTGCGTTAGGTAATGGAGTTCAATATGGCACTAATGTAAAATGCATCTTTCAAACTCGTGTTATAATAACGCTCTTATCCCACTAGTAACATAAATAACTATTATTTGATAAAATCAAGTTTTATTTATTCAGTTTTGTCAAATTTGACAACTATATTATTAAAAATAATATAAACATTGCGGTGGATAATAATGTAACAACAATGCAATGCCTTTACGAGCTCCTGAAATACAGTTGATCTCAATTATGTTCTTAAACTTTTTAGAGACAAATACTTTTTTCTGCAGACGCCACACCATCGAGCAGTCTGCACAGAAGTACCATCTAAATCTCTTTCATTTTGCCTACGTTTACTTCTGCAAAGCATACATTATTTTATATAAGTTCTTTTTTTCGTACAAAAGTCGGTGTTTATTAAATCTTAAGAGAGCAATTGACCAAACTGTTCTTTTTATAATCTACACAAAGTGCAGGTTTCACATCGACCAGATCGCACACATTCGCTATTTACTTAATTAGAGTGCTCGAATTCCGTGCCAAGAAGCAATGTTTTTGTGAAAACACCACTAACAATGTAAGTATGTAAAAAATAAAAGAACTATGAAAAAACGACTACCGACAGGGCCGACAAATTAAGATTGTAGTTGCGCTACAACACGCACAAAACTTAATAACTACCATTAAAAATGGCTGTAACTGAAAATAATCAAAACACCTTAAAAATTAAGTGTACATAATATAGTCATTATCATTACAAATAAAACACGCAACCGCACTTTACTGTGATAAACTTGGATTAAGGTTTAAGGCGTGCTAGTTAAATTAAGACAATTTTAATCACGCTCGAATAACTATCGTCTTAACTAGCACTCGTTAACAATCAACCCAGGATCACTAGTTATATTAATTATCATAATGTAATTAAGTAGATCAGTATGAGATTAATGACTTTCAGATGTTTACTGTGTTTTTAACAAACGAGAGAAAATTACATAACATGTTTATGCTAATTATGACTCAGAGTCAGAAGTCATAACGAATGGAAAGAAACCTTCATTAATTTTGAAAAGACTTGTAGATTTTCATAACTCGCCTTTTATTCTATTTTCTGTAGTTTCTAATTTACAACTGCACCTGCAATAAAATGAGTAGCTACTTAATTTTAGAAGTTGCAATTTTAGATTATTATTGACGAACCACCTGATATTAACGAACTAAGGTGATTAACTTCTCCTGAAAGGTAAGAGACTGTTAATTTACGTCAAGAAATGAAATCGTCGTTAATCCGCAGAAATGGCACCTATCTTTATTCTATAATTAATGTGATCCAAAGCAAATAATGTCTCAATATTAAGAATAACATTCTTCAGAAATTTGTTTATATTTCTCTAATAGTTGCTTTCGAAACTATAATAAATTTTTGCTGTCATTCTTTATAATGATCAGTGACAGCTTCCCAGCATCGATTTGTATTACTTTAAAATAAAGGATTTTGTATGGTACTTATCTGTAGCAAATCGTTTGCATGTCTTCGAGATATTACGGTTGCAAAGAATCTCATTAAGCATTTTCCATGAGAATTACCGTCACCAAAGTTCAATAAGCTACAGAGAAGAACTTACGCAAAAGAAGCTTTCACTAACATCCATATCAGCTAAATACACTAAAACCACAAATTCCCAAAGTTTTAGGAAGGGTGCATAAAATTCGCATATAGAAGTTCCACATTCTCTCCACGCACGCTTATTACGAAGAATTTAACTTCAGGATTACAATATAAGGGTATTCAAGTTGGATAATGCGATCAGCATGTTCCTGGAAATACTTTACGTAGTATCTTAATCCAAATAAATTTTTGACGAAGCTAAATGGCAACTTTTTTATTATATAAAATTGTAAAAGTTTTAATAGAAGAGACAGTCAGCAAATGTCAGCAGAAATATTTCTTGAAATATTATCACATTTTTTATAACTCTGAAGCATGGCGCAAGGCTACGCTTATTAAATATTGTAGTATGTATAAACTTATTAACTTTCTAAATCTAAAGTTCCTAAATATATGATCTTAGGATCAAGCTTAAAGATTATGTGGGTATATGCGCTAGATGGAAGCAAATGTATAAAATCAAAGTTTTAGCAAGCGAAATAAACTTTTAACAAAAACTTTTCTATTATACTTTACTTTGCTTTTGCTTACGATCCGTAACAAAAGAAGGGAGTGCAGTGAGTATCTTCAATACAATGTAACTAACACCGTGAACAGGAAATAAGAAGGTTTTTGCATTAAATGTTTAAAATTTCCTGACTAATTTCTCTAAATGTCAGAAAATATTCCATTTAAAAATTAATTTATCCGAAAGCACTACTTGTAAGCCTTTCTTTACAAAATAACAGGGTCAGTAGCCGTTTTCCTTTAACAAATAGAAAAACGTCAAAAGCATTTTGTTTCCAACAAATACCATCCCTAAACCTTATAGTCAAATAAAAAAAATTGGCCAAAATGTCAAAAACTACGCTGTTCTAACAAACAAACTTCTTCAATTTGCTTTCTCATACACAAACAATAGGTTGCCTGGAACATCTAGAAGCTCCTGTTTAAACAAATGTTGCGAAATTATTCTTTACTGCAAATCACCCCCGAAAGCTCTAAAATTGCCTAAGCAGTAGAAATATCGCTATAAAACCGCTTCTTAATAGTTTCCCATCTCATAAAACAATAACAATTATCAAAAATATCAACAATCGCTATCTTTTAAGAAATGTCACTCACATGTAACTGCACCCCCTAAACAATACAACAATCCCTTCCCAAGCACTCCTACCTCTTTATAATAAACATTACAATAATAGGTATACCAATTTTTATCAAACTGAACCGTTTGGTTTACCATCCTCTAAACTGCGAAAATTAGAACAATTATCAACAATCTCCCACAATTCATCAACGATCACCACTAAGATATCCCCTAGTGTTTTCCCACCCGCTAAACAACAGAGCTACTGACCACATTTGCAGTTCTTTAATATTCTTTACACTTTTTCTTAGTTACACCAGTTCATTTGGTCCTAGAATAGGATTTCCGTGCTTTTTCCATACAATAATAAACCTATTTACAATCCCAATTTTTGTCGCGGGGCATGTACTTTTTTTTATAGAACTTTAGACAGTAACATAGTTTTACGATTTCTATTTATCTTTATGATTACAAAACGTGCAATTCTGGAACTGCAAAAGTAGGCTAGAAGAAGAACACACTCATAACAGTTATTGCGGCACCTCTCTTGTTTCTCAAAGCATATTAATTATTAAACGATTTATATCTTTACGTAATACTTAAGTTTACTAAACAAAATCATCTCAAAAGGAAAGAGTCACTGCAAAGTTATAACTTATACTAGCAGAACTCATGGTCTTCCTATTCCTCTCTTTGGTAACTTCTTTTTAAAATGTAACAAATCAGCTATATCAAGATGCAAGATATGTTCCGAATACCTCCCAAAGTATTTTAAATTCTTACATATGCAAAGTCAGCAACTGAACTGAACATTCATAACTACTAAGTAATCATGCGATTGTTTATTATTTTGTAACGGGTGTCCAGAAAGTCTTTCAGTCCTGGGGCGGCTATGAATTGTATAACGTATGTCTTTGGATATCTTTGTCGAAATTCTTGTTTACCCGCATTGATGGAATAATTCCAATTTCCGTTTTCTAATTGTTGACCATTGCGAAAATAAGATTTAACAATAAAAGTTTTTTGTTCTTGCGTCAACATTTTATAACAAGAAATATGCAGAAAGTAAATAATTCAAAATAAAAACCTTTTAATTTAAAGTGACTTTGACTTATGTCAAATAAATTACTTAGATACGACTCAATAAAAGACATGCGTTATACAATCCATAGCCTCCCTGACTGAAAGACTTTCTGGACACCCGTTAGTTTCATCCCTACCTAGCGTGATCGACATTAAATTATATTTAAAATAAATGTACCCACTTTTCCTTCAAACTAGCGCCGTTCATTAATGTTTTTACTTTAAATTGTCTCATTACAATAAACTCTTTAACTGTAGAAATGAATGTTCGTCTTCAATTTCTATTAATTGTGATTATGTATGGTAAGTTCAGTTAGGAAACGTTAGTGTTATCTGAAATTTCTTTTTGTAGCCTGTAAGTAGTAATTCAGTACCCTACGATTACAAAATAATTGTAAGTAAAAAACCATTATTTTCATATATTTGCGTTCTTGAAATCTCAGCTGCAATGCAATTTGTAAACCTGATTTAAGTTAAATAAGATCTTCTTTGCGCGCGGCTTCGTTTGCATGATCTGACCTACATTTCTCTGGAGAGTCGTTTTTGGTACTAATCTGTCCTGAATTCGGCCGTAAGTAAAAGTCTTTTCCGATGGAAGAGATTGATAGGCCCAACATGTGTGTTTTCCGCAGAGTCTGATGTGGGGATTCCAGCTATTGACAGATTACGTTCGAATCACACACATAAATTGTAGACATAAAATTTTTCTTATCTTTACTAAAAACTGTAGCGGCCCGCTGTACACACGCATATGCCCCTTATACAAAAGACGCGTTAATATTTGGCTTCTAGTAGCAGGAACCCCGCTACTAAGAAGTGAGACAGATGGTAAAGATCTGGTTTTGATATAGTATAGATACATAGATAAACAGGTAGATAGATAGTGGAACCGGTGAACTATGCCCTCGTTTTTTTGTTTATGTTTAGTTAACAATAAATAAGCGAATGAAATAAAGATAGAAGAATAATTAGAAAAATCTACAGTCATGAACATTAATTCGTTTCCAGAGTTTTTTTATGCAGCTGCAGCGCATGTTTTCAGCCCCTTTTGTACATTTACAGCAAAGAAGCGACAGGAAAGGCAAATCATTAAGTTTTGGGGAAATGCTAATTACTTCTCGTCAGCATTTGTATTTTCCTTGCCACTGGAGAAATTGGTGGCAGCTTCGAAATGCTTAAAACCTGAAGCAGTGGGTGGTAACTGCTCTGGTCAAATAAAAGAACTTGGAGAAAGTAACTTTTAACATGGAAACGCGATGACGCTCATTTGTAACGTTTGATCTTTTTTCGTCAATAGAATAGCACTACTGCAATTTTTCCATGCGGCTCGAGTTTGTTTTTTCCAGAACAGACAATCACAGCGTTATTCTTTAGTTCGCGAGAAGCCAAAAGTTTTTTTAATGGTGTGTTCTTGCTAATTCCATGTATGTGTAAAGGGCTTTCACGCCATGTAAAATTATCTACAAAAATAAATGCTTGCACATTTCAGCACCTAAAAGGTTTCTAATGAAATGGATGTTGCAGACTGAAGAGAGTAACTTGTGGCACTTAATATCGTTTTGAAGGTGCAACAAGAAATCACAATCAAAAGCATTAACAGCAGGATGAGTAAGTGCGTGTCTTTTCCCGTCGGCACAGTTTTAATCACGATGCGGAAGACATAACACTTTCCTGCACTATGTCGACATTGGTATCGCCTTGAGCGTAAATATCTTTACACCCTTGCCTGATAAAATTATTACCTCAGATGAAGTATTTGATTTAGGTTTAGGCACAGCATTTAGAAGAAATCGTTCTTCCTTGCCAACAAGTGGTTTCTGGTTAAAAAAATACCTGTTGGAATGAGTTTTACAAATACAATCGTAGCTTTGCCGTATTTTAACAATGTAGAGTCTGCACAAAACTTGTATATAGAGTCATAGATTGGTCCTGCTTTCCGAAGACAGTCGATGCAGTAATGATTCACCATAGAAAACGTATTTCTTTGTTCTCCTGATTCTATTTTGATATTTGCCATTTATTTAATTGTTGGTTTGTCTTGGTTTGGTGCTTGGTTAGCCGTTTTAACATGTTCTAATACAGTGTGCTAGCTGAAACTTTTAAGCCTTTCGGAGAAGTGTTGAGAACTCAAAAAGAGATGGGCACGGGGGTCGGTACCCGGCGCCCCGACATCGTCGCCAAGCGTGACGATCGGGTAGTCGTGGTTGACACGCAACTTTCCAGTCACTTGATTTCCAGCTCAACCATCTCATAGCGTGATGTTTGGAGTAAACGATCCACCTTAAGTTTTCGTGACCTGCGGCCGACTATGAATCTGTTGAACGAGATTACCATTTTTGTTCTATTAGGCTCTTGGATGAATTGGGCCAAGTTCAACATGTCGACTGGTCACATGGAAGCCAGCTCACATTAGATAGGTAGCCAGCCTTCTTAAATAAACTGGATCATTATCAAGCAGAACATAATAACGTTGTTCTTGGTACGAGTCATACGGCTGTAATGACGAAACCAAGTGTCGGTTTCAGTGAGATTTGGCCTTGGGTGTTCCTTCTTCTATAACCGTTAAATTCAGCAAGTTGACACGTCTCAGTGCGAGGATACTGTCATAGATTGTTCCTGCTTTATTTATTTATTTCTTTGTTTTTCTGATTCTATTTTGATTGTTGGTTTGTATTGGTTTGGTGCTTTCTTAGCCGTTTTAACATGTTCTGATACAGTGTGCTAGCTTAGACTTTTAAGCCTTTCAAAGAAGTGTTGAGAACTCAAAAAGAGATGGTGGATAATCGCAAAGTCTCTTAGACAAAACAAAAATGCGGCATTGATAATAAGTATTGTCTTCGTAGTTTGCCAGCGTTTCTTATTCTCCTAGCACTATTCAGTTAGAGAACAATCAAACCTTCTGGGTCACTGATTTCTTACAGACCATCTAGGTTTCTTCACAAAATTCTATAGTTTTATTGGATGTTCTTAACCCTTCCAAATTGGTTTTTGTACCTAAAAAATGTGATAATTGCCATTCCGGAATGTTTTTTTAAAAACCTAAATTAAATTTGAAATCAGCGTAAAAAGCCAGCGTAGAAACATATATTACAAGCCAGGTTTTCAATATAAATATTGCATTGGAGTTGACGATCTGAAGGCCATCGCACAGTTTAGAAAATTGCAAAAATGACAATGTTCCCGTGGATGGAATGTGTCGGATTTTGAATATGTTGCTTTTAATGTGAAACCCTATTTTGCCCTGACAGCAACCTTAGTCTATTACTCCAGCTTAAAACTGAAGTGCGTCCCTCATATTTTCAAACGTCTTCTTGGTTCTTAATATTCGACTGCCCTCAACATTTCTTTCACGCCCTCATTTCCTATTACTGCACAGACCCTGTGCCTAAATCTCACTAATAAACCGTAACAGTTTGGCAGATGGTCAAATAAATTTTCTTGTGCATATGCACTTATTCCCTAATATTTATTACAAAATTTAATAATAATAATAATAATAATAGTAATAAAGCAATTAACTTCTTTAAATAAATTTATTTTTTCAAACGAAAACTTTGATAAATCAATTATTTGTTGATTATAATAACTTTTATGCCTACCAACAAAACGAAGCTAGAATATGCTTATTATTGTGGTAAGTCTACAACATAATTTGATAAATGTATTGCCTGGAGTTTTGTTCATGTATTCCCAAAAGCTATGGAAACATTTTTCGTGAGCAACGACTTTTTGATTGAAAAACTTCCAATTTAATATTTTCGGCATATTATTTAAACGTACTAGGCAAAATGAAATAGTTAAAAGACCACGAATAGAGCAATTTGCAAACAAATTTTTTTGTCATACATTGTTACCAAATTGCAAATACACGCCTGCGGATCTTATGTTTATGTTATGACGATTTCATATAAATAAACGCTATTGTTTTCACAAGTTTATATTTTATTCACAGCCAAATTGAGTTGATTAAAACGATCCTAGTTTTGTATTGGTTTCCACCTGACAGAAACATGCATCTCGTTGTTTCGAGTAAATTGCACATTTGATTTCAAAGCGAACATCGACTGCAACTTTGAACAAAAGCCATTTGTTTCGTGACAGAATTTATATTTAGAGTTAACCTCATGATCCAATTCGGGATTTGGAGAACTTTCAACACACAAAGGGTTACTAAGAAATAAGAATGCTAGAATAATTCATTTCGTTCCTTGTCGGATGCACATCGTTGAACACACTTGGGTCGACCCAGAGGCAATAGTAATACAAAATACGTGATTTTACTGCTTAGATGGAGATTTCGGTTTTCAGTGAGGTGAACACAGTCCGTTAAACAAGGTATTTTATCACCTGAATATATTCAATTCTATCGTAAGCTCAAATCCCAAATATATTTCACGGAACTCGACAACAACAAAAGATTTACTTGCAGTGGTTTTCTGAAATCTTAAGGGATACTTTTCTAACAAAGATAGATGCTCTTAGTTACAGTCAGGTGTGTGTATAAATAAGAAGAATGAACTGGAAAGTCTATACCAAAATGCTTTTTCTCTTATGTTACCTTAACGTTTCTTTTGCATAGGTACATAAAGTGCAATGGAATCTTATAAATTATAAAACAGCGGAAAACCGTGGAAATCCTACATTGATTATGGTGTTCGGAAAACATATTTTTGTGAAAAAACAACCCGAATAAAATTGCCGACAAACAAGACCGGGAAATAAACGCCCGGAAAATATTCCCTAAAACGAACTCGATAAAAACATTTCCGAGTAAAAACATCCCCAGGTAAAACATTCCCTGGAAAAAACATCATTGGAGGAAACAGACCCGGAAACAAAAACATACATGTTTTGGACTTCCAAGAACTCAAAGAAGTGATTTTAAAAAAATGTCTATCTGGTGTATAGGTAGGTTTGTATGTGTGAGTATGGGTTACGTGTTATAACTCCGATTTCGATGAGCTTCAAAATGTCAAAATGTTTAAAATCGAAAAATCACCGTCAAAATAAGCTTTTAAAAAACCCGAAATCAGAAGCGGAAGTTAGACATGTTTTAGTGGTAGCCTTTATACCGGAAAACAAATTTTCTGAAAATGGAAACAGAATTTCATAGAAAGATCTTAGGGCATACCCAACTCTTTTTTTCTAACTTTCTAGCTTTAAAATGGCGGCTGATACGATCTTTTGAAAATTTCACTTTAATGCATTATTAATCAAAAACGAGTTCACAAATCGGGATGCAGTTTGGTATTAAAATAGCCCTAGACCCCTAGAGAAACACAATGTCACTGTCTAAGAGAATTGTACAAATGAAAACTGTGAAAAGGCTGTTTTTATATAGAATGTTTTCCTATGGGATGTTTTTCCGAAAATTGTGTTTCCGGAGCTATTTTTTCTGGGATATATTTTCCGGACACCGTAATATTTAGACAAATCACCACCACCAACACAACGACACAACTGCTACAGTACAGGTTTATACATGATCCTGAAGGCGGGCCATAGGCGGTGGCTCGTATCCTTTTCGAACACTAACGGACACTGTCTACTTAATTTTTACGAAAATGCACACTCATCGCAGACGCACTCACACTGCTCTCTGACCGGGTAGACCCGTATTACGGATGGGGGTCCGGCGGATAAAGGTGTATCCCAGGATGGAGAAGCGGGGGTTGCTATGAGAGCCTTGAGCTCTAGGGGTGTAAACAAGCTAGCCCCAAATATGGGTCTTAACACCTGAGCGGTAGCGCTCTCAGGAATGGAAACTCCGCTCCTTGCCGTTTTGGTAGGTGATGGTGCTTTCCAGGATGGGGTGGCTGCTGCTGCAAAGGGATCTGGGCCCCAGGAGTGTGGCTTGCAGCCAGCCCTCAGTATGGGTCCTAATGCCTCAGGCATGATCGCTGAAGTTAAAACCTCGCTCCTTGACCAGATAAATAGGCGTTCCGACAAGTGATGGTGCTTTGTAACGATGGAGCGGTGTGCAGCTGGCAGCATGATCGCTGAAGTGGAAACCCCGCTCTTTGTCCGGATAAATAGGTGTTCCGGCAAGTGATGGTGCTTTCCAACGATGGAGCGGTGTGCAGCTGGCCTGGGGACTAGGATTCTAGGGGTGAAGCGCACTTTGCCTGCTCACGCCCACTATCTAAGTGTCGACCCAGAGGGTTCGTACTTATGTACACCCGACGCTGTTAAGGTGCCGGCCACTGTGACCAGGCCGGTTACCGACCAGTCTGGGCGGTGCGTAGCTCACCAGTGCTGGGACCTGCGAGTTCCTAACTGAGAGGGGTAGCGCTGCTTGGCATGCGCTTGCTCCGACAAGTCCAACCAGTGACTTTCTTTGACTGGTACCACGGGGACCAATGCGAGCCCGCGGGGGATTCACACCCTCCTTTTTTGGTCACGGAGTAGGACTCGTGGTGGCAGTGGTACAGCCTAAGTGCAGGCTAGGGCCGTCTTAGTGCGGTTCAACGGGCGAGCTGCGTTTCAGCTCGGGCACTGATCTGCAGAATCCGTAGAAATTTAGATAATCTCCCTCCACCAGTAGGGGCTTAGGGATCGCCAGGACTGGTAGCCTGTTCTCTTTCTTGCATTGAGGGCAGGCGCATCCCGAAGGGCTTCACCGCCTGGAGGGGGGACGGATATGCTTCATTGCTGGGTGCTGTCCTCGTCTTTCAAATCAAATAGTGTCCTATAACCAGACCAGATGGTTTTGTCTACCTGGTAGATTGATAGCGATACTAGCGGTATATTCCTAGCTTCTAATAGTCGGCGCACCAACATATTTGTGATTCACTAAGTGGATTATCGTAAAAAGTTAAAAAACAAATATATAGCTAAAAATACATTTTGTAGCCGTAAAGAATAACTATTTAAAACGATATATTTTATAAGGCATTGCCCGGCGACTTTTTGGACTCGGCACCCTAAGGCTATAGCCCAGTTAGCCTAATAGTTAGGATGGTACTGCATCCTAGTATACATTTCGTGCAGGAAAAATTATAATAGAACAACGCAGCAGCACATTCTTGTCATAAATAATCTAGCATTCCAATTTAATGCAACCCTAAAATTAAGGGGATAAATGAACTTAGGTAAGTAGCTCTCTGCGCATTTACTTACCTATACATATGTATTCTTGTTAATAGTAACGCTCGACAAATAATTATTTACATCGTACATTCAAAAAAGCATTACGCCACGAAGGCTATGGATGCCGTATTTTCGCCAATCCGACTCAAACATATGACAATCTCATTTAGTATTTCATATGCTACACGAAGCGCGATCAGCAGAAAAGGGCATCCATGGCCTACATGAAATGTTTAATGTTTTTACGTAAAAACGTTATTACCTTTATAGCTATCTGCCCTTTAATTGTATTTAACGTTTCATTCGATTTAACTAGAGGTATTCGTTAACTGCATTAAACGAGTTTGCATTTTTACTTTCCTGTACTTTCAGTATAGGGAAGTATTGATTTCATGCAAAATTTCAAAGTTGAGATTTTAACGGAAATAGTCGGAAGGGGGTCCATGGACCCCAGAAAAGTAATTTTTTAAAAATGTCTGTCTGTGGGTGGGTGGGTCCGTTACGCTCCATATCTCCGGAACGGCTGGACCGATTTTGATGTGCTTTGGAATGAGGGGGTATATCAAAACTTCACCGACAAAATAAGCTTTTAAAAAAAAACGAAACCGGAAGCGGAAGTTAGACATGTTTTTTTGGTAGCATTTTTTTCAGAAACTGAATTTTAATAGTGGAGATTAAAGAAGGCCTTAGGACAAATCAAACGATTTTCTACCGAACTCTCTAGCTTTAAAATGGCGGCGCTACGAATTTTTGAACATTTCGACTTTAACGCCCATTTACTCAAAAACAAGTTATCTGATTGGAATCAACTACATCTTGTTTGGTAGCCCTTCAAGGGTACTATACCATGAAATATAATTAATTTTGAAAATATAAAAACGATCGCAATAACATCACTCCAAAATTTTGGAATTTTTCAAAAAAATATTTCTCAAAAACTGCCCACACGTTTTTGTTTAAACTTTTTAAACTGATAGAGCTGGGAATCTTCTCTCTCTCTTTAGCCTTCCGCCGTCCATGTTTGAACATAGGCCTCTCTCATTTCTTTCCATCTTGCCCGGTCGCTTGCTGTTCTTATCCATGCTAGGCCTGCCGTTTTCTTAATATCATCGTACCATCTTGTACGCAGCCGCCCTCTTCCTCTTTGTCCTAACCACGGCCTCCAGTGTATAATAGTGTTTGACCATATTTTATTTGTGTACCTGGCTACATGACCTGCGTAATCCCATTTTAATTTCGCTATTCGTTGAACCACATCAGTCACACCAGTTATGCTTCTTATGCGTTCGTTGCGTATTCGGTCTTTAAGAGAGATGCCTAGCATGAGCCTTTCCATTGCTCTCTGGGTGACTCTTAGTTTGTTGGCTAGTTGTTGTGTTAATACCCAGGTTTGCGCTCCATAAGTTATAACCGGAAGTATGCATTGGTCATAAACACGTGTCCTAAGATGGATTGGTATTTTTTTGTTTTTTAATACGTAGCTAAGTTTACCAAATGCTACCCATCCTAGTCTTCTCCTTCGTTCAATTTCTGCTGTCTGGTTCTCCTTTCCCAGTTTCAATATCTGCCCTAGGTATATATAGTGGTCAACATTCTCCACGGTTTTGGATCTTATTTCTATTCGTGGGTCTTCTTCACACATAACTTTTGTTTTGTTTAAGTTCTTTCGTAGGCCTATTTATTCGCTTCTGCTTCTAGTTCTGTGAGCATGGTTTTCAGATCTTCTTTATTATCGGTTATCAGGACTACATCATCGGCGTATCGTAAGTTATTCAATCTTGCGCCATTTACGTTTATCCCTTTTTCTTCTCATTGCAGATTTTTAAATATATTTTCTAGAGCTAATGTAAATAATTTTGGAGATATCGTATCTCCCTGTCGTATCCCTCTTTTAATTGGAATGTTATTCGTGTTTTCATGTAGTTTAACACTTACTGTAGCTTTTTCATATATATTATTTATTATTTGTGAGTACCTGTAGTCTACTCTTGCATTTCTAAGCCCTGTTGTTATTGCCCATTGCTCAACCGTATCGAAGGCCTTTTCAAAATCCACAAAAGCTAAGTGTAATGGTAGGTTATATTCAGCGGCTTTTTCAATCAGAATTTTCATAGTAAGCAGATGGTCATTCGTGCTGTAGTTACTTCTAAACCCTGCTTGCTCAATAGTTTGATATCCATCTAATTTCTTGGTTAATCGGTTGTTCAGTATCTTTGTGAATAACTTATAGGTCTGTGATAATAAACATATTGGTCTATAGTTCTCTAATAGTTTTCTGTCTCCTTTTTTGTACATTAATACAACCACCGCGTTATTCCATTCCGTGGGAATTTTGCCTTCTTGAATACATTTATTAAATAGCTTGGTTAGTTTGTCTAAGATTTAATTTTCACCTTCTTTTAACGTCTCTGCCAAAATCTCGTCCTCGCCTGGACATTTATTATTTTTTACAGATTTTAGAGCATATCTTATTTCTTCTTCATCAATTTCTGGCATTTCCTCTGAATTTATATTTAATACTTCTCTCTCATGATTTAATCATTGAACTTGTTCTGCAATTTTTGAACTGTATAGGTCTGTATAATATTGTTCTGTTACTTCCAATAATCCGCCTGCGTCTGTAATTTCTGTTCCTTCGTTATTCCTTAAACAGGTTATTTTTGATTTTCCTTGTCCTCTTCTCAGACACCTCATATTTATATTTTCTTCTATTACTTTTTCTATTTCCTTTTCAGAATGTTTTAATAAGTCTTTTCGTATCATTTTTCTAGTAACTTTATACACTTCCCGAACTTCTTCATATTTGTTTTCTCTAAATAACGCCCTTCTTCTCTCTATCATATTTTTTGTTTCGTCGGTGATTTTATCTATTCTCTGTCTAGCTTTTTTCGCTATTTTTTGCGCTGACTTTTTTAAAATTCTGGTTAATTCATTTGCCATCCTGTCCAAGTCTTCTTGTTCTTCTTTTTGTTCCCGGAATTGTCTTCTAAGTTCATTTCTGTAATCATCTCCATTTCGTCTTAATAGGGTTGTGTCTACAGCTACGCTATTCTTTTGTTTGAATTTTAACCTATCTTTTTTCAATTGTATAGCAATTTTTGCCCTTACCAGACGATGATCGCTTCCTATATTAAATGAGTTGAAAGTTGTTACATCTTGTATTATCTTCTTGTCACTTGACAATCTTCTACAATTTGTTTTTTTCGCATTGCAATAATTTCACTGTGACGCCCTCTATGAATTTTTGAAAATTGAAAATTGGTACCCTTTTATTTATTTAACGGGGGGCAATAAAATATTTCTGTTAAAGCAGTATAGCTCATCATTGATAGCAAAATCCGAATATTATAATATTTTTTTGTTACTTTAATATTTAGGGGGGCTACTGTTCCCCCTCCCCCCAAATTTTTTCGATAAAAAATTAAAAATTTAGTTTTTTGTTTTGTTTGCTCTGGGAGAATCTTTTTATAAAAAATCAAAAAATCGAATTGTTTGCCCCTTAATAATCTTTTTGTCAGAAGAATTTCACATACTTTCTACAGCAGTTGTATTCTTGTACTAACTAGTCGTTTAATGTTCAGTGTAGGCTAACTTTTTTATTTTAATAGATAGACTCGCAAACTCAAGAGCAAAGTTGTAGGGCAAATTCTTCTCGATTGTATTTAAGAAAAAAACTTGAGTTTCCAATTTTAATATGGCGGCCACGGTACAAAATAATACTTCTCGAGTTATTAATATATTTTCAAATATCAATTTCCGCGCTTCCGTTGATTTAGTCCGAATATTTTACCCAACCTTATGCTTGCAGCGCAGCGGTCGGTCTTTCTTCAACCGCTTCAAGATGTTACAACTTATAAGAACTATTTACTTTAACTAGTCGTGTCAGAAAGAGAAGGAAGTTATGAAAACAGTTAAGAAACGAAAACTATCATATTTTGGACATATTATGCGTAACAACAAATATAATCTGCTGCAGCTTATCATGCAGGGAAAATTTGACGAAAAAAGAGGGCCCGGAAGACGTCGAATATCGTGGCTGCGTAATTTAAGGCAATGGACCGGAATGACATCGATAGACCTGTTCCGCGCTGCAGGTAACAGAATTAGATGGGCCATAATGATCGCCAACATCCAATGAAGATACGGCACAGAGAAGAAGAAGAAGTGGTGTCTAGACAGGTGTATATCGAAAGTGTTGGAAAATATAAAAAAATGTATTTAAATGTATCGGAAAGTCCAGGCGAAGTGTTTCGCTCATTTTTTCTACTACTTTTGATTCTAAATAGGTTAAACTTCTATTATCTGAGCTTCAAATTTCATTAGCATCAATTCATATTTGATATATTCGTAAAATGGTTTAATGTACATCACGTCGAAAGGGATTGCGTTCACATCATTTTCTGCAAATTCCCTTAACTGCTCCACAGTTCATGGCTTACTCGTTGAAAGGACTGCGTGTTCTGCCTACATGATTTCTGCTTTTAAAGCCGTTTGATAGGAAAGCTGCATGAAGCGCCAGCTACGATGTTTCAACTAAAGCGCAGCTAGTGAATGTACGCATACAAACATAGGTAAACTCAAAATCAGTGATCCTAAATGTGAAACTACTTATCCAAATTAGGTACACAAGACACTTAGGTAAATTATGACGCTTTCTATGTGCCCGTTAATAGTTTCATAATTAAACGCAACCGAGAATGTCGAATTTGGAGAATTAACAAACGGGGAAGCTCATTTTCACTACAACGATGGAAATTAATAGTATTAACAATTATAACAATAGGTTTTTGGAACAAACAGATTAGATCTTTATAATAAAAGACTACACTCTTGCAAACAATTTAAAAACTATTGTAGACTAGAAAATATTGATACAAAAGTGATTTTTTTTAAATTTCAATACTGTCCTACTGGGTTGTTTTCTAACATTCTGAAAATAAAAAAAATTTTGATGATTTTCTTCTAATTTTATGCTTAGGTCTAAAGATTTTAAATATGGGCTGTAATTTAGTTTACTTTTAAACGATCTAATTTTCTTACTACTTTTCCTATACATTTTTGTAAATTCTAACTACGCTCTATAGCCGTTCAAAAAAGAAGGTCAACTTGGCTGGCGGTAAATTTTGTTTACGTGTAGGCATCGCTGAACGTTTTCCATACACTTTATGGTAGGTAACCTCACTATAAACCGCTATTTGTTTAAATACACTCATTATTAATTGCTTATTAACTGCTAAATAATAAAAAGCTATAACCTAACAGAATTTATTTCATTGCATAAGATTCTACGTTTACGACCACTCACAACATTTTCTACAATCTCTCCTTCTACTAAGGCTTACCCAAACTCCAACTTTTTCAGGCTACATCAACAAACTGATAAAGATTTTCAACATTTTAAATTTTTATATTTTGTGAGTTGACATAATGTCAACTCACAAAATACGAAAATTTGAAATGTTGAAAATCCTCACCAGTTTTTTGATGCAGCCTGAAAAGCTTAGGGTTGCAAGATTTCAATTGCATTTTTGTACTGGCTTCTTCGTAGAGGCAAGGAACCTAGCCTTATGTCAGTTGAATGCTTTTGGAAGAAATCAATATTGTCGAAGGTGGGGACAACTATAAAATTTATAGAAATTTTGAATTAAAAACCCAGTGGCGTTGGAAAACAGAAAAAGTTTTCTCGAGAAAGCTGCTGGAAAAGTAAAAGCAACTGGAAGCACAAGCACAGATTGTTAATTACCTCGCATCTCCGGCAGAAGTAAAGACTGTGTCGGTGCACAATCTGTCATTAAATTATTTCGACAATAATCTAAGCGTAAGCAGTGATTCTTTTTAACGTTACCGTGCTAATAACATGAGGGAAGATCTATGTAAAAATGTGCGAAACAGGTGGCTGGTACTTTCCCACACTTTTTACGTTTTAAATATTCTTGCGTCAAGAAGTGATAGAAATTTACATCTAATCTAGCCCGCTGCAGACTCAAGACGTTGGTTACTTGCTCCTACGACGCGACTTGGAAGGCGCTAAGATATTTAAAGCGCTCACGAAAATAGTTATAACAGCTTTATATATACAGTTATCAAAAATTTGCAAAGAATGAAAAATATTTATTTTTATAGAGCTAATTGATAAATTTAGTAAAGATTACGTAACTGCCGGAAAACACTTTGTTGATATTAAAAAGTATCGTTTTTTTCCTCAATTTTCAAAATAGTTCACAATTCACTCTAATCCTAATAGAGTACTTGAAATGGTCTCTATCGAACTGATAAAAATTTATAACGATCGGCGTTTGCGATTAGGAATAAAAAATTAATCAATTTCAAAATTTTCAAAAATTCTTAGTCAGAATTGTATTCTAAGATGTTAAAAATTTGGCCTCCGGCAAAGAAAATTAAATTAAATCTTCCAACACCATTTTGACTTAGATGCAAGCATGTACAATGAATAATCGAATGTCTCGAAATTCAAATTAAAACTCCTTCTACAGCAGTGCATCAGTCATTACTTGCCGGAATTGGGAGGTCCGGATTAATAATTTTGAAATAGAGCTCACTTCCAGGCCAAAATCGACTGCTAATCTATAGTAGGCATCATTAAGTCTATTTTTTTTAATTATAAAAATATTTTTGTGTCTTATACACACTTCTTTTTCGAGTAGTTCTACTAGACAATAAGTGTCTTGCGGCAAACCTTAATAAAATCTCGAGTGCTGTCTAAATATAACTGTTGTCTGATTAGCAGTTAAAGTTGGAATTTGTTAAAGTTGGAATTTTATGGTTTTCAAGTAACCAATCGCCTGAGAAGCCTCTGATGATGACAAAGTATACTCTGATTCTGTAGATTCTTGCACTAGTGGCGAAACAGATGAAACTAATGATGATGAAGACAATTTCGAGACGAATAGTTTAGTTCTTCTTTTAGTGGCTCCCAATGTAATTGGTAAAGTAGCTTGTGATTCATGAATGGGCATCCGGATGTTAGTACCAACAGTTTTTGTTTATTTTTGTTTTTATTTACTTATATTTTGTACTTGAAAACCTATTTTCTTGCGTTTGAAAGTATAAATTTTCTATACTTTAATTATTTTCCTGTGAAAAACTTCCTAAAAGCGAATTTATAAATTCTATTGCGAAGTCTGGTGGGGTTTTAACACTAAAGGACCTGGAAAAAGCTGTCAAAGTTGGTGTGTCAAAGCGTTGAGAAAAGTTAGTCTCTTCATAGTAAAGGACTCGTGAAAAAGATAATTTTCAGGTTTTAGATAAATAAACCTCTATATTTTCTTATCTCCTTTTTTATTGCTGAACCTGCCAGTTGGGAATATTCCCTTGGAATGTTTAACTCTCCTTTAGTATTTCTATGGGGTACAATGTCTCGCTTCATTTTTAAATTGGTTTTGAATAATTTATATGCCACCCAGTTTTTACAGTCGTTTTCCATCTAAAACAAAAAATGTAAGTGATGAAACATGTCTTAAAAATACGGTTTTATCTTTCTATGCAGTGAAACCAAAACTTAATTGTAAATTTTTATAAAAATATTAATTTCAATAAAATTTTGGAAACAATATGTAGCGCCATGTGTAAAAGAAATTCTAAAAAAAAGTTTATAATCTTATGCTACCGAGCTAAACACGGCAAAAATTTGGTTACTTTCGTTCACACTTTACGGTTCGAAACAAAGTTCTGAGCATAAGCATAAGTGCTTAAGCGCTAAAATGCAAAGAACTGCTGAAATTTATGCTAAATAAATATATTTTTTTACTCCCATGTTTTAATTTACTTATTAAGTGTGCACTGCCTATACTATAATGATGCCCATTTCGATACAGATTTTCAATATGAAATGACCCAAACTGACCAATAGCAGCAAAGCATTGTTTTTGGTAACCATGGTTACAAAAATTGTGGAGATTTTTCAGTTAACATCTCAAAACAGTTGGAGTTTTTTGTCCAAATAAATGTTTAATATTTTTTGAATTAACCAGTCGTAGAAAAAATAGTGTATGCAACTCTTATATAATGGCTATTGATACACTCGTTTAAATTACGACACTCGCTGCCGATCGTGTCGTAATCTCACTCGTGTATTAATAGCTATCATTATAGATTCGTTGCATAATATACTATTTACTGAAATAATGATAGGTCAAAATGATCCTCAAAGTAATAAGTCCGTTCTGAAATGGCTTTTGGTGCTTGCGTTCTTCCTACTGCAATACTCCAGTTTTAACGAGTATTTTCATTGTGTAGTACCGATACAAATATTTTGCATTATTTACCGCGGTATTGCAACACGAGGAAACGGAGCATTTTTTGTTACCAGACATCTAATAGTGACGTAAGAAAAAGTATAGTGTTGCAACTCCTACCATTTGCCTATATAAAAATTCATCCTACAAGTCTGACAATCTCGGGACTGTCAGTATTAACATTTACTGTTGGCTTAGACCGCGTCGTCATTTGGGAACTACGTCCAGCATAATCAGGTAAGGACCGACCTGTAGCTTGTCTGCCTTTACAAGCATTTGCTCTAGAAGTTTGAGCAATATTCGTTCGTAGGCCCTGCCTGCCTAAACAGGGTCGTGTGCTCAGATTATTTAAACCTTGGGGCGGACAAAAATTTGATCTTAATATATTTTGTTTGCCAGGAAAATAATACTTAATCGGCTTATGCCTGTTACTTGTTTGTGAACTCATACAAACTAACGTTTCGCAAGACATTGCAGCTTGCATTTTCAGAGTGAATAAAAACACTGAAGATGCAAGCTGCAATGTTTTGCGAAACGTTAGTTTGTATGGGTTCACAAACAGCTAACAGACATAAGCCGATTAAGTATTATTGTTTTGGAAAACAAAATACATTAAGATCAAATCCTTGTCCGCCCCAAGCTTTAAATAATCTAAGCACACGCCCCTGTTTAGGCAGGCAGAGCCTGCGAACAAATATTGCTCAAACTTCTAGAGCAAATGCTTGTAAAGGCAGACAAGCTACAGGTCGGTCCTTACCGGATTATGCTGGGCGTAGTTCCTAAATGACGACGCGGTCTAAGCCGAAAGTTAATTGTAATATTGACAATACGAGAAACCGCGAAAGCCTCAAAAAATAAATCTCGGGACTCGTTATTAGATTTGCGCATATGGCGCTCTTAAAACAGGCATATTTCAAATTTAGCGCTGTTTGATAATTATTTATATAACTACTTGACCATTTTTGACACATATCCTGTATACAACACTTATTTGCTACGGTTAATTAGTTACTTTTGTTTTTACTTTTATTAATAATATATGCAAGTGAGTGAAACATTTATGAAGCATTTTTACGTAATGTATACAGGTTATTGTAGTTATTTTTGTGGTGGTTTTTATTTGGAAAAAGGTATAATGATACTTAAATCTACATAATATCAACAACCAACAATATTGGACAAACAAGTTGCCACAATAAGCTGATTTTATAGTGCAAAAGCAAACTTTATTCATAACAGAAGTAGTCACCAAAATAATACGACTCATTATTTACTAGTACGAAATGTACGCGTTACTTCCAGTCACTGCATAAACTTAACTTGGTACAAAGCATAATTGTTATACAAACCATTTATTTACTGATATGTTCTCACTATCGTACATACGCATTAGTTTTATCTGCAGTGAACATTTTTAAATTTATTTGTAAATTAGTTTTATCATATACGATTACCGATGGAAGTAATACAAATTTCTTTTACTAAGGAGTATCCGTCATTTACGTTTAATTTGAATTGTGTCATTAATATGCTTACATACGCATTAGTTTTATCTGCAGTGAACATTTTTAAATTTATTTGTAAATTAGTTTTATCATATACGATTACCGATGGAAGTAATACAAATTTCTTTTACTAAGGAGTATCCGTCATTTACGTTTAATTTGAATTGTGTCATTAATATGCTTACTACAAAGTCCAAAAACGAATATATAAAAAAGAAATCCGCCGGAGGCAGAGGAACTCTTGGAAAACTTTCTGTGGTTCTATAGAGACTACTACCTCAGCGGCAAGACTAAAAAGGACCCTTTCAAAAGACCCCAATCAACAACCTGGCTGTCTCAGGCAAGGGGATGGTTCTCTGACAACCAAACCCGAAGAGACAGCACAAGTGCTAATTCAAACACATTTCCCAGGCTGCATTGTTACCCCTGACTGTGTATGGCCAAGGCCCGACACCCCACCTCCCATTGAGGAGGATTGGGAAGTGGCGGACCGGGTCGTAAGGGGCGACAAAGTAACCTGGGCTATAAACTCCTTTCTCCCCTTCAAGTCGCCAGGGGTGGACGGTATCTTCCCAGCCCTATTACAATGGGGTCTGGACCTGATAATTGCCCACCTGGTGCGCATCTACCGGGCATGTATCGCCTTTCGATATATACCGGAGAGCTGGAGAGAAGTGAAGGTAGTTTTTATACCCAAACCAGGGCGTGTTGACTACACCCTGGCCAAATCTTACCGTCCCATTAGTCTTACATCTTTCTTATTAAAGACTCTTGAGAGACTTTGTGACAGGGAAATAAGGGAGAAGGTGCTTGTGTCACACCCACTGCACCTGAACCAACACGCTTACATTCCAGGGAGATCTACCGAATCGGCGCTACATGCCGTAGCGAATCGGATCGAGAGATCATTAGACAACAAAATGTCTACCCTGGGAGTTTTCATTGATATTGAAGGAGCCTTTGACAAGGCCACCTTTGAAAGTATAAACTCTGCCTTACGCAGACTTGGTGTTGCACCTACTCTTTGTGAGTGGATAAAACACATGCTTGCAATGAGAGCAGTGCAATTTAACTTAGGAAACAGCTCAATTAGAGGTGTCGTGATGAAAGGCTGCCCACAAGGCGGAGTTCTGTCTCCACTGTTATGGAATACAGTGGTGGACAGCCTTCTAAGCGCACTCAATGATGCTGGAATTCTATACCATAGGATATGCGGATGATATCACCATCCTCATCACGGGGAAGTTTGAGGGCATGCTCTGCACCTTAATGCAGACGGCTCTTCGAATAACAGAAAAGTGGTGTAATGAACAGTCCCTATCTGTCAACAGCTTGAAGACAGAGATGGTACTCTTCACAAAGAAAAAGAAGGTTGGACCCTTACGTACACCTCTCCTATTCAATACTTCTCTCAGATTTTCAGATAATGTCAAATACCTGGGAGTTATTTTTGACAAACAGCTGAACTGGGAGAAACACCTGAAAGCTAAAACAAACAAAGCATGCATGGCTTTCTGGCAGTGTCGCCGCGCTCTGGGTAAATCTTGGGGACTTTCCCCTAGAATTACCTTGTGGCTGTATACTGCCGTGATTAGGCCCATGCTATGCTACGGAGCACTTGTCTGGTGGCCCAGGGTCAGACAGGCTACGGCAGGAACCAAACTGGAACACGTGCAACGTCTCGCCTGTCTCAGTTCTACAGGTGCTATACGCTCAACCCCCACGGCCGCCTTAGAGGTGATCTTATGCCTTCCTCCACTTGATCTCTTTGTGGAGGAAGTAGCTGTGAGAACTGCTTTAAGGCTGCGCCACAAGGGGCTATGGCAGACAGCAGGCAAGGGAGGCAGACACACCCGCATCCTGGATGAGGCAATCGTCAAGATTCCTCTTCTGGATGCTATGGTGGACTACCTTCCTTTACAATATGCCTTTAATAGACACTTTAGTGTCTACGCGAATGCTGGACCAACCCAGCATATGGACATATCCATCTTCACCGATGGATCTAAAACAAAGCATGGAACGGGTGCCGGAATTTTCTCCGATGACCTCAACCTGCGCGAGAGTATACCACTAGGCAAAATTGCCACTGTCTTCCAAGCGGAGGTAGTGGGAATAATGCATGGTGCAAATGCAATTCTTGAACGACAAATCAAGAACCAATGTATTGGTATCTACAGCGATGGCAGAGCCGCTTTACTAGCCCTAGGCAGTTGTAAAATCACCTCAGGAGTGGTACTGCGGTGTCGTGAAGCTCTCGACGATATCTCAAAAGATAATGCCGTCTCCCTTGTATGGGTGAAAGGACATGACGGAACCTACGGCAACGAAAAGGCTGATGAGATTGCGAGACTGGCCTCCGGACAACCTCTCTGGGGGCCAGAACCCGTAATTCCCATATCCCTGAAGACATTAAGCTTTATGCTACACCAAGAAACCTTAAAAAGCTTCACACGAAGATGGGTTAACACTCAAAGCTGTTGTCAAGCAAGGGCTGCTATTACGGCACCCTCGCCAAAAACAGCCAAATACTGCGTGCAACTGTCCCGAAAGAACTTACGACTAGTTGTGGGTATCTTATCTGGACACTGCACCCTGAAGCAACACATGCACAGGATGGGACTGGCGGACAGCCCAAACTGTCGTGCATGCAACGAGGACGATGAGTCGGCAGAACATGTCTTATGTCGCTGCCCAGCTCTCGCAACAACCAGAGGATCCATGCTGGGGGACTTCTGGCCTAACATGGCCGAAATCAGCAACACTCCAATTGCGGATGTCCTCAAGTACATCCAAAAGGTTGGATGGCTTGGGTGACGTCCAATGTGGAGAGCTGCTGGGGAGGTAGTACAATGGGCCCACCTATTGTGGCCTAAGTGCGCGTGAGGTAACTCACACTCCCAATTCCAAATCCAGAATCCAGAATATGCTTACTACAAATATAACCATTTTTGGGAAGTTCGAGCTTTACTTCGTTAAATTTCAATCAAACCTGTTGAAGGAAGTGTTTTATTTACAATATTTTTTTTTAATTTGCACTTTAATTCTCGCGTTCTGTTTAAGTATGTAATTCCATCAAATTAGCAATTATAGTTGACCAAAATAGGTAAATTCGCCTTGGGAACAGCAAATAATAATAAATCTTTGTTATCTCCTTTTGATACGCCGCACAAACTACAATATTTTGGCATTTTTGCCTAAAACGTTACCGTGGTAATAAATGAATAAAAACTCTTCTTACTTTTTTAATTGTTTTTAAAATGAAATTGCGCAATCTGTTGATAAAATTTACACGGAGACCTAAGATTGTCAAAGTTTGGAGATGAAAACAATTGAATAGAGTGCAAACACCAGTCTTCATTACATCCCTCATCTAATAATAGTTATTTATGTATTAAGGGCGTAAAGAGGCTTTTGTGGCGTAAGACGTAATCTTGAGCATGAGGCGGCAGCCGAGGGCTAAGAATACGTCGAAGGCCATAAAAGCAAGTTACGGCCGTGGTACATACACAACTTTATGCACGGATGAAGATTTTTTAATTTAAAAATATTTTTAAAATAAATTGAAAATATTTATAAAATAAATTGAATTTTCCACCCACATCTAGCGTTGCTTTGATTAAATTTGAGATTTTAAGCGTAACTATGGTAGCGGGTAAACAACGGTAGCCATATTGCCATTTTGCAAGTGTTTACATTGTTTCTATTAGGTATGATATCGTTGTTCGACGTTTCATTATAGCCCATGGGCAATAAAGAGATCCATGGGCTATAAAAAGACGTTTCTGACAAATAAATTCGTGTATAATTGCCAATTTATGATACATCCGTGCATAAAAAATATTAAATATTTATAACCTTACTTATTAAAATATACTTCCAAAAATTAATTAACACTTACTTTACATTGCTAGTGCAAGTGTTTCTATTTGCTAAATAAGGAAATGTAAGGTGAAAAAAGTCACTTAGATTATTCAGCGCACCTATAACTAGCAAAATATATTTTTAACAGAGTAAATAACCATATGTTACCATTATGATTACCAACAGCAGCCATAAAAACACCGAGAAATGAATCAGCGCCGCCCCGTGACGTCATATTATGGCGTATATTTTAAAGGCCTTTTAAAATACAAATTTCGACTATTAATTTCGCGATTAATAAGATGTTTGTTTAAAATTTGAAAAAACACGGGGTCAATATTTTTAATCTGACAATGTAAGCTTTAATTTAAAAAATAGTACCTAGTAAACGACCCCATTGATGAACTGCAGATTAAATACAGATCATTCTTTAATATTGTGACATGTTCTTACAGAAAGTTTCAGTTTCTGCGATAAGTGTCGACTAGATGTTTTAGGCTCATTTTCCATTACTTCTATCACAACATCGATGGTTTCTTGACTACGTTTTAGTGGTTGTCGGTTACCCTTTTTACTACTGATGCTCACGAAACAGTTCAATACACATCTAGACTTGTATCTGGCTACTTTTTGCAGTCAGCAGTAGCTTCTGGAAATTTGGTTCTAAGCGCTTCCAGGCAGTTATGTGCGCAATATGCCCAAACCTTGTTCGCCTTGCGTTCGTTGCAAAAAAAAGATTCAATCGGAAATTCCTTCTGCTCCATTACATACCTTATTAAGGAATGACTACTAAAAATACAGAAAGAATTTCGAACAACTTAAGAACTTAAGTGTCAAACCTGCGTGTATCTTATGCGTCCGACAT
The DNA here is from genome assembly GCA_958336395.1 of Ctenicera cuprea. NCBI lineage: Eukaryota > Metazoa > Arthropoda > Insecta > Coleoptera > Elateridae > Ctenicera > Ctenicera cuprea. The sequence goes on along the minus strand of OY284493.1, from coordinate 28,020,812 downwards.
ACCAAACAGTAAACTAAATTTAAGGAGATAATAAACAGTGGCGGTCCGTTCTGTTAGACAGGGCAATAGGCAATGCCTACTAATAACTTTTCAAAAAAACTTTCAAATTCTTAAATAAAAAATATAATAATAAAAAACAATAAAAAAACGTTACTTATACACACTTTTTACTTTTTAACACAACCCCTTAATGCTAAAAATTTGGGGTCAAATAAGTAGACCGTTGCCTTTAAACACAGTTTTGCATACGCGAAGGCCGAGCTTATCGGGCCAAATGATTACAATCAACTAATCTTCTTAATACGTTTGATCAGGTCTACAGATGCAAAGAAATAAAGAGTGGCTAGGAAAACCCCGGCCACTTTTCTTGCGGCGGTCAAGAGATGGCGCTTTAGTAGAGAAAAATTAAATTAAAATACTGGCAACAACGCAGAATCCAAGACGTTTTAGTTGTTTTGATTTAATATGAGGCGTATTTAATAATTAAAACGTATTGGATTCTGCGTTGTTGCCAGTATATTAATTTAATTTTTCTTTACAAAAGCGCCATCTCTTGACCGCCGCAAGAAAAGCGGCCGGGGTTTTCCTAGCCACTCTGTACTGCAAAATAACTAGGGACGTTACAGACAGATAGTAGGAAGAAACCTAGATCGTTTAATACTAAATGGAATAAAATAATGGACATTGGACTGGCTAACTGGTAACGATATGAAAAATAAAATATTTTGCTGGAATTGCTTGCTATTTTCATCTATATCTAATCCATCAAAGTATAGTCTGAAAGTGGCTACTCTGTTTTACAAAAAAATTTCAGCTGCAATGAAAAAACTTGCGTCGACTAAAGAACATTTATCTGCAACTGTTATATTAAAATTATTTAGAAAATCACGCATTAACTTGGCTTTAGACAAAGGTTTACGTTATTAAATGAAAGTACATAATGACAAAGTGAAACTTAATAGGGATTTTATGCGTAGATTAAGTCAGTTAAAAACAGGTCTTGGTAAATTGGATTTGCCGTAATTTCTTTACTTTTTAATCCTAATGTTAAATAATTTTTGCTAACGTGTACCCAATATTTGAACCCACGGAACGCCACTGATAATAGGGTCAACTAGTATTGACTACTATTTTGCAAAGACAAGTAATTGGACTCTATCCTTCTTTCTAGTAAAGATATAGTAGATCAGATAATTAGTGAAAACTTCGTCGCTGCCTGTAGTTTCAAATCTGCATGGTTAACTGTAGCAAAATCAAGCGGTAAACAATAACAGAGCACGCAAGGCAATCGAGAAAAAACGGGAAGAGATTACTGCAGTTAGGATAGTAAACAATATTAATTAAATAAATCGGTTTAGATTTTCAGCAATTTTTCTGTTATAGCAACATTAGCTAAATTGATTTCACCTTGTTTTGTTCTTCTTTCGCAATTATTATCGATCATTTAATATCACGTATTGAAAAATGTTTCACTTTATTACAATCTTAAATATGTTACGTATTTACCACAAAAGACAGTGCTCTGAAAGGTTGCGTATTAAAATAGCTAGGACAAAATTAAAGAACATCTATTTCAGCTAATACTAAGCCGCATTATTAGCCCCTTAACGCAGGCTAACTTGACTTTTTTATTTGAAAACTTAATATTAATATGCCATGTTCTCTGTGTTTTTTCACGGCAGACGAAATGTGGAAGCTATGCAATTCGCATTTTCAACAATTGAAACAATCATGAATTTAATATCTGCATACCAACTGCTCCATTGTATACAGCCGAAAAGGCACAGGTAAACAATCCAGTTTCAAGAATAATATTGTAACTGCTCGTGGTAATGTAATTAATCGTACACGTGTGTAAACAGCCACTAAGCCTCAACAATAGGTTCCAAAGCTTTATCTGCAGTAAAAGCAGAGATATTTCTCTGTAATATCACCCGAGGGATTCCCCGTGTTCTATATATCTGCACAAACAATTAAATTAACGCCAAATTTAGACAGATTCAGAAAACGGAGTGAAATAAAACTGTAGTAAAAATGTATTTGACATTAGTTTTGAAAATGTTATTTTCCTGAAATTCTCGTTCCTAATTGATATTCAGAATAATAACCTGGTAATTAACGACATGTAATTTGTTTCAGGTTGATATGTTGAGAATCAGCATGCTCTTGAGCTGTATTTTCATGACAAACTCTGCGCTGGACGACAGAAATCTACAAACCAACGGTTTAGCTAAACGTGAAATATCAGACGATTTTGATAAGTACGCAGTTACATGCTACATTTGTGTGAATGTTTCCGATAACTTTATTTGCAACAAATTTGCCATAGATAGACCTTGTAAACCTGGTAAGTTTTAGTTCTTTAATTTATACAATAATACTTATTAAAAAACTTTTCTGTACTCTGTTTTTTACTTACTCAATTTCACATGCTTGTACTGTAGTAAGGAAAGTTATGATTTCATGCAAATTGTAGAATATCAGATTTTAACGGAAATACGCGTTTTGGGATTCAAAGAACCTAAAAAAGTGGTTTTGAAAAAATGTCTGTCTGTCAGTGGGTGCGTGGATGTGTGCGTACGTGGTGTGTGGGTTTGTGCGTGGTGTGTGGGTGTGTTTTGGTTGCGTGCGTGGGCAGGTGCGTTTGTTCCCCTAAAAAATCTATATCTCTGGAAACCCTTGACCGATTTTTATAAGATTTGGTGCGTAAAAGTTTTTAGTGCGCTGTAAGGTTTTTAACTGGAAACGGAACTTAGACATGTTTTTCCGTCTTGATTTTTTAATAAGCTCTTTCTTGAATTTTTGAAGCATATCATTGTAGTGAATCTAAAGGCAAATCAATAATTTTTTTTTCGTTCGAGTGCTGTATCTTCAAAACTAAGGCTGCTACGAATTTATGAAAATTTTTAATTTAATGCACGATTTCTCAAAAAAAAAATATCCAATCAATGCAAATTATCATGTTATTTAAAAACCCTCAATGACTATAATTAAGTAATGTAAAAATATTTTTTGTAATATGAAAATTTTAAACATTCAAGCTGCTTAAAATTTTTGACATTTACACGGAGGCCTACATTTTCAAAAAATTATTCCTCAAAAACTGCCTTCATTTTTTTAGCCGATAGAGCTTGCAGTGAACTACCAATCTCCCTCCAGGAATTTTTGATAAATTTGACATATAATAATTGTGTATTCAGAAAAGCAAACGCCAATCGTTATAAACTTTAAACAGTTCAATAGACCATTTGAAATAGTTTATTAGGATCACGATAATTTTCACGATAATAAAAACTACGAAAAAAAGATATTTTTTAATATCAACAAAGCGTTTTCCTAAAGTTACATAATTTAACTACGCCTATTAATTATCTCTAGCTAATAAATATATTTTTCATTCTTTTCATATTTTTGATAACTCTTCAAACAAAGCATTTATCGTGATTATTGGTCAGTAGTACGAAACCCGATCTAAATTAGCCGTATAGGGCGCTTCCGTACGGCTTAGTTTAGTCGCTGCTAGTATTCTTACTGTTACGGGTTTTTACCTTCCTATACTTTAAGTATAAAAAAGTATTGATTTCATAAAAATTTTGGAAATCGAAATTTTAACGGAAATACATGTTTTGGACCTCCAAGAACAAAAAAGTAGTTTCTAATAAATTTCTGTCTGTGGGTAGGTAGATGTGTGAGTGTGTGGTGCATTATAACTATTAAACGGATGGTCGGATTTCTATGAGCTTTGCAATTTAGAGGTGTATTAAACATTCACTGACAAACTACGCTTTAAAAAAATCCAAAACCGGATGCGGAAGTTAGGCAGGTCTTTTTGTTAGCATCTTTTCCTAAACCAAGTTTTATAAATTTCATAACGGAATCTAAAAGAAAAGCTTAGGACTAATCTAACGCTTTTATTTTGAACCTTCTAGCTTTAATGTGGCCCCCGTTCCAAAAATTTACAATTCTAATTTTAACGCTTTATTACTCATAAACTGGTTGACAGATCGCATGCAAATGTTAGATCGTAATAGCTCTATAAAGACAAAATTTTACTCTCTATAAAAATTTTTAAACAGTTTACGGTGAAACAAATTTCCAAAATTTTAATAATTTTCAAAAAAATATTGCTCTAAAACTGGAAACACGATTTTTTTTAAATTGCGTGAGCTCATAAAGCATAAGATGAGCTACAATTTGGTTTGTGTCTCAGTTCGCAAAATTCTCTCCGACGCCTTACGTGAAGTTTTGAAAATTTGTGCTTTGACGCCTATTTACTCAAAAACGAGTTATCAGATCGGAATGAAATTTGATATTGGAAATGCATTAAAAATAGGTACTGTAGATGATTGTAATAAGACACGCTAGAGGAGAGAAATATAATGTCCGTTTGATACAGATATTTTATAACTAATAAATAAGATATGAAAACTAAGGTGACCAATTAAAAAAAAACTAAGTCAACTAAAAATTAATGACTACATTTACCCCCTCTTCTATTTGAAAGAGTTGCGGCTGGATGAAAGCTACGCCGAAAGCGTAACGCGCTTTTGCTCCTAGCTGCAAAGACCAACACGTCTTTTCAATAAAAGAGGTTATGATACAATTAGTATAAGAAACACAATTGCAATGTAGAATTACTTAAAAAAAATTGGATCTTCGTTTGTGATCTTGATTCTTAAAAAACACTAATGTCCGTTGAGGTTCGTTTGTAAATTCCTAAAAACAGTCAACTGAAAAATAAAACAAAAAGGTGCCAAATCTTAACAAAAAAATGAAAATAAAAATATTTATTATGACAAAAATGCTGATTTGAGTCCACCTAGAATTTAAAAAGCTACAAGTTCGGTATAAACTGATCAGACAAAATTGAAAATTGCATAAATGCTTCCATTTGCACACTTTGTTTGAAATATATTGGTTTACATTTCTTAGAAATCAGACAAAATTCATTCAATCGTTCACAAGCTAAATTATACACAGATTTTTAGCATTGTTTAAAAATATTTTTTTAATTGGAAGGAAAATAATACAAACCTTTGAAAATTCTAAAGCGGGGTTTGGAAGTGTTTTTTAGAGAATCATATATTACAGGTGTTGAGCTCAAGTTCTTGAAGCTGAATTTAGCGGTTCTGGTAGTGTCGATGTTGGTTGCAAATCTCGATTTCTGGCAGGTGCTGTCTGAGTCTTAAAGGTGTAGTCTGTACGTCTCTGCTTCTGGTAGGTGTCGTGTGCTCGTTTCTGCATCTTTGCTAACTTCTGTCAGCAGGTTCTTTCATGATTTTTTATAAAAGTTGATTGTTCACGGTTAATGCTATTATACAAAACACTAAGGTAAGTTCTAACACTAAAGTCGCCCTTTGGTGCAGAATAATCGTGTATTAAATTGATATTTGGAGTTTGAGAAGTAGCGGAAGAAGATAGATTGTCAGAAGCAGTAAGTAAAAGAAATGCGTTTGTTTCTTTAGGTGAAGTTATATTGACTTCCATAATTATAAAGGATTTATCAATATTCAGTTTAGCTGAAAAGACACATGTAAGTTTTTGAGATTGTAAAGGAGAAGTGAAAGGTGTTGAATCTGTTTTCGCAGGTACAACAATATAGAGGTCTGAAATCATAGAAGACTGCTTAATATCATGTTTAACTAAGGAAACAAGTAATGTCAAAAAACAATATGATGTAATGTGAGGTATTGTTGTAGTGGTTGATTGCAGTTGAATGTTTGCTAATTGCTGCGTAGAATGTTGAATTGAAGTGATTGATTGTTGCGTAGAAGTAGATAGTTTTGAAGTAGGAAATAAAGAATTAATTGAGGTTGTAGTTTGTTTAATGTTAGATGGTGTTTGTACATATTCTGCGACATTCAAAAGTGGGTATTCAGAAAATGGAAAATTTGGAAATAGTTCGTGTTTTGTGAGATTTGGTAATGGGTATTTTGAAAATGGAAAAGAAATTAATTTCTAAATTATGGATTCTGTAGAAAGTGATGTGGTTTGGCAATTTGTTAAATTTTGCAATGATTGTGACGTGTTGAATTGAACTTGTGATTTAAGTGATGCTTTGCGAAGATTTGGTAATGTATCGTATTGAAAAATTCCAGCGTCTTTAAGTAATTCATATGGATTTGAAATAGGAGTTTCGATAATAAAACGCCGTACTTTCCAAATTGGTTCATTCGGTAAAGGTAATGCTAATATATTATACTTTGGTCTTGAATCTCTGACGTATGTCAATGTGTAGTATTCTTCAAGCAAAGTAAAATGATTATAAATGTTATTTGGATCAAATTTTGGATAACTAATTTCTAACATATTGACGTTTCTGAGTAAAATGAATTTGAAGTGTCTGAATGTAGAAAAATTAAATGTCAATATTTTTCTTGTAAAAACTCAACGCTTTTGAAAAGAGTTATTGAGTCTTAAGTCTACATTTGTAAACTTATAGAGCTATTTATTAGCTAAAATTTGGTTTGAGTGCCAATTCGCTAATTGCATTCTTACTCCTTTTATAAATTTTTGAAGATCAAAACTTCTTACTTCCTTATTTAATAAACGGAGGTCGATAAACAATGTCTGTTTAATCCAAATTGCTCATGAATGATAGTAGCACAAAATTGTCAATTTAATTGTTAAATACGGCAATATTTGGGGGAGAGGTAATTTTTCCCCTCTCGCCCAATTCTTGGTGCACGAATTTGCTTTTCCCTTTTTTCACAAATATCAGAAAATTGATTTTCTTTACAGAATACTTGAAAACAATTCAGCGTACTATCAGTTTACTTTACAATATACTCGCTCTCTCTCTATCTGACTACAATGCGTTGAGCCAAGTTTCTCAGCGCGTGACCGAAGTACACACACAGCTACCTGTCTACCTTTGCTTCATTATTCTCTCTTTGTAATCAATGTTGGGGCGTAACATATTTATAATGAGATACTTTTGAATATATGTTAAGTAACAATTCGGAGAAGAACTTTAGCATCTTTTTCCCTATTTGTCTTTTTCTATGTACACAAGTTAGTTTCTGAAAAAGGTAATATAAAAATCATGTTTATCTCTGCTTTCAGTTCTAGATTTTCTCAAAAGTTTTACAGTACACGTGCTCTTTCTTGGTTTTTAAAATGTATCATTAAAAAATGTTACATCTAAAAGCATGGCTGAGAAGTACTACATCCGAGGATATGATCTTGCAAGCTTTGACTTTTCTTATAAAATACAAGTAGATGACGACGGAATAATCCACGTATGGATTTATTATTTAATAAATAATTTCCGTTGTACCTACTGTTCGTACAGTAATGAACGTTGTCGAGATCTAGAAGGCCATGGCTAATTCCGATGATATATAAACCAGCTGTTTCACGGAGTGCGGGCCATAAAATTTTAAACATGTTGTAATTTGGTTAGCATTAAAGTAGGTTCCCTAAACAAATTTAATACATTAAGTGTTTTTCTTAATATTCATTAAATAAAAGCGAATCGTGTGCTTGATTAGAAAGGTTTTGAAGTATAGCACTCGCTCGCCTCTGCAAGGATTCCAGGCTCACCTTCCATAAAATTGTATTTTATTAATTGTTTTCTATCTTTTATTTGGTAAATACGTACTGTAAACAACATGGGTAAAACGTAATAAAAACGTTGCATTTTTAATTACTTCAAAAATACTTCGATCACTTTGTATATAATAAAAATGTAAAAACAATTATTAATAATTTAAACAGAAAAATTGTATGGGAACTGAACGCGGGTTCATCGCAATGCTAAGCGGCTGCTCTATTTAGACGTGCCAACCCGCTGGGTTTGGTGGTTATGGCAGGACAAACAACCAAGAGCAAACCTCACTGGAACCGACACTTAAATTCATCATTACAGCCGGGTGACTCGTCCAAGAACAAACGTTAATTTTTCCCAAGACGACTTGGATTGACGGAGGGTGATGTAGAAAAAAATAGGCTTACGTCGAACAAGAATCTAAGGATTGGAACGCCCAAGTATGGGATCCGGCTGAGATGTTGCAATCTTGGAGATTAAGGAATGATTCAGCCGCGGTGTTTAGTCTGGAAGGCTGTCCGCGTATCGAACGTGAGCTGGCTCATATGCGACTAGTCGTCATGTTGAACCTGGCCCAGTTTATTTAAGAACTTTGTAGAACAACAGTGGTGACCCGGTTAGTCCCAAGTCACTTGAGTTGAGGCGCAGCGCTCGCTTCAAACACTACGCCAGGAGATTTTATCGAGCTGGTATATTGGACAGCGTCAGGTGCTGTGCCTGGTCTCCCACTTCTCGGGCAATGACGTTAGAAATTTGGGCATCGTCCCGGCTCTTTAACAATTCGATCGTGACGCTTGAGACGGCGCTGAGAGTCCGGCGACACCTTTGGATCACATATGCAGCGGTTTCGGTTACATGACATCCTACTCTGCAGATGTTACTGTTGCTGTCCCCTTGTGGTCTGTGTATGCAAGAAGATTGCGTTGGCCTAGATCGCATGATAATACATCCAGTCGCCCTACTGGATTGCACTTGGATATCAAGTCTTTTTAGGTATCCTACGGACACCAGACTTAAAGCCCAAGAATGGTAGTACGTGGGCAGGACGAATGTGCACAGGATATGCAGGCGCTGCAGCACCTGCATATTTCAAGCTTTATCAGCACGCTGCTAAGGCTTGAGGAGAAATTGGGTGGAGACCCAATTCTTCATAACCCGTGTACCTTCGAACTTGATGCCCAGGTAGTTCCAAGTCTGAACGGGACTTGTCAGGGAAAGGTACCCTCTATCCGCACATAATGTGTGGTCGGTGACTACCTTTACCATCTTGTCCCGCTCAAAGACTACCAATAACAAAGCACAGCTCTTGTTGATGTTTAACAAGAGCCCAAACAAGCATTTTATTGCAGAATATGTTCGAAGTTCTCGAGCCGTAGGCGACAAAAGAACAACGTCGTCCGCAAATGCTAGTGCATTTAAAGTTTGGGCCCTTATTTTAAAAACTATAGTAAACAACTTTTCGATTGCCAGATCAACAACCTAATTTTAAAAAAAAGAGGCGATAGATCACACTGTTTAACTCCATGTTCTGTCCTCACAAGCGTGCCTTCATTCTCGACTTCAAGGATTATGGAGAACTTCTTATAGATGCTGCGAATGTACTCCACCAGAGGAGGAAGAGATCTGCGTCTCTCACAGACAGTATTGGCATATGCAGCGTTTTGATCCGTTTACGTGCCTGTTCGAGCACGGTCGACAGATAGCAAACGTTTTCCGCGACTTTGCGGCACGCGATCTAAAGACCCGTTGACGAATATCCACTAAGTCCGAAATCTTCTGCAATCTTTCTGCCAAGAGCTTGTGCAAGTGTTTTGCGGCTACAGAGGTGATCGAAATCCGCTGCAGGCGGCATCTGTTTCAGGCTGGTCTTTCTTAAGAAGAAAGACAGTACGAGAACGTTTAAGTTTAAGTCAAAACCCTTTCCACCAAACACGTGATTGGCTCTTACTCTCGTAGATAGTAAGGCAAGTAGGTATATGTTGTGATACTTTTCTATAGACTACTTACTTTTAATGTAAATCACTCAGAACATGGTTAAATTGCTACAGTCCGCACTCCGCGAAACACCCTGTACACACTGTAGGAATTATTTTGAACTGGTGTAAAATGTAATGCGTTTAACTGTTGCATGGATAATTTGTTGATCAAAAAGAAATTAATAAAGTTAAAAGTTTAAATACGTGCCCATGTCACTGATTTAGTGAATTATTTTTAATTTTCCTGTATTAAAAGAAATTTGATAGTTTTTTTTACACTGCATATATAAACAGTGTTTATTCTAATGTCATTTTTCGAAAGATACTAATATTTAATTATCCTACTATGTAAAACCAACAAATTATTACCGAATAAAAAAAAATTGTTGAATGATCGCATTTGCTCTAAATCTAACGTGACGATCACAATTATATCTTCCTCTAAAACTGTTATTTGTATAGCGAGAAAGATAATAATGTTCTTCCTGTATAGCAAACCGCTGCCCCACGGCATCTATTGCCTCCTCAATTAATGAAAGTTTCCGACCTTTCGAACTTTCTTTTTATTTGACAGTAAACAATATATTGAGCGAGGTAGATTTGACAAATAAGAAGGGTAGTCAAGTAGTTCAACTTCCAATTAGTAAATGTTTGGCATAACAATCTGCGATCTATGTGCAGGTGCGTTTTCCTGCAAAAACAAGTGAGCTTGGGACATTTTACATTTTTTCCCAGAATTTTCTGCCTCGGTTTTGTTAATAATGCAGAATAATATTCTCCCGTTACAGTTTTTTTCTTTTCTAGATCATTATTAGTTAGTTTGATTCCAAAAATGAACGCATTAACTTTTTCTGCTAATTTATGAACAAGAAACTTCTTGAGATGCGGAAAATAAGGGTGTTTCCATTCTATTGATTGTTGTTTTGTCTTTGGAACATAATAATGTATTCCTGCATGGTAGCAATTTAACTTAAAAAATTATTGGCACCTTTTTAATAAGCCGTGATGTTGTCATTCTTGTTTGTTTCTGATCAGCATTTTGGGATCCATTTTGCAATAACTTTTCTCATATTGAAATCGGTGTGAAATGTCAAATGAAAGGGATAAGTCAGTTTTAATTATATTTACAGAACACATTACATAACAACAAAACAATAGCTCAGTTTTAAAAACAGACTAAAAGAAATAATTTGTTTTAAATACAGAATTGACAACAAACATTTTATCACTCTCCCTCTCCCTTTTTTAAAAGAGAAAAAGAAGAACATTCTTTTCAATTCTGCAAGTCTTTAAATCTAACTTTGCTTTAAGAAAACAGACTTTACATTTAACTGGTTGTTGAGACAACTAAGGTTAGTAATACAAATTGTCACCATGCTTGTCACAGGTGCATATACTTCTGCTTCAGAGACTTCCCATTGTAGATACCCTCTACCAACAAGACGTGACTTTTTCGAAAATTTACCTTGGATCTTCTTCTCACGGAATACCCATTTTAAATCAATAATTTTTACATTTGGTGGTAGTAATGATCCAATTACGTCAGACCAACTTTGACCCTTTCCATTGCTTTATGATGGGTCTTTAAAGTTTCTCTATGAAGACGCCCTACTGGCAGCGCTTCCATTATGTAGAGATTATACTCTACTCAGCGCTTGGGTACTTTCTTAGTCGTTGCGTTTCTTCTCACAATGATTTTAGGGTCTTCTTCTACCTCCAGATTGTTTGTACTTTATAGGTTGATTAGTAGCGCTTTCTCCCTACTGCTTATTTTATTTGCATTCTCCCATCTTATATCAGATTCTTCACAAAACAACGATGGCGGCAATCACTATTTTTCTGGGTCCCAGAAACTACATCTGTTGAGTACATAGCCAACCATTACCATTTGTAGACTTCGTTTATTATGCTTTATTCGATTATCCGTGAAAATGTGGGCGTACATCTTGGAACCAAAAAGTCGAATGTTTTTCAATGCGGGTTTTCTATCGTACCTTATTTCAGCAGGCATTAAGCTATCTGAGAGCAGAGAGGTTTTGTTTCTATTGGCAAGATACATTGCTACCTGCTTTTAAATTTAATTTAATGAATAATTTGTTGGTGAAGTACAAACTCCTAACAAAAAGTTGGCTACGAGCAATCTTGGTGGCCGCGTCTAGCTTTGATGAAGAACGGGGGAAGGGTTGAAAATCATAGTGAAAAGACGCCAATTGGTTTTATATTACCAGAACTGCTCGGTAGTACGCGACAAACCAATAACCAATAAACAACCAAATGCAAAACTCCAACAATCCGGAAAATAATTTGATAACTACGGATTGAGCAGCAATAAATGACAATGTGATCATAGTACCAGGTAAATAGTTTAATTCGCACAGTATGGGTTATGATGCCACAAATATCTAAAGAAATAGTAATGTTAGTAGTTACACGTATAACAATAATGGTACAATAATACCATTTGAGTAAGTAAAATACTAATTAAACTGGGATGCACCCGAAGAGGTAACCTGGAAGAAATATTATATATAAGTATGAATAGAAATAACATTGGATCTGGAAGCGGGCAAAATAACGTACAAAGTAAAATCTCCTATGTTGACTTGGACCGTCGATACCGGTTAAGTGTAATTAAAAAGGCACAAATATTCTACAACGGAACCAGCGGTTTGGTGAAAATTGCTCGAAAACAATTGCTCGAAAGAAACTTGCTCGAATACAATTGCTCGAAAAATAGTTCCTCGAATGGAAAGTTCCTGGAAAGCCAAGTTGCTCGAATAACAATTTCTCGAAAAGAAGATTGCTCGAAAAAATAAAATAACCTACCATATAACTTTATTTATTTTATTATATCGCTACCACTTAGTACTTGATAATCAACAATCCTTAACCAGTACAAGTAAATATCGATTTTCTTAAAATAATCTTTTAATTATTTTTCTTGCTAATGGTGTTACTGATAAGGAGTCCTTAGCTAGAAATGCAGAATATCAACAACCCTTAACGAGTACAAGAAAATACCTGTTGTTTTATGATAAGAAGTCTTTATAAATAACAAGTTTCTTTCCAAAATTTTTAGTTGAATACAGTCATCGATCTGTACGGTAACGGCAACAAAATGGAATTTATTAAAAGTGAAAAAAGCAAAAACAAATTATTAATCGAAGGCTATTTGTTTATTAAAGACAAAGTTGTTGATAACAAAGTTTATTGGAAGTGTGAAGTTTCTAAAAAATTAAAGTGCTCCGCTCGGGTGATAAGAATCAACGACAATGCAACGAAAATAAATAATGTGCACAACCACATAGCTGCCGCTGCAAGTGTAAGTGCTGCTAGAGTATATAATACCATCAAAGAAAATGCAAAATCTACTAGAGACACGCCACAGTTTCTCATATCTACTGCATCAGAAAATGTAGGTCAAGCAGTAGCAGCAAGATTGCCTGCAGTATGTTCCATCAAAAAAACTATTAGAAATATTCGAAAAATTTAACATTTGGGCCCAGCAGTTCCAAACCGTCGGCAAGACATTCAATTTCCACCTGAGTTTACGGTCACTGCAAATAGAGAAGACTTCTTATTATATGATAAAAGGCAAGTGGAAGATCGACTCATTATTTTTTCTACTAGAAGGAATTTACGTCTGCTGGAATCATCCGCAAATTGGTATGCCGATGCAACCTTCAAAACTACTCCACTTCTTTTTGGGCAATTTTATACCATACATTGTTTACAAGGTAATAATGCTGTGCCACTAGTTTACGCGCTTCTACCAAATAAAACCGGGGAAACATATTCTGAACTTTCTCGCTAAATTAAAGAATTTATACCTGAGTCAAATCCACAAAAAATAATGACCGATTTTGAAAGTGCGGTAATTAATGCCGTGCATGATGTATATCCCGAAACAAGACACAGGGGGTGTTTTTTCCATTTATGCCAGGCAATTTTCCGACATATTCAATCGAATGATATGAAACACAGATACGAAATAGATGCAGACTTTGCACTAAAAATGAAAATGCTCCCTGCATTAGCCTTTGTACCTGAAGAACATGTAATTCAATATTTTGATGTTTTGTGTGACGAAAATGTATTCCCTGAAGAAGCACAACCCATAATTGATTATTTTGAGGACACGTGGATCGGTCGCCCAAATCAAAGACGTCGGCGTTTACCTCGGTTTCCTTTAAATATGTGGAATTGTTACGAAGGTACTCTTCAAGGTGAACCAAAAACTAACAACAGCGTCGAAGGGTGGCATAGAGGTTTCCAGGAGTTACTTTCGGCGAATCGCCCTAGCATTTGGCAATTTATAGATACTATCAAACGGCAGCAAAGCCTTAACGAGTTGAAAATAGGACAATTTTAGTCTGGTGTTGAACCTCCAATGGGAAGTCGTAAATATCGCGATTGTGCGGAAAGAATAGTGCGCATAGTGCAAAATTTTGAGTACAATGTAGATGTTAAAGATATATTCGCTGTATTGCACACAACATTGGGTACTAAGTGTACATGTATTTGTAAATAAAGCTAAATGCATTTTTTTAAGTGTTAACAAATCTAAATAAATTTTCAAGTACGTTTAGTTATTTTGTATTTATGTAATTTTTTTTTCTAAGTTAAGTGTAAACAAATCTAAGTTAAATATAAACAAATATAAATAAATTTTTATTATTTACTTTTTTCGAGCAATCTTCTTTTCGAGAAATTGTTATTCGAGCAACTTGGCTTTCGAGGAACTTTCCATTCGAGGAACTATTTTTCGAGCAATTGTATTAGAGCAATTTTCTTTCGAGCAATTTTCCGCAACCCGGAACCAGCACCCTTTCAAGGTTCACGACAACAGATCTAAATTTAATAAATCGAAGTCTAAGTAACTGTGCAAACATGAATAATTTGGAGGTAAGTATGCCATAAGTTCAGTAAAACTTTAACAAATTAACATAGATCAACCGCTTTGTCTTATTGTTGACGATAATTAGACAGGAAAATGGTGTATCTGAACGTGCAAGCATGGACACAAGTGACGAGCCTGCCAAATCATAGGTAGTTCAGCGGCGACAAATCTTACAATACGGGGAAGTAAAGGCAGCGAACGCCTTACGGACTAGTTACTTAGCTGTATTCCTCACGAAGGATTCGTGTTTTGCACACTGAGGAAACACTCTCCAACTTCGTCACCACCAAAGCTCAATAAATTTTGAATTCTAAATCAACAAATCAGAGTCTCGGCGGATACCAAGGACTAAAATGTAACTTAGAACTTTACTAGCTCAGAGTATTTACATCAAACAAAGGAAATCTACAGATCTGCGATAAACAAGCACAAACTAAATTCACTTTCTCAAAAACGGTTAAACGGTCTTAAAAACGGTTTCCTTCAGTTGAAAACGACAACGATCTCTTTGCAACGTAGAGAATTAGGTCAAAAATGGCAAACCCCTGAGAAAATTCACCAATAAGAACGCTAGAATTAAAACACTACCAAAATAAGGTATATAAATTACCCAAAAATCGTTCTAAACGACGAGACGAAAAATTGACGACGAATATTGGGAATAGAAACCTATGGGAAGCAACACTATGTACGTAAAATAAAGACTACACAAATGGAACGTAACAACATAGCTGTCCTGATAACTTCTCCCTAAAACATATTTTTCATTTTTGAGTCAAGCAGCAAACAACGTACGATATTTATCAAAGTTTTATTAAACCTTCCCGCAATTACATTCTGCTCTGGATTCTTTGCTACAGTGTATTCGATTTGGACACGTCCTCTTTTGGTGCAATAAATCCTGAAATTTTCAGCAGCCTACTTTTCTCTATTATCGCACCTGATTCGTTTGAGTTCCAAGTTTTACTGTAACAATAGTTTTATATTCGTTGAACTTATCAAAAACTTTACTTCTTTTTTTTATTAATTAACCAACAACAAAATGAGAAAAATGTTTAATAAAAAGCGCATAGTAGTTCATATCATCATAAGTTGGGAGACGAATAGGTCCACATACGTCCGTTGACACTAGTTGCAAAATTCGTTTTTTCTTTTTTCACTTGCACTGAATGAAATTGATTTTAAGTTTGTATTCTTTTCAGGCATATTTCACACTACTTATTTGCTCATTTTACAATGTCATAGCTCATTAAATACTGCAACATTTGCTTCCACGGCAAACCTTCGCACTGAAATACATTTCCTATTTTAATTGTAATCCTGAATACAGTTTATAGATCAAGTGTTCCACATTTTTAAAGCACCTTCTTTTTCCACTTTAATAGCATGATGACGTTTTTGACATATTTCAAATGTTTGCCAACTGCACTATCAACAAGGCGATGATGGGTTGAACCAGAATCATCTGCAAAAACAGGTTTGTCTTTCTTCTGTTCAACAATAAAGAAGGTTTTATTCATTACAAGTCATAAAAATGTTATTCCATCTTCAGCAAGACCTGCTGTCCACACAAACTTCCGTTTCGTACCGTCATATTTTTATGGTATGTTTTTGTTCCAGTGCTCTTGCTTGTAGTCTACAAAGGCATACGACAACGCTTCTTTCTTCACAAATTTCTTATCTTTGCTCTTCTTTAATTGCTTCATCGGTTTATTTTTCACAAATTTAAACGTCACGTTCTGAGTGGTTTGACAAAACAGAATATCCAACGCTGTTGTAACTGCTTGATGTGATTCAGGCGTTGCAGATAACAACTGTGAAATAATTTCACTTTCCTGAATTGTTCCTTTAGCAATAGTTGGTTCAAATTCCGTTAAAAATGCGTTAAATTTGCTCAAAACTGAAAACTTTAAATTACGATTTTTTTTTGTAATTGAACTTAAGTGGCTATTCCAGTTTTCATGTTTGTATTTTCAAAAATTTCAATACTTTCTTTAGCAGTAGGTAACTTCATTTTTTTATAATTTTTAGGATAATTTCTGCTAAACACTCAACTATCAAATTTCGAGCTTTCAAGTCTTTCCTATTGAAGGATTCCAGCAGCGTATGAGCCGTAGGAGGGATGTTGCCAACAACTTGCAACACTCCAGTGTATTCCAGAAACAGCTCAACTCGGAATTCCCCGTTTAAATAGTTATCCTACCGAATGGTTTCAAATTAATGACTTGCTGATTTGACATTTCTATGGCAGCTCAACCAAGTTTTGCAAAAACGCAAAATAAAAACATATGCACTACTCACGCAATTACTACTGGGGTACTGCTTCCATAACCTGTTAAATAAAAGGCTTAACAGTCAATTGTTATTAGAAGTTTTTTTTACCTTTTTTAATCCATTTGAAAACAAGAACTTAATGATTGATTGATCGATACACAGTTTTATAGGTTTTTAAATTTTCACCTGACATGATTTTTAAAAAACTATGAATAATTTTTATTTTTTTTAAGTTTTTATGTTATTCAACTTTTGAATCTGGCACCAATCTAGAATCTTTTATGTAAGATATTTTGAGTACTATATGAATTTTCTTTTTGAATCTTTACCTTGATGAAGATGCAGAAGGAAAAAGATATTAGATTGTATCTGTGTCAATAATTTTCTCGCAATACGTTTTTTCTGCATACCAGTAGAGTATGAGGCAAAAATAAAATGCTTTCTGGATGCTGGCAATTTTCTATACATTATGCTGCAATATTTGCTTCTAATCAATAACTTCCGCTCCACCTACATTCGAGTTATTTTTAGCATCTACGGTTATATGAAAATCGGGTATTGTTGTATTTACACTACATTATTCCCTTTGCTTGCATTTAAAACCAGTATCGACAGACAGATCAACATTCTGTCGACCAGATTTATCGGTTATTCGTGCAGCAAAGCTTTCACATATACGTACGCGTATAGAACACCTGTATTGTGTTTGCGAGTGAATGTCGCGCAAAGTGGTATTGTCTTTAAACCAACAGGAAGCCATAAGATGAGAACACTAGATTAATGCACTAACACTAACAAATTCCTGTTTACTTAACATTTAGCCAAACTGCTAATAAAGAAATAGCGTTTAATCCACGTTATTACGCGTTTAACTAACTCAAAGTAAATTTGTTGCAGCTGCTGCTAGGATACTTCGTTTTTATAAATAAAGAATTTATGTGCTATGCAATTTAAACTACAATATTATTATTGCCGTTGCAAACGTTTCTTGCTTTTCATATTGGCAAATTTTAAAACTCCTAGAGAAAAATAAAAATAAAAGTAATCCAAACAATCAGATTTTGATTTGATTTTTTTATTTTATCTTGTTCTTCAACGTTCTTATTAATTCATTGTTTGCATGTGCCTATGTATGCGTACCAATCCAATAATAAAACGGGAAGCGAAATTGAAAGTTAGATAACTTTTTGTAATCAGTAGCATGCACATTTGCTTTTGAGTTGGGCGTACCGAGTTTCGATACCCGACAACATTGGTGGACATGGGCACCCGTAAATTTTTTTGTAGGAGAGGGCAAATAGTTAGTTTGACTTTTGGGTTCGAATGGTGAAGAACAAACACGACGAAATGTGACCTTGTCCAAGAAATTCAAAAAAAAATTTAAATGCAATGTGAAATCTTAGAATTAGAAGAAATTGCATCGGCTCAATATTTTTGGATGGTGCAATTGCCCCCTCTTACTTCCCCCTGTCGAGCGCTTATGTTTGTGGAGCGCATTGACTAGCTACTTTCTCGCTTAAAAATGCCGAGACAAATGATATCGAACATTTTATCGTTTATTAGTAGTAAATTATTACTTAAAATGCCAATTCAGCGTATACAAAATAGAAATTTGGTAGTAGTGAACGCCAAGTCAGATTTTATTGAACATCTGCAGCGACGAAGTAATTGCCTATAAAGTTGTAGGAAACGGCACAGAAGAAAATTTATGATAAACAAACTAAAAATTTAACGATACCTTCAGTAATTTCAGAAATATGAAAACAAAGCCCGCAAAATAAATTATTAGTTGTAACAGACTTTAATAGGCAAGTAGATTACATCAGCAACTAATTGAATAACTAGCGGAACCCATGGTCTACGCCCTACATTTTCCTGGTTACATTTTTTAAATGTAGTTAACAAGCTGTGTCGAGTTGCACGCCAGGTAACGAATGTGTCCCGCAGTATTATATATACTGAAATACCCAATATCAGCGACTAAACTGAACATACGTAACCACTAAGTAATCGTACGAGTATTAAATAATAGTTATTTACGTAAAAAGTACTGAAAGTGATACTGTACAGGACGAGTGGCGGGGCGGCCAAGGACCCACACCTAGGTGACAGGCGTGAACAAAGACACATTGTGCGGGGTCGGCGTTGTAACGGTCACTTCGGTGATTTCAACTTGGTACGTCCACCTCTATTCGGAGAGGTTCAAGGTTTCCTTAATTGAGACCACGGAGACTGGGTGAGTGATTTCACCAGGTGAAGTGTAGCTCTCGAGATGGGTTCTAACATCTCGGCAGTAACTCGCTTTCTGGAGTGAAACCCTGCTACCTGACCAGGGTACCGGGAGCGTACCAGCCCGTCTTCTCCCCCGACGTGAGCTGAATGGCAAATGGTCCGGCAGGAAATAGGGGGTCCCCGCTTCCTGACCGGGTAGCCTCGCATTGGCTGGGTGATGGGGGTCCGGCGGCTGAAGGTGTCCCCTAGGATGGAAAAGCGTAGTTGCTAGTTGCTATGAGAGTCTTGGGCTCTAGGGGTGTAAACAAGCTAGCCCTCAGTATGGGTCTTAACACCTGAGCGGTAGCGCTCTCATGAATGGAAACCCCGCTCCCTGACCGGTCCGGCAGGTGATGGTGCTTTCCAGGGTGGAGTGGCTGCTGCTGCAAAGTGGAAACCCCGCTCCTTGACCAGGAACTCTTCGGTACCAGCCTTGTTGGATGATGGACCTGAGCTGGATGGTAGGGGTTCCGGCAAGTGATTGTGCTTTGCTACGATGGAATGGTGTGCAGCTAGTAGTACGATTGCTGAAGTGGAAACCCTGCTCCTTGACCAGGAACTCTTACGTACCAGCCTTGTTGGATGATGGACCTGAACTGGATGGTAGGGGTTCCGGCAAGTGATGGAGCTTTCCAACGATGGAAAGGTGTGCAGCTGGCACTTGGGACTAGGACCCTAGGGGTGAGGCGCATTTTGCCTGCTCACGCCCACTATCTAAGTGTCGACCCAAAGGGTTCGTACTTATATACACCCGACGCTGTTAAGGTGCCGGCCACTATGATCAGGCCGGTTAGCGTAGCTCACCAGTGCTGGGACCTGCGAGGTCCTAACTGGGAGAAGCAGCGCTGCTTGGCATGCGCTTGCTCCAACAAGTCCAACCAGTGACTTTCTTTGACTGGTACCACGGGGACCAATGCCGAGCCCGCGGGGTATTCACACCCCTCGTTTTTGGTCACGGAGTAAGACTCGTGGTGGCAGTGGTATAGCCTAAGTGCAGGTTAGGGCCGTCTTAGTGCGGTTCGACGGGTGAGCTGCGTTTCAGCTCGGGCACTGATCTGCAGAATCAGTAGAGATTTAGGTAGTCTCCCTCTACCACTAGGGGCTTAGGGCTCGCAGCCTGATGCCAGGACTGGTAGCTTGTTCTCTTTCTTGTATTAAGGGCAAGCGCGTTGATCGAGCATACCTCGATCATGGCGTCCCGAAGGGTTTAACCGCTTGGAGGGGGGACGGATATGCTTCATTGCTGGGTGCTGTCCTAGTCTTTCAAGTCAGGGTAGGCTTGGGGTTAAATAAAGGTGTTCATTAAAAAGGGGCCCCACCTGTTTTTGATGTCTTAATAAGGGTTGTTGAAGCAGGAAGATAGGCCGATGTACAGGTGGGGGAAGAAACAGGTACCTCCCTTGTAGACAGCTTTCTCGAAGATGACTTACCTTCGGTTTTCCACCTAGATGGAGTTTACAATATATGCTTATACTTTCGTTGAGGCTAAATACTGATATTAAATAATTCTCAACGTTTAATTTGAACATAAAATATATTGAGTAAAATATGATTGGCCGCAGATTGCAGCTATAAATGAATAATTTGAATAACGATTAAATATATGCTTAAAATTAGAACAAACGGGTATTGTAACGTTACAAAAGCGAGATCATCGCCTCGGAGAGGATTTCCTTTATTGCAAGGCAAATACCAGTTCCGAAATGAGTCTCGAACAAAACAAAGGAAATACGGTAATACACATGCAAATAGACCTATAATATAATTTGGATTCACTGTAGTATACAGGACCGTAACGCATAAATGATTGACGGTTAATATATCACTTTCACTGTATAAAAATTAGCGTACAAGTGTACTTACAAGTTGTAGCTTTCTCACTCCACCTGGCGTTATACCGGGTGTTCTATTTGTAGCAGCCAAGGGGGTAGTTTGTTGGGCACCTCACCAACAGGTTGAGGATGTAGGTAAGGGACGGTACGGAAGTCCTAATACTTGAAGACGGGAGCTCCTTGTGACCGAAAGTAGCTTAAAACGATGACGAAAGAGCAGATTGAGAAGTTCTTCTAGGTGGTGGCTTTGCGTTGGACCACGGCAGTGACATTTATATCCGTCCTCGACGATGGTTATCCGAGCAAACGACAATCGGAACCAGAAGATTCTCGTACAAATGAATATACACCCCCACGGTTTGCGTTAAATCCGACTTAAGTCGAGCAAAGTAACAGGCGTTACACGGGACGATATGTGAGGTATTCAGATGTCGAGTTTATGCACTGCCGAAATCTTCAACTAGGCTTCCCTAGAAGACGGTGTTGAATTTACATAATCGATAATTCGTGGCGGGAGCGTTGTACAATACGACTATAGCATATAATAGTTGGGGGTCGACTGACTCACTACGCTGTCCGGAGCGGCTAAGGAGTCGAGACGCGGCGCTCGTGCGCGTGAAATAGCATATGTAAAGAGACAAGTAAAATATTGTAAAGTGTCAAATGTATTTTGTACAAAAACTTTCCTAAAACCCCATAGAACAAAAATAATTTTTCAAGTGAATGTGATAAACTTGATACAGATGTTAATTTTTAAAACAATAACTTTTAATTGTATGTTTTGTAAACAGGTTTGTTTTATAATACTAATATTTAAAGTACATCTTTACGATACTTGTAGCGTAAAGATGTATTTTCAGTTGATGCTATGGCTGCCATAATATTAATATTATTATACAATTTAACAAAAAACTCTTCATTTCGCTTCAACAATAATTATTTATTACTAATTTAATATCAATATAAGCTTTATAGAATTCTGCATATATTGTGTATGGCAGGTTCGTTTAGGTAAGGTTAGATTTATTTCAAATTTTGTGTTTTTTATAAACAGTACGCGAGAGTGATAAAATAATAGTAGGCCATAATACATTTCCAGGTCTCTGCTAATATCTCTTGAAATCTTAGCTGTAATGGAATATGTAAACCTGATTTGCGTTATTTATGATTATATTTGCACGCGGCATCATCTGCATGTTGTGACCTGCATTTCTCTCGTTTTTGGTACTGATCTGTCTCTGATTCTGCCGACTGTAAGTAAAAGTCTAACCTGATAGAAAAGAGTCGTAAGCCCAACATGTGTGTTTCTTGAAGAGTTTAATGGGGAATTGCCAGCAACCGACAGATTATGTCTTAATCATGCACATAAACCGTAGACATTAAATTTTGCTTATCTTTATTGAAAACTGTAGCGACCCGTTGTACCAACGAATATGCGCCTTATATAATAGGCCCGTAAATATGTTTTGCTTATCTTTATCGAAAACTGTAGCGGCCTACTGTACCAACGAATACGCTCTTTATATAATGGACGTGCTAAAATGTTGCTTCTATTAGCGAAGGCCCCTCATCACTAAAAGTTGAGACAGGTAGAAGGAATCTACCTAACATTAAACGTTTAATTAATTGCTTGGCTCTCTTTGGCAATATCAACTAGAAAGTTAAGCACAATAAAAGGAATAAATTCTAAATAATACTGTATAAACACTTCAAACTACCACAAACACCAACCAAATCTCAATTACCAGAAACCACAATATATAATAACTTAGGTATTGCCGCCTCAGTCTTTTAGTACATGTAAATTTGTCCGCAAGTGCGTCACGCTCCGGGCGGAGTGCAAGGGAATGATGTAGACCGGCTTATCTCTCTATTACGCTAGCAATTTCGTATTGTAGTATTCGGATTAGCATACCTCAGCTGTTTTTTTGGTTGTATCTGCAGTTTTTGCGTTGATTTTTCATAATAAGTAGGAAATGTTGTAACTAGCTGTAAGAGTCGGTAGTGTAGCAACAAAGCAAAAGGTTTTGTTATTTGAAATGCTAATAACTTGTTCTTATTGCCTGTTCTTTTACTATACATTTTGTTAAAGAAAATTTCCAATCGATAATGTAAATTTTAAATTTTTGTTCAGTGTTTTACCTAAAATACTAATTCGGAGGTTTTTGGGACAATTATATGAGCAGAAAGTGCATTTAATCACCCTACTTTTACAATACTTTTCGAACTATAGAATGTTGTCAGTCTATAAACTTCTTAGCAATCTTCTTACAGCTTATGACAATTGGATTGTTTTTAAAATTGAATTAATAACGATTACCTTTTGTTATCGTTTGATGATTTTCAAAATATATTTATTGCTGATAATAACAAGAACAGAGTATACCACCTCAATATTATTAGAGTTAAATTAAACGTTTTAGTTGAGAAACGTGACCACGCTGTAGAAAACCATTTTGAAATTGATGTAGGTAGAAGCTATTTTTCGAAACGCGGAATTTTATATTGCATAATTTATTGTTTGACAAGTTTGATTTGAAAAAGCTTTTTAAATCAACTTCAATTATGTAAAGATAATTTATGTCAGAAACACCCAAACAATTCACAAAGTCTGTTTCATTAACCTGTGCAAAATCGAAACGGATCTAATTCACCCAAACTTAAATACATCTCCATTTATTTTAATAAAAGACATATTAATAATGTCAATGAATTTGATGAAACATTAGGTAAAAATATTTGAATTTGAATTAGTCTTCTTACTCGAGCGTGATAGGTCGCGGGACACTGTTTAGTCGTTTGCGCTCATACTTAAAGTGTATTATACATATATCGTAGCAGAAACCAAACGCCACTGACACTTGATGCTGAGGAAAATCGATGAGTCAGGTGGCTCGCGCAGCGTGCAAACTTCCGTCACGAAGATTGCCGAATACTGGAAATTCGTTCACTGCGCCTGAAGTACGTAGGTGATTGATTGGGCATAAACAACTACATTTTACCGTGAATGATTGGAAATTGGAAAAATTAATTATTTTTGTGTATATTATGTTGTACATTTTTCTGGTAAATTGCATTATAAATTTTTGTTAAGGTTTGTTATTTACTACTATTAAAAACAACAAATAAAAATACAAAATGTCCAAGACCGGACAGAAAATGGAGTCCTATAAAACATCCTTGTGGGATGTGCGGATGTAGATTGGACCTAAAATTTATGTCCATAGGATATCCTGTTATCTGGAAAATAACAATGCTAAATTACAAATTTAAATGATTTTAATTTTCAAGATATTATTCAGCAAAATTGTAGGCTACAATTGTATCAAGAATTCAACATTTACACTAATTATTTAGTCTTACTTATTAGAAATCTGTGATTTGTTCGTATTTAAATTGAATTCGTAGCAGATAGACGTAATACGTGATGATATTTTATTTAGAATTTATTTTTATGTAATTGTTTGTTTACTGTAAAACTAATAGTGTTATTGTTCCAAAATTTAGGCTCTCTGGAATGCACAATTTTCTAAATCAAAATTTTAAAGAACTCACACGCTGTGGGGCTCTTCCCCAAAAAACAATTTTTTGTTTTTCATAAAAAGAAAATAGAAAGATTGGGTAACTTTAGGTAATGCGAACTCCGACCAACGACATTATCCTGAAGCGGCCGTGGTTATCACTAAGGTGATGGTTATGGCACGGCTCGTTTTCGCTACACGTCTTATTATGTCTTTTTGGGTGCTCGAGCGGTACCTCCCGCAGCAAGATGGCGCCACCGTTCACACTGCAAGACAACGTTTTTGATAATCGTTTAATAAGTAGACTAATAATAATTGCCGGAAGCTGGAGCGTAGGAGTTTGGTTAGAATGCTAGACTGCATCACAAATTTCTTCAATTTTACTCCGGGTGACGGTTAACTTAGGTCATCCGCCCGCATCTTCCTCGCAAGGCAACGACAAACCAGCGAGGCACTTCCCATGATGGTTTAAATGGTAGGTAATACCGAACAATGTGGCACTATAGCCTCTCCCATCTTTTCCCCATTTACTGCAGAATGTTGTTAGTGGCATAAAAAAACCTATTTTACAAGCTACTGTAGTGTGGAGTTTTTGTTTGCAGTTAGGATTCATCGCAGGTAATTACGGAACTCACCAACAGCAAAATGCAATTTAATTAGGGGAAACCTTAAGCAACTATTTTATATTTGTTATATTTGAGCAATATGAATTATGATAAATGGATAACAACAAGATAGAGCCACTTATGTATTTCAGCTATTTTCTTTAATATCTTTGTATGGCGCAGCAAATAAATAGGATATATCTGTATGACGCGTTGCACATGCCCTTTTTCGGAGTAATCAACATTCATACATTAATTTTTATTCATTAATATTATTTTTTTCACTACTAGTAATATGGCGTAGCATTTTGACACATAATAGAATGCTGTGAAATTCAATTTCTCTACCTTTGCTCACTGACAGGTAACTAATTTTTCATTATTAACCACTGGTAAATAATGAACAAATTTATATTTTTTGATAATCCCGTGACAGTTTTAAAGAGAACGTTTTTAGCTCGATTTAATATAATGGAGAGATTCTATTTAATGGTATTTTATGCATAAAACAGTTGTTTAAATAAATTAATTTAATTTTAAAAACTTTGGTGTATTTGAATATACGTTTTTCGCGCCGTAATAAATGACAACTCTGTCAATATCAATTTCACCTATAATACAACCACACAACGTAAAAAAGAGAAAATTGTTAATAATTTCAGTATTTTAGATGAAACCAGTTCTTAAAAACAATGTTTTTGAATACCAATTATGATTTAACAATTTTCAAACAACTGTCATGCCAGCAAAACAAAAAACTGTCATTTGTTTTATAATTTGAAATAAACAGGGATTTAAGTTAAAATAGCCTTTTTTCGACAATTATAAGGGTTTATATCACTAGTAGTGAAAAAAAAAAGTATATACGCCTCGGTAGAAAAGTCTTATAGCCCTCGGGCCTTACATCCCTCGGCGCTACGCGCCTCGAGATCTAACCTTAGCCCTCAGGCTATAACAGTAGACTTTTCTACCTTGGTGTGTAATATACTATTTTTAAACAGGAAACGCCACTACTTCTAAAGTATAGTAAGGTCTAGATAAAGTGCTTTGCTTATTTTTGTTTCTTTTGCTGAAAATTTTATAGCGTGGTTAATCTTTATCGGGTGTAACAGACCACCCTCGCACTATCTTTTACAGCTAAACTATTGAACCTACACGAATGGGATGCAAAATTTGTTATATAAATCGTACCCGAGGTATTCACTAAAAATATTTAGAAATTGTTTAGAGCTCCGGAAAGGGTAGTTTTGTAGGGGCTAGGAGGGTCAACTTATACCTCATGTAAAAAGTCTTTTTAAACCCAACAACTTAAAAAATATATCGCTAGCTTAAACCGTTTCAAAATGGCGGTCAGTTATATCAAAATAGCGGTCATTACATCCACCTTTTCCAAACCGCACATGAACTATTGTACCAAGAAAATTGGTAGTGATTTGAAAGTCCTTTAAATTAGCTTTCCAACGATGTACCACATGAAGACAAAAATTAAATGTTAGTACCCCCCCTTCCCCTCAAAAGAGCGGGAACATTCATAAGGTATTATCTCAAAAATCTTAAAACGGACAACGAGTCGACTAAAACCTCATTTTAAAGGTACCATTAAACTGAGAAATTTTTGTATATAAAGTTTTTCGGTATCTCTCACCTTTACAAACTGGCGGCTCAATTCATAAAAATTTACTTCCTATAATCGGATTAATCGCGCCCTCTACCGCATCTAAGGCAGTGAAACATAATTTTTTTGCTGATTTTTAAAGTCTATTCACATAACATTTAAATCCATGTGCCAGTTGGAGTTGGACATTTCAACATCGCGCTCGCACTAAACTTTTATTATACCCTGCACTTTTCTGTTCAACTCCAACTCGCACATGGATTTAATTGTTATGTAAATAGACTTTATAAATCAGCAAAACAATGTCTGTTTCACTGCCTTAGATGCGGTAGAGGGGGCGATTCCACCGATTATAAATTTTTATCAATTGAGCCGCCATTTTGTAACGGTGAGAGATATCGAAAAATTATAAATAGAAAAATTGTTCAGTTTAATGGGACCTTTAAAATGAAATATTATTTGACTTTTTATCCTATTTAAGATTTTTGAGATAACATCTTTTGAATGTTCCCGCTCTTTTGAGGAGGAGATGGAGTACTAACATTTAGTTTTTGTTCTCATGTGAGACATCGTTGGAAAGCTAATTTAATAGATTTCAAAATTCATTACTAATTTTCTTCGGTACAATAGTTCATGTGCGGTTGGGAAAAGGTTTATGTAACGGTCGCTTTTTTGATATAATTTACCACCATTTTGAAACGGTTTAAGCTTGCGATATTTTCCTTTTTTTAAGTTGTATGGTTTAAAAAGACCTTTCAAATGAGGTATAAGTTGACCCACCTTCGTATTTGAATATCTCGAGAAACCCCCGTAGCATCCTCCTCCAAAACTACCCTTTCCGGAGCCCCAGAGGATTTCTAAATATTTCCAGTGAATACCTCGTGTACGATTTATATAACAAATTTTTTATCCCATCTGTGTAGGTTCAATAGTTTAGCCGTAAAAGATAGTGCGTGGGTGGTCTGTTACACCCTATGGCGAAACAACAGCAAATTATTGGCTCGGCTCGTTTGTTCAATTTCTTATTTTACAGATCATTGATCATAAAATCGTAAAACATGTTAGTAAAAGACGAACTGCAAAATTTAGCAAATGATTATCAGTTTAATTTCAGCAATTACATGCTGAATGGAAGAACTTATTTTGTTTCTCCCGTCCTATTTCGAAACACTCTTACAAGAACAATTTCTTTCTGTCTGATTAAAATAATTAAAAAATACAATCTGAAATAATTTCTGTTAAAAACTTGCAAAAAGTTTGTAGTATTTTGAACTATTTCTTATGAAATTATCGTATTACTGCTGTTATTGCTGTAAGAATTTATTTTTAACCTTTGCTTGGTTTTAAAAAATTATTTTTATTTTCCCTTAAATCAGTCCGACACAGCTAGTTTTATTAATTTTACCTAAAAACTGCAAACGTACAAGTTTTTAATACAAGCGTGATTATTTAGGATCTGCACTATTTTATACCTATTTATGGCAGCTTTCTAAGAAATAAATATCATGATATTACATTCGAAATTAGTTTAAATAACTTGCTGTGACGAAATGATTTTCTACAGTATTCGTTTTGATATGTCACATATTAAATTTAAAGGCGATGCCATTGAAACTCATATAAAGGTTATAAATCCCTTCAAGAAACTAAACCAATTAAAAGTTAGCGTCGCCCCGTCAGTTTCAAACTAGAGCGTGTGAATGGAATGGACATTTCATCGAATCAGACATTTCGTTCGAACAGAATTTTGTACGCCTACAAGGCTTGTAAACTCAATGCTTCAATAAAATTGGACACGTGAAAATAGAATTCATTTACATTAAAATGAAAATCGGAAATGAAATTCGAAGTTTTTTCATTTTGCATCTTTTTCATCTTAAATATTGGCAGTATTTGATATTTTCCGGTTCTGCGGGTTTTCCAGGTCACTGCGGACATTCAATGACTGTGTCACTTCCGTGTCGATAAGAGCGGGAAGAAAGTAGAGAAATTCGTTAAATATATTAATAATAATCTCATTTTTAAGCCTGTCCCATCATCGAACTCTTCGTGAATGACAGTCTTTCCGGAGTTTCTAACTTTTAAGCCCTTCTTCTGTAATTAAAGTAAATTATTAAATTCTTAAGTTAAATCAATTTCTGCCAAGATATAATCTCTTATTAAAAGCATTTCTAAATGCATTTTCAGTTCCAAGTCAAATGTAATCTCGTTTGACTCGTAATTAAATTTTAAAAGCAGGTACCTAATCCGATTTCATTGTGTAATCAATTTTAGGGGAAACATTCTGCCATACCCTCCACATAATGGATTCGAAGGGAACCAGTGTCTTAGTCAATAAAAAGTGCACTACCGAAAAAGAATGCCAACGGACAAAAGTTGGATGCGTTGAAATCGACATGCAAACTGTAAGTACCTTTTTATACGTATTCTGTTATTTTAGCTGAAATAAAATTAGTAAAAAGCCATTAATTAAAGTAAAGAAACTTTATATGTATCTTCTTCGCTGTTGGTATGCTCGACAAACAGAAAAACTAAAAAGTACGCAAAAATCGTTCCATCGACGTTAATATTCGTTTCACCAAAAAAGTACTGGAAGTAAAAGTTGTTAAGGTAAAACAAACACAATATTGCTAACATTTAATTTTATTTTGTATGGAGCGTCCTAAATAACACAAAACTTCATTGCTGTAAAGCATAACTGCTACAATAATTATCAAAAGACGATATTAGCAGAAGGAGAGAGCAGATTCAATGGGAAAACTAATATCCCAACTTCACTTTTTTTGAATTAGAACTAAAAAATTTTCAAAATTGTTTTAAGATAGGAAATCAAATTGATATCAGCAGGATGGTTGAAAAACTGAAGTAAACACTTTCTGAATAAGTTTGCCTGTTGTCTGGCTTGTTATTAGATAAAACGTTTAAAAGAACCTAAATTTATTCTACACAATTTCGTTTTTAAGCAAACACTAATATATTGCAATGATATGCGTGGTCTTGTATTTACTAGAAAACAATTCCCTACATGCCTGTAATTCACGCAATTCCAAATTATATTTTCTATGAGACTCTTTATTAACTTTCTCAGGGTCGTTATTAAGCTTGGAAGTACAGTTATTACTGATTATGAATCAAAAAGAAAAATACAGAGAATAATATCAACGTTACAAAAGGTTTTATTCAATAAATCAATTTTTTGATCAAATTTTCGAAAAATCAAACAATTTCTACTAAATACTATTGTTCTTAAAACCGAACACTTATCTTTGTGTCTCCTTATTGAGATATCCTTCACTCGATAATCATTGAATGTTCAACTCCCTCTTCTCTGGTTTTCAGGCTCCTCAAAATCACAGCACTCGCCTTTGGTTAGAATCCTTCTCCGCTGTAGCACCAATATGTAATGGACTGCTTTTATGTTAATTTATACTTGGCTTTTCTATTATCATAACTGGAAACTCGTTCTGGATCGCTTTGTATTTATTTATTCTTTTGGATTTTCCACAATTCGTTGACAAACACTTGTATCCGTTTTATAATAGGTTCTTTTAAATTCAAAACCACTTTTATATTACTTTAAACTCGTTTTTCTTCTTTATTCATTCAGAGAATCTAGAATCCTCTGTCTTTGTTTACAAAGACGAGCCGTAACTAATTAAACAAATTTTCCATTCTTTTGTCTTCTCTCTTGATTCCCATTTTTGAAAAAACAAATAAATCTCATGACAATGAGTACTCTTTGATACATTTGTCATATTGACATTCAAATCTATATCCCCCACAAATGACATTTCACAATGCACAAACAAGTAAGTCTAAAAAGTTCTTATAAATTAAACCTTTTAAAACAATTCTGAACTATTTAATAATTAAAAGTAACATAAACAATAATCGTATCAATTTGATTGTGTTCTTCTTTCTTTCAGATTAAACAAAACTTCATAAACATGAAAATACAAACGATGAAATGACAACCACATTATTTGAATGTTAAAAACAAGAAATTATAGCAATAATACGCAACCCTGAGTTTGAAAGTTTGAATACCAAAATCTTACAGTCTTCATAAACCTCCAAACGTAAATTGAATTGTAACAAGCATCCCAAAAATTGCCTTCCAGGAACTACAATACTCCAGACAAATCAAACACCTCCAAATATCATAGCAATATTTTGCTATGTGTAATAATTTTTAATATCAAGTTTAATACCTCCTAAGCAAAAGCAATTTCCCATTTCTATAAAAAATATTTTCTAACATTAAGAATTTAGATTTAAAACGCTCAAACTGGTAAAAGTTTTTAAATTGGATTCTGAAAACTGGTATTCTTGTCACTCGCTGACAGTTTGTTCCTTTAGTTGGCTGTGGTTTGTAGTTTCATCTGATGGCGGAATTGCGGTGTTTAATGTATTTTGGTTAACGATTTGCTGGTTCCCGCTGATTGGTATTGATTTTCCACGTCGTAACTGAGTTCTAATGATCTCACAAGACGTTCATACATTTCTGTCTCTATCAAATTATCATTAGAAGATGCGACCTCATAATTTAAGTAAAACATTATTATTTTTTACCGCAAAAAACAGTGTTATACCTAAAGATAGAAATTGTATTTTATTTTATGTAGAATACGATGGTATTAACTTGAATTATAACCGTAATATACACAGTGGCAAGGAAAACCCCGGCCACTTTTCTTGCGGCGATCAAGAAATGGCGCTTTAGTAAAGAAAAATTCGCAGAATTCAAGACGTTTTAGTTATTAAATACGTCCTATATTAAATCAAAACAACCAAAGCGTATTGGATTCTGCGTTGTTGCCAGTATTTTAATTTAATTTTTCTTTACTAAAGCGCTATCTCTTGACCGCCGCAAGAAAAGTGGCAGGGTTTTCCTAGCCACTCTATACTACATACTACATACAGTGTATCGAATCGTTTGACAGAATATAAAAAATGCTTTTAAAAAGAAGAAAAAATGTATGCGACAGTCTCCTATAGAGCAAAAAAAAGAAATGTGTGTCGAACACGGAAGTTCTAAGTGAAACTTCGTAACGTGTTTTCACTGAAATTATTTTTTAAATTCTATAAGTTAACAGAAACCGAAATTCGCAATTAGCAGCCCAAAACCCTCAAATATCAATTTTCATGCACATCGGATAACGTTACAAAGTAATTCCGCCATATTCCATCCGCCATCTTGAATGTTATAATTTAGGTTTTAGATTCGTAATTAGCAACCCCAATACCTATAGAATACCAATTTTTATGCACATCAGATAACGTTAAAATTCCGCCATATTAAATCCGACATTTTGAATTTAGATAGCCACGACTACTTTTTCGTTTTATACTTATTTTGGTACTATTTTTATTAAGTTTTTCATCAAAAAGAAATAATTTCGCAGCCATCTGCAATGCAAATTAAATACATTATTACATAAAAATCCGTGTTCTCGAGGTCACAAAGTAGGTCTTTAATTCTATTACAGCAACATTTTTGTTAGAAGAGTAGAATACAAAATAGAGTACATTACTGCTAATCGCATTACTAAACGTTAAATACGTTCCAGTTACTTCTTTTAAAGTGGAAAGATCTTTTTCACCCTAAAACAATATATAAACTGACAGCGGACACAGCTTACACTCAGGGAGTTAAATTTATATTTTTGATTTTAAATTCTATTGTTGGTTGTTGAATAAATTTTATAAATAACATTTTTATTTTAGCTGAAATTATAACTGTTAATTTTTAAAATGTATTTTTTTCTACTTTCTTGCTTCTTATTTTCAATCCCAGCCCTAGTTATAAAAGCTCTATGTAGTAAAATTTTAATAATGTTTTCTGTGCAGTACTTTTTTAGTATCTTTATACTAAACGCGGCGATCTTTCACTTTACTCAACGTACTGACCTTACCTAAATATTGGGATGTAACATCTAAAAATTATTTCGGCTGCCTTATACATTTAATTTATGGGTATCAATTTAACAGTCCAAACAATTTCGGAAGGAAAAGGGTGCAATGTTTGTAATCAGCGGTTAAGGCCGCTGGTTTCGGTGCTGCTTTGCCCAACCTGCCAAGTTCCCGTCCCATACTCGTCATGGATATTTGCGGTCGTTGTCTGTTAGTTGGGGGCTAACAACCACGGCAGTTTATGCCCACGTAGTGCGTGCCAGAAAAAAAGGTTTTTTGTATGTTAAGGTAAAGAACAGTATCTCGCGTTGTAATGCAACTGCATTACGAATTTACATTGACTTTTATTAACTTAAGCTATGTAGATCGCTCATATATTTAATAATAGAATATTTAAGAGCTTATGAAGAGAAGGCGTGTGTCTTTTTTTTCTATTTTGCGGGTTAGGGTTAATGTCATAAATAAATGCCGTCATAAAAACGCGCTCGGGAACATCGAAAGGCATTACACAAAAAATGGTTTTGAGTTAATAAAACACGTTACCGAAAACCAAAACAATTTTCTAGGGCATTAAAAAATATAGAAGTAGGATATTGTTCAATAAATTGGAACATTCTACCTGCTCTCTTAAAATGAGCTGCTTAAGTAATTTTTCAACCGGCGGTGGAATGTGTAAAAAGATCTTTCATTCTATACAGTAAATACAGGTATAATCGGTAATATATGCAGTATTGCTGGTATTTAATAGCAATAATGTACATTGATTAATTTCGGGTGGAGGGGCCAAAACCGACCCATGAGTGCATCACTTAAACGAACAACCACTTTATTAAGTATAATTGACTCTGCATAAGTAGTTTATTACATTTTACAATTGAATACATTAAGCTCGATTTTTTTACAATTATGTAAATTATGCTCCTATCTTCTTAAAAAGAATGTAATGCAAACAGCTAAAAGAAGAATAAATACTATACATGCGCGCTTATGATTTCAGTAAACAAACATATTTACTGAATGCATGGTTATGTTTAAAAATATATAATACTACTGAAAGCAATATATGTATAACATTTCGACGCAGCCTATTTATTATTTCTTGCTAAAGAACTATACAAAAACAGCGTTAAACGTAGTTCACGGGTTCTGCTAATATTATATTAATTCTATTAAAAGAAATTTTATCACATAATGTGATATAACATATAAACATTATCTGATATAATTTCTGATAACTACCTATAAAAAAACTAAATAAATAAATGAAATGACCGCCGCTGTGTCAAATGTGCAAGGCTTACATAATAACCAAGGTCGGTCAATATCAACCTAACTAACCTAACATCGCGAACCGCGATAAATACTGAACTCGGTATGTTTAAATTCCGAGCATCTGTCCGCAATCAAACAGATAACTTAAAATGAAAAGTTTCATTGCGTGAAAGAAATTGTACCAACATACTTGATGAATCTATCACAACATAAATATTTCTGTAATAGAAGTACAGATTTAGTTGGAGATGTTAAATGTACTATTAAACGAAGTAGGCTGGTAGGAAATAAAAGCAGCAATGTTTAGTCGCAGAGGTCCCAGATCCGCAGACATAGTCTCCTGCGATGGCTACTAAAAATAACATTCAGTTGATTTCTTTCTTGCCTAGACCTTCGATGAGATCTGACAAGAGCGGGTTAATCTACAAAACAACCATATTAAAACTTTCTAGCCACCTGAACGATTTGCTACTATTGCTTTTATTTAACGCAACATTTATTAGTAGTTAGAACCATGGTTAGAACAAACTAATCTAAAACAGAAATCTAACAAATAGGTGCGACAATCTCACAAGGAACTAACTTTTAACCAACATTTTTATGGTTAGCATCTCATTTAAACAAAATTATATTTAAATTATTTCTACCAAGAAAAGCCACATAAAAATACCAGGTTCTCAATTTATGGCACTCAACACCCCGATGGTAAGGCCCATGGAGGAACTGCCATTATTATTAAAAACTTGATGAAACACCACCCATTAAACAATTATCAACAAGAAAATATCCAAGCGATCAGTATTACTGTAGAAGATTGGCTTGGCCCACTAACAATAGCAGCTGTCTACTGTTCTCCAAAACACTCAATTAAAAAAGAACAATTTGAACATTTTTATAGCTTCCATGGCCATCGATTTATTGCTGGGGGAGACTACAAAGCGGAGCATCCCTAATGGGTATCGCGACTCACTACATCCAAAAGCCAAGAATTACTGAAGGCAATGCAGAAAAATAATTTACGGCACCTATCGACGGGACAGCCAACCTACTGACCTACTGGCCGAAGAAAAACACCGGACGTAATAGACTTCTGTGTAGTCAAAGGAGTACCTAATAACTATCTCAAGGCAGAATCTAGCCTTGAACTATCGTCGGACCACTCCCCAGTAATAGTCACCGTAAGTTCGAAGGTACTTAGCAAAATCAAAACCCCAACTTTATGCTCTAAGAAAACAAATTGGGAAAACTTTAGATATTTGGTGGAAGAAAATCTAACTACAAAAATCCCACTAAAGACAGTAACTGACATTGAAGAAGCAGTAGAACATCTGAATAAAACCACGCAGCAGGCAGCATGGAACTCTACAGCAGAACCAAAAGAAAATGATACAGGGATACATGTCCTGCCACCATTAAACAAAAAATTGCTGAGAAACGCAAACTAAGGAAACGGTGGCAAAAACAATATCTCCTCATGATAAATCCAAATTCAGTAAAGCAGTGAAGATATTAAAAAAGCTCCCAAACGAGGATAAAAATAGCTACCTCAATCAGAACAAACTAAATACCTCGGAATCCATCTTGATGGACGCTTGAACTAGTGCAAGCACATATTCACAAAAAGGAAGCAACTGGGACTGAAGCTCAGTAAAATCTACTGGATGATCGGTAGGAAGTCGAAACTTTCATTGGAAAACAAACTATTAATTTACAAATCTATTCTAAAACCTGTGTGGACATATGGAATACAACTATGTGCTTGAGCTTCCAACTCTAACTTAGAAATTCTGGAAAGAGGAAACAAGGTACGTAGAGATCCAGCTGCTGCAGAGCTTTTGCAGTAGATTCCTGTGCTGTGTCGCTCCGAAGCGGAAACTTGCTCTCGATTAAAAAGCAGGGCTCTTGAAGGAGTCGGGGAGGATTTTTGGCTTTTAACCGCTCGTTCGTTTGATCTGAAGGCAGGTGCAGGTGCTTGTGGTGCTGGAAGGGCTTCGTCCAGACTTAATGAAGCTGCTGTTTTGCGGGCTTTGCCAAGACTTGGTGCAGTTGCTGCTGTGCTCTTAAAAGGGCTTGCCGTGCTTGGAAGCTTAGCTATAACCTGGTGTAGCCGCTGCTGGTTCGCTATTAAAGAAGCTCGCGTTGTTGGGGCGCTTCATTTAAACCTAGTGTAGCCGCCGTTTTGCTGTAAGTGGTTCTTGGTACTGGCGGTCTTTGGGCCGCAACCTTGCCCTTGATTGGAAGCTGGGCTCTTCCAGGACCTGGCAAGAATGGTTATTTTGCCTTGAACTGGAAGTTAATACTTGATCTTTTAGGCAGGTTCTCGAACGTCATTTCTTTGCATCGTTCTGATCGATTGTGAACATTGAAATGCAAAAAGAATACACTTTTTTAAATTATATTATTTTATTTTATTTGTACATCGCTAAATTCGATTCAAAACTTTTTCCTCTTCTTTCTCTTATTGAATATGACTTATGGTATGTTCTTTTTTTTCTTTCTCTTGTTGAATAAGCCTTTATCTCAAACATTTACTTTATCTTTCTTTTCTTTATTTCTGCGACGACGTTGATTGCCAGTATTCTTTCCAGCGCTTTGGCGGTCTCCCTGTAGATCTTTTCCTGTATGCTAGGTTTTCCGTCTTGTGCTATTCGGGCTAGCCTGATCATGTTTATCCAATTAACGTGCTCATTCTGCCTGCGTCTTCTCTGTGTATCACACAATGTCATCTGTCTTACGTTGTTGGCGTATGACATAGCTTCGTACTCTGTTCCATATTATCTTTCCTGCTATATCCCTAAGATTTTTATTTCAGCTGTTCCACGGATTAACTCTTGTAGGTGCTATTAGTCATTATTTGTTGCACGCACGCTTTATAAGTACGTGTTTTACATTCGGTGAGTATGTCTTTGTTTCTCCACGCGCATTCTCTTAAGCAGCTAGCTACTGCTGCAGCTTTGTTAATTTGATCTTGTATTTCATTTGTTAGATCTCTATAGCTAGAATTTGTCGCACCTGACATTACCTGTTCTACTGTTTTGTTAATCACTACCAACTTGGTCCCCTTGATTTAGCCATGCATTTAATTTTTAGGTTGAGATTTTCATATCGTATTTTTGCTGCTTCCAATTGGAATGCGCATACAAGCCTTTGCAGGTCGTTTTTGCATTCTGGGAAAACAGCGGCGTCATCAGTATAGCAGACGATCTTGACTTCCTTTAAATGTTCTGTATCCATTTCCGACTATCCATATTCCTTCAATAATCCTATTTTAGTCCGGGAGTCCAGGGCGAAATCACTGAGTCCGTGGGGTCCAGAATTTTGCTGCTTACTCAACTCAAAACTGTGCGTCTGGCGGTTCTTAGTTGGGCCCTTATTTGTAGGCAGCTGTATCAAAATTGTAAATTTTTGTCGGTTTGGGCTCATAAGGTACAAACAAAAGTGAGGCGTCATTTGTTAGCTTACACAATGTACTTTCTTTATTCAAATGGGCAGACGAAATAAAGTTTCTTAAGACTTTTTTGTGTTCTTTATCATCTTCACCCAAAATTTTTATATTTGCACACTTAACAACGCAATACGTATCTCTGCAGAATCTCGTCCGAATGCGAACAATTTACTTTACAAATGAAATAGTTTGCATTGTAATTCGGTTTATATAGGCCAGACAATTTGAAATTTTGTTATAAGGTATAAACAACACGTGCGTTGTTACAAATACAAACACCCACACAAATACAGTGACGATCAACACTTAGTAGAACACAATCATTTAATGACATCTAATAACACTATAAAATGTTTACACTTTTGTGATGAAAAACGTAAATTAATTATACTAGAAGATCTTGAAATTCACAAACGTTTAAACACTGTACCGTTAATGAATGAGCAAATTGATCTCTTAAATTCTCCTCTATTGGACGTTTTGGAATAAGAAATCAAGTCATCTGCAGACAATTACCGAGATCAAGTCACCAAGTTCTATTGTTGTTACAACAAAACTATTTTACTGTTTACTTTATAACATTTGACAATGGCATGCAAACATGTCGAAATACGTACAAGTTAAAAACAAATAAATATTGTTGAAGTAATAAAGTATTTTACTTCAACGAAGTAAAGCTACAACTTATAAATAAATCTACGTAGGCTGATTTTCATAGTCCGATTTTATAGTATTTGAAGAGTACAGGGAAAAAACGTGCAATGTCATTTTTGTTAAATTTTCAGGAGAGCCGTTTTAAAGTTAAAAACCCCGAATCTGCCATAATTCTTTGTTTTGAACAAAACAGACTTGCTTATTGCAGTCTTATATGATTAAGGGTTCTATTTCGCTTTATAAAAATGTGTTATTTTTTTTTTGTTTTTATTATATCAATAAACTATAACAAAACTACAGTAAATACAGGGTAAAAACGTGCTAACTCAAAATAACTAATCTATTACAAACAGAAAACACAAGATCAATATTTTGGAATACTTAATACTTTGTAGTATATTTTATTTCTTCACTTTTGTAGTTTTTGGTTTCTGTTTCTTTTTTTTTTCTTTAATGGTAATTTCGGCAAATTTGTAAAAAATTCCTTTGCAGCCAGTCCAGTCCGCAAAAAGATTTTAATTCCTACAGATTAAGATATTTTTCTCCTGAAATGGGTATCCTTTCTGTAAGTATATGGAACATAAATTAATTAAGTACTTTTGAATAATGTACGACAACCTACCATTATATGCTCTTGCTGGATAAAGAAATTCGTTGGGTGCAGGTAGTGAATTTGGAATGAGTTTCTCTTTAACTTGGGTTACCAGAGATGATACCCACATTCCATTGTAAGTGTCACGGTGTTTAATTAATCTTGAATTCTCTTGGCTAATTTCAAGTTCCCTTATTGGCCGGGATAAAAATGGACACACTTTTAAATAGAATGGTGCCAAAAACTTTTCCCAATCTCTTACAATGCTGTGGTCGACCTGTTCTATTTTAAATGGCGATGGTCGGTGTCTAGCTTCTTTAAATATTTGAACCCAATCATTTGGTAACTCGGTCCTGCTTTTGCAGTTGATTAAACCCATATTTTTATCGCACTCTAAATAAGAGTGGCCCCGTATGGGAAAAACAACCGTAACATTTTCAAATCGTCGCATCGTATGAACGAGGTAGTGGAGGTATCGAAAAAATGTATAGTTTTTATTCTGCCCTCCACAAGAATCACAGAATATGATAAAAGTTTTAATTTCTTGTGATAGGTGATTCATCACATAGTTATGTACAAACGAACACACTTCATTTGCTCCTTTTCTGGCAACATCTTCGGTATAAGTGTAGAACACAGAATCAGCATTGCAAAGTCTGTGTATATTAAAAGAAAAGAAGAATAATTGCCGTTTATAGTAAACTTCACCGGTCGGAATGTTCGGAATCGGTAGATTTTTTTGGAAATCCATTGAAATTGCTTCAGTAGTAAATGTTTTCAAACTCTCATTGCGAGCAGCTCTTTTTCTTGTATAAAACACATTAGCCTTTTTCTTATGCACTTGGTTTGCAATCGTCAGATTGCGTAATTCAGTGTGAATGTCGTCTTTCTCTTGAAGGTTTAAATTTTCCAAAATTTTTGCATTAAGTGCCTTAGATGTAGTATCAAATTCGTCACAAGTGCTGCACGTATCGCTTCTAGGATACCCAAATGAAATATTGAACTTGGTATTGAAAATCATCCTATAAGTTTCGTAAGATACGCGGTTATGAGGATATTTTTCTTTATACATTTCGTGCATTTTCCTGACATTAAGTTCCTCTGGGAGATAGACTTTTTTGGATTTTTCTATGCTATAATCGCTTGTTCTTCCTTTATAGGATCTTATGTGCTTGCACACCGTTTTTTGAAATTCTTCTGGTAGCTTACGATGCTGTGAAGCATGCTTCCCTCTTCTGTCCACTGGCGCTTCACCTTTCATTTTTAAAGACCTATGTATAGTTTGAATCCTTCTTCTAGTTACACCATGTATTGAAGTGAATGCTTTAAGCACACAGGAACGTCTACAAGAGAATTATCTCTCATAACACGCACTTTATAAAAATAAGAAGCAGTTCGATACCGCGCATCTTCAACAGCGAGTCGATTTCGTCTCTGCGTAACTGGAGTAATTGTTATTAATCCAGTAAGGTATAAGCTTTGCGCATTCCAAGACTCCATGTTGTTGAAGTTTCTAAGTATTCTTAATCTTTCAGTTGCAGAAACAACACTAAAACACTGAAATCGTTTGCATTGGCAATCCGGACCTTCTTCATGGCCCTGAAGACGAAGTTTTTTAGCTACTTCCGACAATCTGCCCGTCTTCTTCCGTTTCTTAGTTAATGATAACCCCAAACATGGTTGTTCTTCGCCTTCTGACGACGCCATAACCACAATTTTACAACACTATGTTGCGGTAGCACGTAAAACATCAACTAAAACTCAGTAATGTAATCACATGACCATGAATATAATTTACACTTAACACGTTTTATTACGGTTTCGCGCGGACTAAGCACGTTCTTTCCCTGTATAGGTTTTAGAAAACCGTCAATATCTCTTGGCCTATAGCGTTCTATTCCTGGACATAAATTTAGTGGATAGTACATGGCTTAAACTATAAGATGGCGCAGGTATCTCATTTTGCGAAAAAAATGACTGCACGTTTTTTCCCTGTACTCTTCATTTGCAAATGATCGATATATGTAACTTTCGCCAACAAGAATACATTTCCAGCAAACTACAGCTAACGCAACACCTGATTATTATATTTAATTTCTTAGAAGTTGTTTTAGGGTTATTATAAAATAAACGGTATCTTTTTAGAGCGTGTTCCTTTCACGAAGAGAAGATGAAAGGTTAGTATTAACATGGCTCCGGCTTCGTTTAAAAATTGCGCAATACGGATGCATGTTTATGTGGCATAAGTGGACCATATAGCACTCAGTTTTGTCCTTCTCCAGTGGCGTAGCTACAGGTATATTTGTGGATGTTTAAGAAGAAACAAATGGTACGCCGCTGTTATTGTAGATTTTGATAAAATGTTTAAAATATCCAACTAATTTATAACTGAAAAAGTTTGTTGAATTTATTCCTGTCATTAACCGTTTCCGTGTAAAACAAACTTTGAAGATGAACAACATGACAAAAAATACCTCAATGGTCAACTAATTTATGATCGTGATTACCTTTCCCATTTTTTTTCTCCATAATAAGCTGTTTTCATGGAAAACATACTTAAAAGAATAAAAACATTACTCGATTGTTTTGACTTTTTAGTCATGTTTTTCATCTCCCAAAAGTGTTTTGCAATAAAACGGTTAATGATAGGAAAAATACGCAGGAAACCCTTCTAATAATAAATTAGTTGGACATTTTGAAAATTGTATCAAAATCTAAAAACAACAGTGGCGTACCATTTTCTTCCTTCTTAAATATCCACATACACCCCTGTAGCTACGCCATTGAAAAAGAAGAAAAACTGACTGCTATAGTTCGCTTATGCGACATGAATATACATACGTATTGCGTAACTTTTAAAATTTAATTTGCAATCATTTCCGAATAATTCAAAAAAATCATTATTATTACAAGTTTTAACACCCTGTATCTCAAAGCATTTACAAACCCATTAATAACTTTTTATATTATTTTCATAAAAAGAACAGGCTCTTGAAAGGATACTGTTTATTTTGAATCACCCTATATATGGTCCCCAAATTTTTAAGTAGTGTTAATTTCATTTTATAATCTACACGGAAAGATTGTTTTGTTAAAATTTAAACACTTTTCAATCCACGCACATAAGTGTTATATATTTTTCCACCATGATGTAGAGCAATCTTAGTTTTGCTTATCAGATTGTGCTTTGACTCAAAGGACTTATGACGAATGAAAATACAAAATATTGTGCCACATTGTTCTTTTTTTACTTTAATCTTATATTTACTTGTACAGACCCTTTGCCACTGCTTTGAAGTTTTCTAATAAAATGTTGAAATGCGTAAGATATGTTTTTTAAGATTTCTTGGAATGGCAAGTGAAAAGAAAAACACAAATTGTTATTATAATTCTCCTGTATAAAAAAAATAGTCTTTTCCTTATTATTAAGTGGTTTGCTGTTCAACATTAAAGCTATTATCACAACTTTTTATTTATTGTTTTATAAATGTATTTTTATTTCTCAAAGCGCTTTTTTAAAATATGCTTTTGTATTTTTCCCGACTGTGTTTTAGGAAACGCATCCACTATTTTTAATCGACTAGGTGTTTTAAAATTTGCAATTTTACTTCTGCAAAATTCAATTAAAGATTGCTTTGTGAGTTTGGAACCTTCTTTTAATCTAACGCATGCGCATACTTCCTCACCGAGCCTTTCATGAGATAAACCGATAACCTAAAACAGATACTCGGTATAAAATTGAATATTAAACCCAAAACATAAATTAAAAACCTGGGCTTCTAAAATATCTGGATGGGTGTTCAGGAAGTCTTCAATTTCTTTTGGATAAATATTTTCACCACCTCTTATAATCATGTCTTTTAATCTTCCAACTATTCTACCATATCCATCTTCTTGAAGAACGAATTGGTCACTAAAATTACGTAAACATTGAAAATGTGT
This sequence comes from Ctenicera cuprea, assembly GCA_958336395.1. NCBI lineage: Eukaryota > Metazoa > Arthropoda > Insecta > Coleoptera > Elateridae > Ctenicera > Ctenicera cuprea. Next base: position 27,978,451 of record OY284493.1, on the reverse strand, counting down.
TAATTTTCATATTTTTAGTGAATTTTACCCCGTTTTCAACCATTTATCACTGCTTATTGTTTCTTTTGTCTTTACTTCATCTTCCCAATAACCCAGCATTGTAACGTATCCTCGTATGTAAAGCTCACCTGGTGTTCCAATCGGGACTATCTTGCCATTTTCGTCAACAACTTTGGCTTCTAAATGATCTCCAATGTGTCCAACAGTGCTAGTTGATTTGTATTCATTTTCATCAACTGGCAGGGAATGAAAAACTACGGCAGTAGTTTCCGTTAATCCATAAACTGACTAGAAAAGATCGTTACTGAGAGAAGAAGACTATTTGAATAAGAAACATTTACTTTAACTTTTTTTACTTTTAAAACTTCTTTCATTTGGTTGAAAAGCTGAGGCGAACAAGGTGACCCACCAGAAACAGCTATTTCAGGATTAATATCTTCTTGTTGTTTCTTCTGAGTATTAATTAGATCTACAAACATGGTTGGTGTACCATTGACAACAGTACATCTGTAAACAACTATACTTTAATTGTCGAAAACATATATATTTAAACTAATACCGTTCTTCCTTTAGGGCTTCCAGATTTTTAATGGAATTGTATTTAGCTGATGGTATAACCATAGTTGCTCCAAAATTTAGAGCTGCACCAAAGGTGTTAGTATATCCAAACGCATGAAAAAAGGGTACTTGAACACAAATTTTATGGTGCTTTCGATCTAACTCAATTCGTTTTCCAACAGCAAATGAATTGTTGACAACGTTGAAATGACTTAGGACTACTGCTTTTGGCTTTCCTGTGGTTCCCTAGAATTTTTAATTAAAATTAATTTTTACCACCTAATGAAAAACTCACCGAGGTAAATTGAATGTTGATAGGTGCATCTGGTTGAATAAGGTGCTGATTTTCTCTTATACTACGTATACAATTTTGATTTGCTAGTGCCTGAACTTCACTGTAGTTGAATGTACCTCTGGAAATAACCAGTTATTCAAATTGTTTAAAACATTTTTTTATCTTGAAAAACAAATGAATCGGTCATTACATAAGGCCCAGAAAACGTGCAACAATCAAGTTTTGAGAAAAGTAAAAAAAAGTTTTTTCAAAAATGATTAATTATTTGGTAAGTTTGAAGTACTAAACGTTGGTTAAGGCTATGCGTATTAATTTTTTTTTAGAACATGAGGATTTTCTAACATCAATAAATAAAGGTTGTAGCATTGTAGTGTTTCTGCTCGGAGTAGTATGTAAAAAATATACTCAACTGAAATAACCTTTATTTAGAGTTACAAATTGTGAAATTAGTACAAAACGCATTATAAACTATCAATCACTTTCTACTTTTCCGTTTTCAGTTGGCCATTCAAAAAGCTCTTCGTAGAACTCTTGCAAACTATCCCCTTCTACGTCTTTAAGATACCGAGTAATTTTTTTCAAATTTGCCGCTTTTTGTCTTTAACAGTCGCACTGGGACCCTAACTGGGTACCCGGAGAATATGGAACAGGGGGGTTAGCGACTAACCCCAGGTTTTCTTGAATTCGGAACAGGGGGGTTAGCGACTAACCCCAGGTTTTTTTGAATTCGGAACAGGGGGGTTAGCGACTAACCCCCCAGGTTTTTTTGAATTCGGAACAGGGGGGTTAGCGACTAACCCCCCAGGTTTTTTTGAATTCGGAACAGGGGGGTTAGCGACTGACCCCAGGTTTTCTTGAATTCGGAACAGGGGGGTTAGCGACTGACCCCAGGTTTTCTTGAACTCGGGTAGGTTATTATTGTGAAATAGTTAGAAACTATAAAAGACACCTTTATCAGCACTGGACTCCACAACAACTGTAATGATACTGGTAAAAAGTCGCCAAAGTCGGGCACATCGGTATTATTACGGAGGCATAGGCATGTCGATCGTACTATGCGTTATAAAAACGTCCGGCGAAGGTCAAACATTTTACCAATTCCAACAAATTGTATGTCTACGGGTTGAAAAAATACGTAAAATAAATGTCCTAAAAGATTTTTGAAGACAAAGTAAAAATACGGAAGTAACGCTAAAAAAAATAAACTGGGGTCATTGCCTGACCCCCCTGTTCCAGGTGCGACTGTTAATTGGAATATTATTTGATGGATGTTCAGGTTTTTGTAAAAAAAAACCTTTACCCAGGGGGGTTGCGAATGCGAAAATGCTATTCAATCAATTCATTAACATAATCCTTTGCTGATACAATGCCCTTTTTAACTGCAAGAGAAAATGTTTAAAATGGAAACTGAAATGTTTTTTTTTCTCTGACTAGAAGAAAGTATTAGTTGCACATACTCTTTCATCGTGTATATTCTGCCGTACTGTTTAATCTTTCTCTTAACAGCAGCAACATTCCTCTTGCAAGTGCAACGAATTTACAAACGCCCTCTAATCGGAAAACACAGAACAATTGTTTAAAAACTCCAATTTCAACAAAAGTAACACACATTTTGACAACGCTATGGTTTTCGTATTGTTCATATCAGTCTGAAAGTATTGCCAATGTTGAACTTCCTTAAGCATCTCTCTTATATAGTCATAAATAAAGGAACAGACTTCATCTGGTCCTTTCTAGCCCAAGTCTTCGTGGCAAAAATGAAACCAAGATTTACATTCGCTTCGTAAATTATGTATATTGAATACGTCAACCGTTTATTATTAGCCGTCGAAAGTGGTTCAAAAACTCACTGTACTGAAGCTCATTGACTTATTGTACTCTGCATTTGTTTCATACCCTATCAAACCAGTCTCACTGATAAAGCTGTTGACGGACGCAACTTCTTTAGGATCTAAGAATTGAACCCCAAAGTGTAGTAGTCTTTTGACTTCCATAGCAAGCAAGGCATTCGCAGAGAATGGGAGATTTCGTCTTCCTCTCCACATAGTCTTCAGGTTATATTCTTTTCACCACAATAGTGTTGCGGTGTTTTCTGAGACAACAATGTCCCGTTAGAAATCCTATCATTATTCTCAAGTGATTCCTACGTAGTAGCAGAATAACTTCCGCCTTATCTTTACATGGGTCCCTCATGAACATCAGCGATTTCCTTAGTTTAAAACCCCCATCCAGTGTAAGCGATATTGTTTATATAGCAGGTCATTTATAGTCTTTTTCGCCACCTAATACGAAATACCGCACGTGGGTTAGGAACCCATCTGAGACTTTTCCGCTTCCCTTTCGGCTAACTGATCAGCATCTTCGTTTCCCTGTATGCCATGGTTTCCCGGTACCCACTCCAGGGTTAGTTACCATGTTGTAGTTTGCCGGTGTCATCATATCTTTGCGACACTTTTTTACTACTTTGGAGTGTATTTCTACAAGATTTTAAGACCGTCGTCTATTAACATATCCTCTCTGTACCATAACTTGTACCCAGGTTGTAGTTGCTATAACCTCCGCTTGGAAAACGGTTGTGAGTCTGTCCTGCCAGATCCAATACTATTTTCCGTTTTGGATTCCTCTGTAAGTCAAACTAATCCTACACGATATCTCAGCTCTTGAATTCTATCTTCCAATGGCCTTTTAGCTATCACCACCGTCGAAGACGTCCTAAAGTCAAAGACAGTTTTGTCTAACTGAGTACGTAGAATGCAGTTTTCTTCTATTTTATGAAAGATTTCAGTATGGTCTCTCCGCCTCCAGAGCATCTTCCCGTGACTATTTGCTTGTTATTCTGTATGCCTCCATAACTGCTTGCAATCCCACAACCAAATGTAGCTGAAGCAAGTCAAATCGCTTAAATGCAGTGGGCGTTGAGATCATCGCCCCTGTTATTCCTAGACAGCCAAGACGTTGTAGCTTGCCAAGCTTGTATTTCACAACTGTTTTTTCTGGTATGGTGGTTTCTAAGGTATACAACAAATGCATCATCCTTGGTTTTATTTCCCGCGTTTTCCCAATTATTCTTCTACAGGCCCGCCCATAAGGCCCGTGTCGCTTTGTTTATAATACTTTCCAAGTGGGAATTAGAGGTCAAGTTGGTGTCTAAATACACTCTCAAGTATTTGATTTCCATCTATTTTTGCAGACTCTGTCTATACATCTTTAGTCCCTTTACATCTTGAAGCTCTCTTTTTGGTGTGAGCGCTATGAGTGAGGTTATTTCCGGATTTACCAATAAGCTATCTGTTGTGCATCAATATTTTATGGTTCTTAGAGCTCGTTGCATCACATTTGAATCAACTTTCACGAATTTCTCACAAACTAGAATGGTGAGGTCATCCGCGTATTCTTGCACGTATATTGCCTTCTTCTCCAATTCCCAGAGAAGCCTGTCAACCACTAGGCACCACACAGCACAGGAGATAAAAATCACCCCTGAGCAGCCTTTGATTGCCCTTCCGGTTGCCTTCTCCAAAGAGGAACTTATTATTCTGTTGCTTCTGGGCGGAATTAATTATCTTGCGACTGCTCGCCTTAAAAGAGCTCGTTTGATGAATTCAACTGAGGTGTCATTAAAAGCCCCCTCTATATCAAAAAAGGCTGCTAGGGCAATTTCTTTAATAATTGGGTTTTCTCTACACTGGTTTGCAATAACATCAATTTTAGTGTAAATTTTTTCCTTGCGTAAATGAAAAGCTCTGCGGAAGTCATTTAACTTTTCGATTTGAGAGCTCCTCGCAAGTGCAGCATGTATCGGCCTAAGATCGTCCGAAAGATGTATTTCTAAAATTTGTATTTAACATTTTGAATTTCTTCACAATATTTTTCCAAAAATAAATATAACATCACTTTGAGATTTAGCTGGTCGTTTAAATACTTAATAACAAGCGTATAATGTTCTTCCTAGGTGGTAAAGGATTCTATATAATTTTTTATAAGCTGTACAAGACTATGAGGTTTGGCATTTCCAGAAACAGATTTTCCTGCCTTATTCTATCATTGTTTACTCCATTTAAAGACTTCTTTATAAATTTTTGTTAAAGCAAATGAAGTAGTAACTGTATATTTGCACATCTCTGCACGTGGTTCATTATTTGTCGTATTTTTCTTTAGATGTTTACGACGAACAGTTTCCAATGAATTGAAATTCTTTGTAAGCAAGCTTCCTGTCTATTTTTGGTATTAAAACTGCATTTCGCAAAGATTTGAGTTTTATTTTCATCTGGTATCTTACTTAGTAATTTATTTTTACACCTGTAATAGCAATATTATGCAATCATTGAAATATAAAGAGAATTATCCAGAAGTTATGTTTACTTATTTGCACGATACTGTCGGCGGTATAGCCGGTATAGTCTGTCCAAAACTTTTATGTGGCTACCGAATTATCTACCAAAAATGATTGGTGGTGCACGACTCGTCTACCTTTCAGTCAGGCAGTACTTACACTCTGAATATACTGCACAAACGTAAGTCGTTAAGCCTGAATGTATTTCAATTACTGTTTAACCTACGCTTGTAAAGCTAGACGCTAATGCACTCGCAAGTAGTTGCGGATTCGTACGGTTCCGCAGTTAAATCACCAACTGATTGCGTGGAAGAATACGGTTCCCGCAAAGAAAAGATTGAATATTTCCAGAGCCGCTCTTAAGTAAAATCATGATGAGCAATATTCCAATCTTAAATAATCTGTAAGCGCATGCCTTACTTTGCAATTTTGTAGATACAACTCTGAACTTACCTGGTTAGTTTTAAGCCCAATAATAAAAAAAATAGCAAAAATATAGTAACTGTTTATTCAGGAAATAAATACATTTTGCGTTTGTTTTAGCGGAAATAATAATTATTGGTTCTCTAACTTTCTGCAGCGTTTCTATATTCTTAGTTCCTATATCTATTTTTATAATCTCCAATTTTGCCTTACATTTTACATTTTATTTGCGGCCGAATAAATGCTGTTTCGCACCTGATGGAAAAGTTCGAAATCTTACGGTTCCCGCAGTTTAACACCAAAAATTTAAAGTAAGGTGAATCGTGTTGGCAACCCACTAGACACAAAATATAGCGAACACGTTAATCATAGCGGACGGGTCTCGCAGTTAGAGCCCTAAACCGCCGTACTTAATTATCTGGCTGAAGCACAGCAAAGAAAAAATTTTCACGGAAATATCCGGCTTCCACAGTGGAAGCGTTAAATTTAGTAGCGCACTGTTTTATGCTGTTGCTTCTTCATGTGAGCACTCTTAAGTTATAGTTTGCATTAATAAAACCAGTGATAAGTAAGTTTGTAAAATCTACATAAGATCCGCCAAAAGTATGAAAACACGCTATTTACAATTAAATCACTGACTGAGTTAAAAAACTTTTTTGCGTAAGAATCTATTTCTTTTGCCGTTTATGTCGTTATCGACTCTTAATGCTACTTTCCATAGACGTACGCGTTTGCCCGCTTTTGAACCTGGAGATGGAATTTTAAAAACCGCAAAATATGCTCTATGACCTCAGAATAAATTTGCGGAACAAAGTTTTATAAAAAAAAATACAAACAGCGACAAAAGTTAAAAAATAACTACTTTCACACAGCCAAATTTATTTGCAGAATCTGCCTATGCCACTGATTTCGGTCGTTAGACGTTCACAGCAGGGTACGTCGATTTTAATACTTTGCAAGTATTGCTAATCCGATAGCCACATAACAGTTGTGGGCATACTATACAACATTTCCTTTGTAATTTGTATATTCCACACCTTTAATACGTGCTTTCTGTATTTTTTTACACTTCCAATTATCTGTGTTACCTTTATTTTGTTTACTTGTTTTCGAGCAATCTGGCACAGCTTCTCTACTTGCGAATATTAATTTCATAATCAGCTGTCGTATTACGCATTGCATGCAGAAACCACAAAAGTCGTGCACTGGGATTTTTGCATGGAACTGATTTTTTAAAGGGAGGTCTCACAGACTAGTTTTCTATGGAATAATGGAATTTGCGTCTCATAATGAATTGCACTGTAAAACTCACAAGTCGTCATTTTGGAATTATGGGATATCTGTAATGACCGATTCATATACGAAACCGTTCATGGTTTTCTTGAAAATAGGGAGGAAAAACATTGTGTAAAGAAAAATACTAATGTTCTTACCTTAGTGTTTCGTCGGATATCACAATTACACTTTTTAGAGATGGAATTTGGCCTGATTTTAATTTTCCCGGTTCACTTTTCTCTAGTTCTGGGGAGACTTGATTTAGTATATCATAGAAATTAAGATTCTCAATTTTGTTAGGACACACCATTGCCTTTATCCCAACCTTGTTGATGCAATATTCCATTTCAGTTGCTTGATATGCAGGATTTATTGCTACCTACAACACACAAAAGCTTTTTACGGTTCACAGATTAAAGTTGCTGGGCTTTGTGTTCTGTTTGTTACACGATTATAAATAAACAATACTAAGCCAATCTGATAAAATAGCAGTTAAGCCTCTCACACGAAGGGATAGATAAAGAATTGATCCAGCTTCAACGTCTCCTTTTTAGCAAGGGTTAATAGGAATATAGAATTTTTGAAGGATAATTTATAATATACAGGGTGTAGAATCGTTTTACGAAACATTGTGTATGTGGTTTTAAAAGTGTTACACTGTAGCTTGAAATCAATAATTGTAACTTTCTACTACTTCTAGCTGCAACCATAAAAGAGCTGAAAATGATTGAAAGATTGAAATTTATTAGAATTGAACAAAAATCCGTTCTTATGTAATTATTAGACAACTCCGAGGCTTTGTTTGTGTATCGTTTAAAACACAATCAGTAAAGCCAAACTTATTCACTTACATTATAAATTTACTTACTACTACTAGTCCTGCACGCGCACATGCCATGTTAATAACATGCCATTCTACCAAGTTCGGTGACCACAGTCCAACTCTATCGCCTTTCTCTAATCCAAGAGATCAGAAGCCAGCCGCTAGTTTATTAGTTTGTTGCAAGAAATCTTGATAAGTTAGTCGCTGACCTTGATGTCTTGATACAAATGCCTCTCTATCTGGATACTTGTTTGCAGTAAGTTCAAGTAGTTTTCCTAATGTTAAAGCCCTTAACGGTTCTTTCCCTATGTGATGAATATAACTTAAGTTTGTGTATCTTCGCCATCTAAAATGAAAAGCTGTTTAAATTTTCTGAATTCTTCTATAGGACAGTGGTGCAAATTTGAAATAACAGACGTAACTTAGGAAAAAACTCAAAAATAAATGCATAAATTAAAATTTGCAATGTGTTGCTATTTTGTATACCCAATAATATGATAAAAAAATAATTTTATGTTTATAACAAATACGTGTAGCTCGTTATACTACACTAAAACGGTAATAAAACGAATAAACTTTTCCCAGTAAAATGATATGACGGTATGTGAAAAAGCAGTATTACAGTCAAAGCTTCTACAAATATATCAAGTATTCATATACAACATACCCTATGCCAAATCTAGCACTTACAGCAGGTCTACCAAGGGGTCTCGTAAACAACATTTTCGCGAGTAGTACATACTTTTTTATATTTACTAATATACAAAGTGAAATGATAATCTAAATGACGTATCTTGTTTGATTAGATAACAGCTAAATCTTTGCAAATAAAATAATGTGGTACATGTGTGACCTTGCATCTTAAAGTTAATGTTTTACATATTATTAAAGTAACTGCATTAAAAATTAACATATTTTGCTTTATTAAAGTTTAGATACAATTTAGCTACCTTATTTTTACAGGTTTAACGCATAATTAATAGAACACTATGATTCCAAAACTGAATTAGAAAGAGACAATCGTTTTATAGCTTTTGCAATGTTTTAAAATCGATATACCTCGCTGATTAAGGTAAGACGACGGCTGCTACCACTGCGAAACGTAAATTCAGTGATCAGAGACTAAGGTGCTAATAATAATTAGTGATGAGCATAATCGAATGATTTTCATAATCGATTGATAGTCATTTAAATAAATTTAATAATCGAATAATTCATTCGGATAAAATCGTTCAAAAGTTACTATGCGATGAGCTTTCAGCTGTGAATAGCATTGTTATTAATTTCATTACATTTCACCGCTACTTCCGGCCTGTTTCTGAGTAATATTTCTATAAACCGCAAAAGTGGATACATTTTTCTGTTTTCTAATTTAATTATTTTTTTAATATGAGACTAGTGACAAAAACAAAATCCGATTATTAATTATTTCATAAGTAATCGACTTTTTTTATCAACAGTAATACATTATTATTTTAAATATTAATAACTTTTTTATATTTTCATGTTTTTTGTAATTTATACTTTTTAGAGCAATATTAAAATTTTCAAATACCACCCTACGCTGAAATGATATCGAGAAACGAAGCAGTGCGGTCGAAACTGCTGTGTTTGCTATTCTTGATATTAGTTATATCCGAATGTTCACAAAAAAACATTATTATCTTGTTGTGGTTGCGCGGCGAAACACGCCGTGGAGGCCGTCTCATTCCGGTAATTCTGTCTTCGTTTGTGTATTCGCATCATAATACCACGGCCGGTGGTGTCATCGTATCATGTATTTGCATTGGTCATTTGCAGTTCGCTACTGTACGGGGTATTGCTTCAACGTCCGCTTCTAAAATCGACAAAACCGGTTATTTTGAAATGAGAAAATCATTAGAATGATTTTCTGTAACATCTCGAGAAATCTCGAAGGATTTCGATTATTGCAGGTGTAGATTACTTTCATTCGAAATGTCCCATCTCTAAAGCTAATGCACGATAATGCCGGTCCACACGTGGTAAACTGCTGAAATAAGCGCCCGAATTAAGTGTGAATCACCTAGATAGAATGGTTAGCAAACACCCCAGATTTAAATCCAGTGGTACATTTGTCCGACAGGTTAGAAAAATGAATTATGAGCAGAGGTAATGTTTGTAAGGACCTCTGTCAACTATCCAAGACTCAAGAGTAGCTCTGACAAAAAAACTGGAACTGGATACCGCAGACAAACAGACATTATTTTCACTCTTATTTATCTATTTTTTTTTAAAACAGAAATTTGCCTGTTACTTTGATAATGTTCGTACAATTAAAACTAGAAACGACGATTATAAAATGTTGCATTTTTTTCATTGAGTGTAAAGTTCAAACGTAATTAAACTAAATCTAACATTTAAGTTATAACTTTGTGTAATAAGTCACCTTGCGGATGGCAATTTCACCCTTAATATCTTTACTATTGTTACTGCACCTAAGTTCTCTCAATAGCGAATTTAATTATTATATTCTCCTGTAAGTTGCTTTGAATAATTATCACCTTAATGCTCTTAGCACAAAACTTCCACGGAACTACGAGTATATATTTATGAGCTTTGACTATTTTGCCCACCGCATTTCGTTTATTTGAATTTGTTTTCATAATATTTTGCTTTTACTGTAGCTTGATGTGTTTTAGTTTACTTTGTCAGTGTTTAGCCTAGTAAGTCGTGTTATACAAGCTTTATATTTCACTCACGATTATTTTACTTTTTAACTTTTATTTTAGCTTGTGCGCACTTATCGAGAAACCTACAGGTCGTCACTAACAAATAATACGTTATTTACTTTCCCATACTTTCAGTATAGGGAAAGTATTGATGTCAAGAAAATTTTAGATTTTCGAGTTTTAAAAGAAATACATGTTTTGGGCCCTTAAAAGGTTCTTAAGAATGTCTGTTGTGGGTGGGTGCGTTTATTGTTACTTTATATCTCCCGAACATTTGGGATCATTTTTATGAAAGTTTGAAATAAAACTGCGGAGGAGAAAAATACTCCAAATTGAAGAAATTGTATAAAGCCCGAGTCAAAAGATACAAGTTTTAAAATATTTCTGCTATTTGAGAAGATGGGTAAAAAAGTTACTAATAAAAGTTGTGCAGATTGACACGTACTATAAACTGACATGTGAAAATCTTATACAGGGTATTCCGTAAAAAAATATTCATAAAACAACACTTTTCTTAAATGGAATGGCATTTTTTTATCTTGATGGAAAGAATATTTAATTCCCAACAAAAAATCTAGATAACCTTTTTTTCTACATGCCATAGTTTTCGAGAATAAAGATAATTACATAGATATTGCCATGCAGCGCAGCGCGCACGCTCGAGCCCACGCCCAAATAAGGAAAACGTAGCGCGCTACGGGAAAACAAATAAAGGTGACACGTGTGTTATTTAGTTTTATTACATAAATGTCATATGCAACATATGTTTAGTGTGGCATTGTATTTAAGTAACTACTACTATTAATATTTCACAAAACACAAACACAATGTCCGAACGAATAAAGTGCAAATATGACATTTATGTAATAAAACTAAATAACACACCTATCAACTTCATTTGTTTTCCATCGCGTGCCAAGATTTCTTTATTTGGGCGTAGATCTGAGAGCGCGAGCTGTATAACAATATCTACAAAATTACTCTTTTTTATTTTTAGTTATTTGTATTTTTTGTTTGGTATTAATTGTTTTTCCTATTAAGATAAAAAAAATTAAAGTATTCCATTTTAGAAAAGTATTATTATGAATAATTTTTTGTAGCATCCCGGTAAAAGATTTTTATGTCAGTTTATAGTACGGGTCTGCCAAAACCAACTTTTATTCGTAACTTTTTTAATCTATCTTCTCAAATAGTAGAAATATTTTAAAACCCATATCTTTTGATTCAGGTTGTATATTGCTTAAAAACTGGGGTCGCGGTTTCTTCTTTAACATGTACGCTCGTAGAGTTGGACATGGACTACAATTTGAGTTACGTCACATTGCCGTTCTTTCTACGAATTTTTGAAATTTGGAAGTTAATAACTTTTTATTTAATAAACGGAGGACAGGGTAAAATAAATATCCAAACGCTCATCTTTTGTTTTTATGATAGCGCGGCACCTGCCACAGCTTAATCTGCCACGGTCACCTTTGACAAAGAATTTATATACGCTCAATCTGCGCGTTTGTTCAAGAGAAATCACGAGCAAGCTGGTTGGAGCAAGACTATAGACTACTTAAATCTTTGCTGAATATACAATTCAGTGCCCGAACTCAAACGTAGCTCAGCTGCTGCGGAAAGCCCAAATACATCATGCCGCCGTGACGTCAGAGATTACTCAGTTTTTGCTGCGCACATGTTTGTATATGTACTTCGTTTTTGTCGTTTTAAAGTGGTGTTTTCTAATGTCTGTTGAAATCAATATGAAGAGTTTAACTACTGTGCTGCGGTACAAATTCAGTATTTGGCGAACTGTTTTGCAATCACAACTAAACATAGCTGATTAGAGCTTATATTTTCCTCGGTGGGTCATGTTTCAATGATTACAACTGTTTAATTAACGTCGGTTAACGATTTTATTTAAATTTAATTTACCGGAACGGTGTAAAAACTAATCAACATCATGCAAACTACTATGCTGTACAGGTTAAACCACCTTGGTTATCCTACGGACCACTGTCGGCAGCTGCTATTTGGTCACGTGATGCACATGATGTATACGCCCGTTGCCTATACACGCCTAAAGGCCGGGACACACATGACCGCACCGCGTCCGCACCGTGCCCGCACCGCAAGTCGACCGACTGTCGGTGACGATGACGGGAAACCACACTTGTCCGCACGTGATCCGTGTATCGGCCGTGCGGTTTGTCTGACGATTGCAGTTCAGTATTCTTTTTGAAGCTTATGCAGCTATTTTGTGGAGACAAAATGTTGAAAAGTTTTACAAATAGTGAATTAGGGATGGTAGCACTTGCTTTAGAAGAAGAAGATTGGAGAAGAAATCATTAATTTTTTTACATCCATTTTAATATTAATGATATTTATTATTATAATAATAATATACGAGTATTATATTAATTTAATATTCAAAATAAAATTGAAAGCGAAAATGTTTAATAGATTGAAACTTCGTACACCGCACCGTGCCCGTCAAAAAGTAAACAAAACTAGTCGGCCACGGTGCGCCCTCGGTGCAGTGGTGTCGGTGCGGTAAGGTGGGGACTACACCGTACTTATCCATTGTGCAATTCTCTCGTCGTGCGACGTCCAACACACGGGCGTCACACGGTGCGGGCGCGGTGCGGCCATGTGTGTCCCGGCCTTAACAATGTCACCACCAGTCCTTTTTGTAGCCAGGTCGAAGGCCGCAGTTTTCTCGCATGGCTAACCCAGCACCCGCGGTGGTATTTATAGTCAAGAGGCAGACACTCCACTTCTGTTTTAACGATATCTGTAGGAACGTGACAAAGACGCCAGAAAAATTGTTTATTTACAAAAACATGTACAAGTCCAAACCAAACTACTTTGATAACATTTCTCATGCTTATCAATATCTTTACCTACCAATCAATGGCGTCCAACCACCTACGGCCCCTGGCCACATAATAGACTCACTGACATTTTTTGTTTTATTTCACAGCATATTATTATTATTGTATTTTTCTTCCCACAATTTGTTTTTCGCTTTCTTGATCTCTTTTCTAACTTCTGTATTACATCTTGTATCTTGTTTCCTGCCTTCAGATTCATCTGTCCGTAATCAGATCTGATACATACGTTTTTTGCTTTTATTAATCTCTCTATTTATCCCGTCTTTCTGTCCGGTTTTGTAGCTTTGAGTTGTGTTTGTTCATCAAGTGTCTTATACGCTGATTCGTGTACGCAATCTCTTACTTGCTCATATAACAGCTTTGCACTTCCTTCTTGTACCTTGTTTAGCTTATTGGGGAGCCGCCGTTTGTTGAGTAATTGTACTGATTTGTCTTTTAAACTGTCTGTATTATATCTGACAAAGTTTTTTTCTCTCCTCTCTCTTTCCTTTCTGTTGTCATTTTACTTCGCTTTTTGTACTTTAACATGTAGTGGTCCAATCCACATTCAACTTCTCTATATACCCTTACATATTGTTTTAATTATATCCCTGCCATTACAGCTTCGTGCCTTTTAATTTTCACCTTCATTTGAACTATTCTTTCGTTTATTTCCTCCCAGCTCTTTATACATTTTTGCAGACTGTTCTGGATAACTACCGACTAATACAGTGGAGTCAAAAAAACCAAAGAGCTAAAAGTCTTTGGTTTTTTTGACTCCACTGTAGATATCGATAAGTTCTCCGATTCTTTCGTTTTCACGGCCTCCGTTTTTGTTTCATTTAATACGCATATACCAGTTATCATTTTCTTAAGTTCCTGGAAGACTTCCCCGTACTTCGTATTTATCTCTTGTATATTCAATGTTGCCAGATTTATAATCCTTTTTCTTTGCTTTTGTTGGCGTCTATTTAATCCATCCAAATACCGAGGCATATGATTGATTGACTGAGATTTTTAGCGTTTATTTGGTTTTCCGAACGTCAAGGTGCTGGTTTGGCGGTTTAACCCTTCTCCTTTCTCAACCAGGCCTGGGACCGGCTACGGCGGAGTTGGTATTACTTTTTTGGTCGATAAAAGGAAGGTATTGTATTCGTTAAATAAATCAACTTTGAAAGTTTGTCGAACAAACAAGGTGATGCAGATTAGGGTCGCCGGATACTAACAAAACGGCTTTTGGCATGGCATGTGCCATGCATGCATGCGTCCGTATCTGTTTGTGTCTGTATACGCTATAGCTTCTTTAACGCAGGAACACTTTTGAATAAGCGGTGGAATTGTTTTACTAGTAGCGAAAACTGTGATATCTTTCTTTATGTGCTAACAATATGAATATACTATAATGCTGAAGTCTAATTTTTCCTGCTTTCCTTTATTCTGTCCTATACACAACACAAGATGCTTATTTACATAATGGTTACAGCTAATAATTAGCATCAGCAATTCTTTCATTTTATTCTCACAATATACATAAGATATAGTATAACGTTTGATTACTAACATTTTTGTGAGAGTTATTCAACGAAAAATAAGTGTTATAAGCAATATTCCAATTTATTTTGTTTGCTTTGAGTTTACACGAACACAAATGAGAAAACCATATAAGCTTGAGTTCAATTGAAGTTTCTTTCTTTCTATAAAGCTTTTTATGTATTTTTGTAGTGCATCAACAGCTTTACGTTCAATTCAAGGGAAAAAAGGTTAGAAATAAATGAAACACGAAATGCAATATTTCACAGTTTAATTGAAATACTTAAAAACATTAGAATTTTGAAAGTACAGAACAGTCCATATATCTACGAAGCAACGTGTGGTTGTTTTAACTCAATCTGTTGTCATCTACCGGTGTGACAAAGCTTTGAGTATAAGGGTTTGTGTGCCACGGGGATTTATTTAAATTGGCGTGATGAATCCTTGTTTAAACTGCACAGGGTCTTGTTTAGTTTCTGACTCCCACTGGTGGGTTCACTGCTTTCGTCGCTTGTTTGCAAACGTTTTGATTGTTCTTGCTGGAAAAGGGTCAGAATTATATGCTTATATTTGAGAGAGAGAGAGAGAGAGAGAGACAGAGATTTCCGCTTTAGTAGAAAAAAACATTTCGCGAACAATATAATGTACTACGTATACATAAAAGAAGTTCAATTAATAATTCAGGAGTTTGAAATGCAACCTGATGCTCATGTAAATCAATTTTCATTATTTTTTACTGCCCACAACAAAAATTCGATGCTCATCGTGTCAGACATCATCTAACTGAAGGTTGAGGACAGTTGGGGAGCACCGTCGTTTTTCAAATATTAGTATTGGAAAATTTTTAATCGATTATTGAGCTATTGCATACTAAATTTGTTTTATTATTTAATATAATATTATGAAAACTTAAAATTAAAATAGTTCTTATAACCTTAAAAAAATCAATATTTTACACTTATGTATTGTCGGCCTATTTCTGCTGCGGTTAAGGGTTATTACAGAACCCAGAGTTTACACCACTACAATTAGAAATGTTACCAAACCTTTGTCTTCTACATGGTATTGATCTTTAACTTGCAAACATCTATCACATGCACAGCTTTCCATTCCAACCACATCGGTACTCTTGGGGCAAAGATAAAAGTGCACATCACTAGACCACCGACGTCGATTAAAAATTTAATTGACTGCTTTTATGTTATAATTACAAATTATTTTCTTCATTTCTTTAACACATTATGGTTTTAGTGTATTTATTCAACAAAACAAATTTATAACATAAGATAAACAACAACAATAAATAGTCAGATAAATTCAAACGCAATAATAAAAAATCCTGAATAAGTAAAAAGAAAGTCAGTTAATTTCCACAAAAGAAAGAAAACACACACCCTCTTAAGCTTGTACGCTTGTACGCTTTGTCCCGCGCTGAACAACAACGGCTTGTTTTGCATGCAGTAACTACTGCGGGTTTATCGCACGTTGATGCCCAGAAGGCCGAGATCCGCAGATCGAGCAGGCGGATGGCATTACCTGGAGGTCCGGAACCATTTCTCCCAGTCGGTGTGGAAGAGAAATTGTGTGGGCTTGAACTGTTGCCAGGACTCTAGAAGGAGCCTTCCAAGATGGTTTGCATTCGATCAGTAGAGCTAGTACTCGATTCTGAAGCAAATTCTCACGCGTTAGGCGTTAGTTTTTGAACCGTAAGTTTGATTCTAAAAACTAAATTGAGGGGCGTTGCTGAGCTGTAGAATAAACTTGCTGCACGAAGTTTATTTTGCATCGGACGGGAAGCTTGCGCTCGATCCAGAAGCAGTGTGCTAGAAGGAGTCTGCTGGGTTGGTTTGCCTTGAATCAGAAGCTAATGCTTGATCCTGAGACAGATTTTCAAGCGTTGGTTTTTGGACGGTTAGGATATGTCCGTTGCTTAGTTATGCTTGCGGAATGCAAACAAACATTTACAGACGGGGCGAATTTAATATTTAGAAACAGAAGTCTTCGTTGAATAGCAACAAGCCACCATGCATTGTGTGTGTTTATTCAGAAAATAGGGTAAATAAAGTAATTATTTTATTTCTTAAATAATTTTTATTTGAACATCCTAGAGTGCGGATGGTCGACGGCATAGAATTGATGAATCATGTCATCTTAGGGGATATAGTTCAGAATTTATCAAAAAGGAATTGAAACCAATTTAAGATAGGTTTGTGAATGCTTTCAAAATTACAAATTATACGTTTTCTTTAAAAAATTTTAAGCGTTTTCAATTTGTAGTTTTTCGAGAGGAATGTTGAGCAGGTTCTACAAAATTTAATTGATTTTAAAATAACTTGTGTCTAGAGACTCTTACAAGTTGATGTACTACATACACTAACAGTGTTGCCAGATATGTTTTTCCTGTTACAATAGGAACTATATAGCTGGTAACAATGTTTGTTTATATAAAACCGTTCTGCACTAACATTGTTATCAGATATTTTTTTCCTGCTACAATAGGGGGAAAATGTCCTGGCAACACTGTTAGTGCATACAAATCAAGCTTGCACTCAAAGTGTTGTCAGTTTATTTTTTTGCTACAATAAAAAAAACTACCTGGCAACGCTGTTAGTGCTCTTATATATAACAGATTTTGAAGGTATGTTGAGTTTAAGAAATTTTTGCGTAGTTTTCAGTAAACATAAAGATCGCGTACAGTAGTTTTATGTTATTACTGTCGTATTTTTTGCCTTCCTGGTAAGGAAATCGTGCAAACAGTTCAAGCAAATTATTTAAAATTGTCTTGTACTTCAAATGTTATTAAAACTAAGACTAACTTGGTGCACCTAACTTTTAATAAAAATAAATCATACAAATCTGGTAATGAATTGAAACATTTTAAATATACAATGTAAGACAAATAACAAGACAAGATAATATTAATACCTAATTAATACATCTTAAACTTAACTGTTTTTATATATGATACACGTATCTCACATTACTCTATTTTGTGTACCTACTAAAAATAATAACAATATTTTATTTAACTCTTATTATATTGTTATTTAATTTCAGATGTGTGTCTCATGCTGCGATCAGAACTACTGCAATATAAATGTGCCAACAAATACAACTAACGCCATCTATGATGACAAAATCACGAAAATGAGGATGCTCGCCAAAAATTTATTCAGAGAACGAGAAAAAGCACTTACAACTACGATAAAAGAAAATAATCACGCTATGAGAATTACAGCATTAGTTAATAATCAATATCTTATATCACTGTTAATAATTTTAAATAATATATTTAGGTTTACTTAGTGTGAATTTTTATTGATAAGTTGGCTACTTTAAAAGGGTATTATAAAATTTATATATTTTCTATAAATGAGCATGTGTTTGTGTATACTTAGCTGTGGGTGTTTGATAACCGATTAATAAGTTAAGTAACTTTTTTTGGTGGCTGCTCCAACTACTAAAGTCGGCCCCCATATAACATGCCTTGTTTTAGAACAACACTTACAAATACCCTGGAAAGTGCAGTGATTCGAATCCGCATACATACTCGCCTTTGGTAGAGTAGCTCCAAAGCCAGAGAGTCTAACCACTACACTATAGCCGGTCCCAAAAAGTATCTAATATCTAATAAGTCTGTAGTTTTATTTTAGTTTGGAAAGCAATCCTTGATACCTACATAAAATAAATTTACATTTGCATGCACAAAACAATGTAGAAAAATATCAGATGTATAATGAAAAACGGAATGTCGAACACCAACAGCCATTGTAAGCTGCTTCCAATGATTAGTATTTACCATATTATACATGGAATTCAAAAAATGGTTAGTATTCCTCTGTTACAAATTCCTGGACAAAATACGTAAATACATAAGTATGTACTTGTTACGTTAGGAATTAAGTTTTTTTTTTATAGCAGGAAAAAGATGCATGTTAGTTAGCTATAAAAAAAAGCCGAAATATTTAAAGAAGAGTAAGATATTTTTAAGTCTGAAAATTTAAGAAAATATTGAGTATTAAAATAGGAAATAATTGTTAGTAAAAAAAATTCAGTTTGTACTGGTTTTCTTAAATTTACTCTTAAAATAAATCTTGTCCTCAATTATAGCCACTATTGAAAAGGTGCCAAATTTTAATAAGATAAATAAACAATATTTTGATAAAGTTAGTTATTTAATATGTTTCTTCTATTTCAAAAATATTAGATAGATAATAAAGATTAAGCTGCCAATGCAAACGAAACGTTTTCGTAGTAGTATAACATAATTTTTCTCAAAATTGCTGATCCTATTTGCAAGTTATTGAGAATTTTTCTAGATAGGTACATTGTAGTGTAGTTACCCAAAAGATTGAGTAGAATCTGTAACCCAAATGACAAATATTAAAGTTGCCTGGATTAATATGGAAGAATACGGAATTTTTAAGTAACGGTTCTCATAACTAGATATTATTGAAAATTTGAGATTAGTTAGTTTAATAATAATAATAATGATAATAATTTATTTTAGTGTTAGAAAGAGGACATCTTTATTTATTTGTTGAAGTTATGAAGCAAGTTTGAGACCAGTCGACAGACTGTCTTTAAACAGTTGTTTTGTACTTTTTATGAACGCATCTATCCACACCCGGTCCACTGTGCATTGACCCAAGTTTCATCAAAGTAGTATAAATATTCTTTTTCTACTTCCGTTAGGTAATAAACACTTTATTCCACTGATTTGAGCTAATGAACACTCGGCGAAACCAGTGATCCTAGATGCCATTGATAATGACAGATTTATTATACGAGAGGGTTAGGACACGTCGTCCTTTCCTCTCACTCTAACTTCCAAAATGTGCTTAATGAGATGGGTATATCGTTCTCTCTTTTACTCATTTAGTGTTTCTTACTAGATATTTCTCAATATCAAGTTTGTAGGTTGTGGTATTAGTCATGTGCGTGCATTTTACGAAGGGGATTGATTGTCTTATATTAAAATATGGATTTGAACTTTGCACATGCAATGTGACGCCTCTAAAGGCGAAAGTATTGGACCGATTTTGTTGGAATTTTAAATCAAGAGATATATCGAAAATTTTCGTAGTTCTAGTATTTATGAAGTAATAAATTGCACGCCACTGATATTTCAATTTTAAATTTGTTTGAAATTATCAGCTGCTTACAGTATAGAAAATCATGTAGAATAAAACTGCCATTGCTGTACCTTTCACACATACATCTGTGAATCCCCGAGTTATTACTGTTAAGGTATGATAGGGGAATCTTCAAATAAAAGGAGTTATTGCCGCTTGCCCTGTATAAGAAATGTACACTTGTTGACTACATTAATTATTGCTTCGTTTAACTTAATTATTAATTTGTATTACTAAAATTTACTTGGTCTCTAATTAGGGATGCCTTCTAATTAATATTTTGCTTTTATTAACTTATTGTAAAACTATTCCAGGTTATTATTTGTCATATGGGTTGCAGATTCGACTCCATCTTTTGGCTAACTATCCTATTATTATTCATTATTTACAGTAATTAGTTATTCACCACACAAGGTAACATCTCCAATTCTTCAATACAGTAAAATTAGATGGGGGAAATTAAACCATCTGTGAATAATGTGTATCTTGAGATTTATATAGTTATGTAATAAAATGAAAATTTTCTAGAAACAATGTATTTATAGTTTTGACTATTAATTAAGTAAATATTTAAAATGCTATTGCAACTACATACTTAAAAAAAGATATGGTCACAACTTGCACACATTTCAACTTATAATGCTTCATATAAAATCTTAACAACCGTTTTACAATATCTCAAATATAACTAAATTTTGTTGTGTAGTTCATTATTCAGTAATGTTTATATGTAATATCACCAAATGTGGTAAATATGAAGATCTGAACGTTTCTCACACTGTGTTTCTACTTACAAAATAAATTACTGGAATAATATATTCAGTACCTATTCATTAGCAGTGACTATAGCTACATATAAACACAGTAATAGTATTTCATGAACATATATGAGTCAACGCACAAAATCAGTACAACAGTACATGACTGCATATTATTATTAAATTGAATACTTCACAACCACTACTTCTAATATCGTTAAGCTTAGTTATCTTTAGTTATAAAAGACAATCAGTCTATCAAAACAAAAATGGGGTAATTACTGGAACTACAATTGTAGAAACTGTAAAAATAGTTTTATACAAGGTGCATTGAAAATTATGCCACTTCCAAAGTATCATCCTTATTTTGTAGCATTAATAAATAATTATATTGATAAAATTAAGTATTTTCAATACAGTGCTGTTCTCAATATTGAAAGAGCAAATAGTTACTAAATGTACGTATTTAAATAATGCTTGTAGCTCCACACTTATATTTAATTGAACGCCCTACATATTAACAAAAATAAATAACTGTGAAATATGTAAATCTACTCAGAAAACTTTTTATGTGTGTTCTAGGCAGTAATACTAGTTCTGTTTAAACATTTTAGTTAAATACCCCACATTACTAATTGTAAATTTCGACATTTTATACTGTATACTAAAATAAGATTTTTGTACTCCACGTAAACATATACCTACCTTTCAAAATTGTATTAGTGACATTGATTGCAATCTCTTTTCGCAAAAATTTGCCATAGTGTTAAGTTAGTTGTAGTGTATCAAGTAATATTATATCTTCCTTGGAAAGTGTGGCTTCTTTACTGTTACCATTGTATATCTGTTGTTAATCATATATTTTTAATGGCTTTTTAATAAAATTACAAAGGTACATAAGCCAGAGGTTGGTTTAAGTTGGTGACTAAATGAAATATAGCTATTTTAAGAGGTACCGAGTGCTTCACAAAAAAATTCACATCTAAATTAAAGACAAAATCAAATTAAGGGAATTACATAAGCTCATAACCATGCAAATGTGTGTTGTCAAGATATATGGTACACAATAATGATTCTCAAGCTTACAAAAATAGAGGAAATTTATTTTACAGAACTGCAGCTATTTATATGAAGCTCTTTATGTTTTCTATCAGGATCGGTTTAAGAAGCTTATTCGTAAAATGTTTGTATTTATATGCTTGAATTTAAGTTCCAAACTAATAACAATTTTAGAAAATTTTCTTTTTTCGGAATTAATGCAATAACAAAATTATACGCAAAAAGTAAACATAAAAGTTTTTTATTTAAGTTTTCAACAAAATATTTAATTTATCAGTAAAATTAAAACACACAGTATTTTATAGATCTATTTAATAACAATTTTGAATATACAGTGACCGGCAAAATGTTTGCAAATATGTGGAAAATTTTTGATTATTGGAATTTTCAAAAACGTATCTTTGGGATCGCTTCTTTATCTTAGATAACCTTAAAATTAATTTAGACATAGGCCACATGACTTCAGGTTTGGTGGGAAATTCAAAAAATTAAACAATTGGACGAACAATCGTTTTAGTTTAAAAATATCAAAAAAGGTTATTAGAAAAAAGTGTTTAAAATCCAATTCCAATTCCATATGCAAAGTTTGGAACAGAAATATTAACAAATTTTAAATATAGATTTTTTTAATATTTTTATGTTAAATTACAAAATCTCCATATTTTTTTAAATACGTTTATTCTAATAAAATTTATTTGTTTAGGTTATAATCGAACACAATTTTTGTTTTCAGCACACTTAGAGCAACTAATTCAAAAATCTTTTTTCGTTAGGTATATATACAGTGAGTTTTTCTTTTTTTGTATACATACCAGCTATGTATGCTTTTATAAAAAAACATGTCAATGCATTGTTTTACTGCAATCTATAGGCAACCAACTACACACTAAATTTCTAAGCTTCAATTTTTGAAAATAATAGTCTGCTGTGGAAACAGTAATCAATTTTTTTAATGTCAATTTAATAGCAATTAGTATTGATTTTTCGAGTTTAGCATAAGATTGTTGATAAATAATGTTTTTGAAATAAAAGTTCCATTAAAAAAATTTTGATATTTAAATAATTTTGCGTTTTATTCACAAACATACTCATGATACTCATTGAACATAACCTCACACTATGAGGAATAACCTCTTTCTCTCTCTATTATTTTGTGTACAGTTGGTTCTCTATAAATTGGAGTAAAATAATGCAAATAATGCATTGACATAACATACATAGCTGGTATGCTTACAGAAAAGAAAAACTCACTGTATACTAGCACAGAAATAGTATTTAAAAACCGCAATAGTTATTAGAAACAAACCATTGCAACACGCAGGTAGGTACCTAATGAAAAACGATTTTTTTTTAAATTAGTTCTTCCAAGTATGCTAAAACAAAATTTTTGTTTGATTACGACCTGAACAAAAAAATGTCGCTGGAACAAATTCATTACTTAGAAAAAATTAAGTATGGTGATTTAAAATGAAAGTATTTTTAAAAAACGCTATTTTTAATTTATTAATATTTTTGTTTTGAACTTTGCACATGGCATGAAAATTGGATATTTAACACTTTTTTCAATTAACTTTTTTGATATTTTTTCAAATAAGGTGACATTTCGCCAATTCAATTAACTTTTTTGATTTCCCGCAAAACCGGAAGTCACGTAACCTAGGTATGTCTACGTCAATTGTTAGGTTATCTAAGATGCAGAAGCAATTCCAAAATAAGTTTTTGAAAATTCTAATAATCCAAATTTTCCTCATATGCTGCCGGTCATTTTATAATAGTATAATTTTGCTCATCAGACAAATCTTTACATATGAGATATATCTGCTTGTTTACAATCTGGAAATACAGAAATATGATTCTAAATTATCAATATCTTCTATATTTAATTCACTTTATATCTGAATTGTCAATGTCCTGTTCGCGCAAGCTATAGGTAACTAGTGTCAAAAATGTAACTCATGGGTTATGTTTTGTTTGTTGGTGATAATAAATATAGTCCTATAAAATTATAAATTTAATTTTAACAGTTCAGCCGTAAAAACACACAAATAACTAAAGCGAATTGTGCAATGCTACCAAACGTAAGCTTTAACAATTCAGGTCTAAAGTGAATGGAATAATCATAAAATGCCCCCTCCCCCCTACTTTTAAACGGCTTGATTTGAAGCTACGAAATTTAGGTTATTATTATTGGAGAACAAATACTATTTTTTGAAAAACCAATGCCGAGCTAAATTTTCAAAATGACGACAGAGCGCCACTTTGAAAAAGATATTAAAAGAGGCGTGGGGGGTCGAGTGACTCCTCAATTAAAAGATCTCTTTGAGTAAAGTATAACTCTAGATTTTGGGAAAATTTTATTTATTCAAAACATTCTAAAACATAACTTAACAAAACTTGCCTAATACTATATTTGTTGTTACTATCGCCGGTTTTAACACTTAAAATTCAAACGTGAGCAATACACAACAACTGAATAGAATGACGGTGGAGAAAAAATAATTATTTCAATTGTTTACACTGCTGTCGTTTCGCCTAATACGTTTTTTTTTACTGTTTTGTTTGATATCAGAAACAAATAATTTGATTTTGAAACGATAAAATTTTCGCAAATTCTAAGATTACTACTCAAATAAACCTTTCAAATGATGGGTCACTCGACCCCCGTGCTATTTAAATTTTCTTTTTCAAAATGGCGCCGTGTCGCCATTTTGTAAACTTAAGTCTGCGTTTGGTTTTCAAAACATAGCATTTGTTTTCCAATAATAATAATTTAAATTTTGTAGCTTTCCATCAAGCTGTTCAAAAGTTAGTGGGAGGGGGGTCATTTTTCAACCTGTTTATTGTTTCATGTTCTTGCGGTTGTTTAATCTGTAGTAATGCTGTTAGTGGCTTTCAGTGCCTTGTTCTTGTTCACTCTAAAAATGCAAGCTGTAATGAATGATTGCAAAACTACCTTACTACCTATTTGTTCACTGATGACAAATCGACGTATCTTTGTTTTGGTTAAAAAGGACAACATGGACCCAACCGACAAAGTCTAGGTAAACTTCAACTAACTGCACAATCTAAGGCAAAAGTCGCTAACATACCGGGTGGCCGCGAGAACAGGTAACAACCGGCCATTTTCTCAATTTATAAGCTATTAATTTTAAATTTTTGCTGGGTAATATACACTTAAAAATGCATATTACGTAAAACGGTGTTAATTTTGACTTCCGGTTTAACCTGGAATTTTTTATTTTTAATAGAACACCCTGTATATTTTTGCATATTTAGATAGACCTTATAATTGTCTTGCCGCTATGTATAATACTTACTTATTAACTTTTAATTTTGGCCGCCAGAGGGCGTCTTTAAAAAACCTTAAGTGCCTAATAATTTTATTCACAATTAATTTGTTTTAGTTGGCTTTGAAAACCAAAGAATAATGAACTTTAAATGTTTTTTTTATTAATTTGTTTAAACATTTTATTTTGTAAGAAAATTATTAAAAAAATTAGATAAAAATAATTTTTACTTTTTAAACTGTCGTAACTTATTTTTTTAAATACCTCTAGTTGAGTTTTATTGCACTTTTTGAATTGCCATTTTATTTGCTTTAATTTAATACCAATAACGTACCTTATTGGTATTTTGTTTTCAAAGCCTACTTAGTTGCAAAAATGTAGCTATTTTTAATATCCGTTAATAAAACAAAATTTTATTTTTTCTTACTATTTTAAAAATAATGAGGTATATTATTGGTATTAAATTAAAGAAAACAAAATGGCAATTTAAAATGTACAATAAAACTAAAGTAGGGGTATTTAAAACAAATAAGTTATGACCTTTTAAAAATTCAGAAATTTTTTCTTTAATTTTTTGTATAACTTCTTGCCATAGTAAAATTTTTAAACAAATTGATAAAAAACACTTACAGTTTATTATTCTTTTGTTTAAAAAAATTATAAATATCATTATTAGGCATTTAAAACCCCCTCTGGCGGCCAAAGTTAAAAGTTAATGGGTAAGTATTATACATAGCTGTAAAGGAAATTTAAAGGTCTATTCAAATATGTTAAAATACACAGGGTGTTCCATTAATAATAAAAAGAATGCTAGTACTTCCGGTTAAACCGGAAGTCAAAATTAACACCGTTAATATGCATTTTTATGTGGAAAATTATAATTAATATTTTAAAAATTGAGAAAAAAGCCGGTTGTTACCTGTTCTCGCGGCCACCCGGTATAGCACAAATATCTTACATTACCTACTAAATAATTTAAAATACACGGAAAAGTACTACAACTCCATCAGCTTCAACCACCTATTTTTGGAAACCAACCATCGTCCCATTTATTTCAAGTAAGAACTCATAACAAGCCATCATGCATTTCAAATTTATAATTTATTGTTGTAAGTTTAAATATGGATAAGATCAACGAATTACTACTATAAGAAATTCTGTACTTTGCTGTTATATTAAAAATATTTTTTAAATAATAGAATTTTAATAATTGACTACCTTACCTTACTTTTGTATAACCTTTTTAGATAAAAGATAAATACAAATCGATTACTATGTGCTCTCACAATTCATAATCAAATTTTAATTTGTATTTTCACCATTATATACATTTTTTTATATATTAGCCTGAAATATTACTTTTTAGAGCGCAGTCGGGCTAAACCAGCGTTGCAAAAAAAATTAAGATCATGATTATCTGACATTATGTGCTGGCATCTATTAAATCATTATATATTCAGAAATAAATTTTATCTTTCATTGTTTCGAACGTTAGAGAACATATTTGTTATTACATTTGACATTAATTATTATAGATATAATAGTAACTTTAAAACAGAAACATTTTGATTAATATTATTTGTCGTCACAAAACAATTACAACGATTTTGGTCGTACTGACATCTAGCGACTAATTTTATTACAAAAATACAGGTTTCTACACTACCCGCATTGAGCATAACTAGCAAATCAAGATAGTCTCCGTAACAAAATACGCAATTCAAAATGATATTCATATTTTAAATTTTATTGAAACATTGTTAAAAAAAATTCGAATCTGCAAATTTTGTTTTTAAAAATAATATTAAATTTTAAATTGTCAATTTGTTAAATTATAAACGTCATACTTTTTTACACTGAATTTTATTTGCAACTAAATATGACTAGTAAGCCGTTAGCAACGCGACAGACGCCATTCCATTTGACCGTTAGTAACCATTTTGTGTACAAGCTGCTTCAAAACGCTGCAAAGTTTCTGAATTGTCTTCAAAAAAATGTCGAATTCCCAGATAAGTGTTACGGAAATATGTTCCACGGCGGACGATATAACCCACGGCATATTAAGGTATAACAAATCATTCTTATTTTCTTCTTTTTCATTTAAATGAGAGGCGTTGCTGATGTTTTCCTAGTAAATCACAATGTGTCATTTTCAATAAACTAGGCTTGTATATTGAAAGTAAATTAATATACGGAGTTTTTCAACGTTTATTAACATACAGAGCAGGAACTATTTATAAGAAGAATGAAACTACAAATAACTTTTTAAGGTTACAAACTGATCACTTATGGGATAACAAGATGGCGATCGCGGTACCAAAATTTTAATAGTTTTTTTATAGTAAATTAGTTAATGGACCAATTAATATTAAAATATGTTCGTGTCTGCTTAGGATAAGTATATAATTTAGTCACACAATAAGTCAATTAGGTAAGTTAGAAGAAACTTTATATACAGTAGGGTAAGAGACCACCCACGCACTATCTTTTACGGCTAAACCATTGAACCTACATGGGTGGGATAAAACATTTGTTGTATAAATTGTACACGAGGTTTTTAGTAAGAATATTTATACAATTTTTAGGGCTCCGCGTAGTTTGGGGGAGGGAGAACGTTCCTCGAGATTTTTAAATTCGAAGGTGTGGGTCAAGTCGCACCTCATTTAAAAGGTATTTTTAAACCCTATAACTTAAAAAAAAAGAAAATATTGATAGCGCAAACCATTTCAAAATGGCGGCAAATTATATCAAAAAACGGCCATTACATAAACCTTTCCGTACATGAACTATTGTACTCAGAAAATTAGTAGTGATCGTTAAAGTCCATCAAATTAACTTTCCAACCATGTACCACATGAGGGCAAAAAGTAAATATTAGTGCTCCCTCTCCTCAAAAGCGCGGGAACATTCAAAAGATATTATCCCAAAAATCTTAACTAGGAAGAAGGGTCTAATAATACTTCATTTTAAAGATCCTACTAAACTGAACAATTTTTGTCTTTAAAGTTTTTCGATATCTCTCACCGTGGCGGCTCAATTTATAATAATTTACTTCCTATTATCGGATGAATCGCTCCCTCTACCGCATGTAAGGCATTGAAACCGACATTTTTTGGCTAATATATAAAGTCTATTCACATAACATTTAAATCCATGTGCGAGTTGGATTTGGAGAACTCAACATCGCACTCGCACTAAACCTTTATTATACCTGGTGGGAAACTATTAGTGCGTGTGTTGGTGTATTTGGAGAATAGGATGTGCACCGTGTCGTGATTGGTTTAAATGTTAGATGGGAAGGCGGGTGATGGTGGTGTCACAACTTGTTAATCGGAAGGGGAAAATAAGAGTGCGTGGTCGAAACAGGAAAGTACAGGGTGTAATAAAGGCTTAGTGTGAGTGCGATGATGAGTTGTCCAGCTCCAACTCGCACGTGTATTTGAATGTTATGTGAATAGACTTTATATTTCAAAAAAAATTCTGTTTCACTGCCTTAGATGCGATGGCGATTTATCCGATAATGGGAAGTAAATTTTTATAAATTATGCCGCCATTTTGTAACGGTAAGAGATATCGAAAAAATTTAATTATAAAAATTGTTCAGTTTAATGAGACCTTCAAAATGAGGCTTCACTTGACTCCTCGTTTTATTTAAGGAGAGATGCTACTAACATTTATTGTTTGTTCCTATGTGGTACATCGTTGGAATGCTAATTTAATTGACTTTAACGATCAGTAAGTATGAGTTTTCTTGGTATAATAGTTATTGGACTTTAACGATCACCATTTGATTTGAAAGACTAGGACAGCACCCAGCAATGAAGCATATCCGTCCCCCCCTCCGGGCGGTGTTGCCACCGCCCTTTGGGACACCATGATCGAGGTGCGCTCGATCAACGCGTCTGCCCTCAATACAAGAAAGAGAACAGGCTACCAGTCCTGGCATCAGGCTGCGAGCCCTAAGTCCCTACTGGTGGAGGGAGATTACCTAAATCTCTACTGATTCTGCAGATCAGTGCCCGAGCTAAAACGCAGCTCACCCGTCGAACCGCACTAAGACGGCCCTAGCCTGCTCTTAGGCTGTATCACTACCACCACGAGTCCTACTCCGCTACCAATAACGGGGGGTGTAAATCCCCCGCGGGCTCGGCATTGGTTCCCGTGGAACCAGTCAAAGAAAGTCACTGGTTGGACTTGTCGGAGCAGCGCGTGCCAAGCAGCGCTACCCCTCCCAGTTAGGACCTCGCAGGTCCCAGCACTGGTGCCTACGCACCGCCCAGACTGCTCTGTAACCGGCCTGATCATAGTGGCCGGCACCTTAACAGCGTCGGGTGTACATAAGTACGAACCCTCTGGGACGACACAGATAGTGGGCGTGAGCAGGCAAAGTGCGCTTCGCCCCTAGAATCCTAGACCCCACCATCACTTGCCGGAACACCTATTTATCCGGACAAGGAGCGGGGTGTCCACTTCAGCGATCATGCTGCCAGCTGCACACCGCTCCATCGTTACAAAGCACCATCACTTGCCGGAACCCCTGCCATCCAGCTCAGGTCCATCCAGTTCCTGGTCAAGGAGCGGGGTTTTAACTTCAGCGATCGTACTTGAGGCGTTAGGACCCATACTGAAGGCTGGCTGCAAGCGACACCCCTAGGGCCCAGGTCCCTTTGCAGCAGGGACTTTAACGATCAGTAAGTATCAGTTTTCTTGGTATAATAGTTCATGTGCGGTTGGGAAAAAGTTTATGTAATGGCCGCTTTTTTGATATACTTGGCCGCCATTTTGAAATTGTTTAAGCTATCAATATCTTTTTTTTAAGTTGCTGGGTTTAAAAATACCTTTTAAATGAGGTACGACTTGACCCGCCTTCGTATTTGAAAATCTCAAGAAACCCCTCTGGCGCTCCCCCAAACTACCCGTTTTAGAACCCCAAAAAAATATATTTTTACTGAATACCTCGCGTACTACAAATTATTCATATCGTCCATGTTCATTCAATAGTTTAGCTGTAAAATATAGTGCGTGGGTGCTTGGGTAGTCTGCTACACCCTGTATATTCTATGATATTTTTAAAAACCTTGCCCTGTCTAACAAGTCTGTCATTTGGGATATTCACTCCTAAACTTCTGTTTTGGTCATAACCGCCAATTGTGATCATGGAAGAAATTTGGGGTTGTAACTAAAACAAAAAGTAGGTGTTGTGATCAAACTAGAAGTTAGGGGAGTAAAGTTATGACCATCACTGAACTGAGAAAAATAGACTATGGGGGTTGTGACCAGTGGGAGTTGTGAGCTAGACCCAAAATTTTATTAAATTTGAAAGAAGCTACTGCATTTTTCTAAATTTTGACAAAGACTGCACCGAGCAAATAAAATAAAATATTAACATTGCAGATGATTTCACTGAGTTTTCTAATTTCTAATACCAATGAAAATTAGCTATCTTTTAACAGAATTATTCAGTCATTAAAAAATTAGAGAGTAAGGTAACCACAGCTTGTTAGTTATTTAATAGTTTATCTTATTCGAGAAAAACGATTTATCATGGAAAACACTTATTTTTGTTGACGAAGATTAAGTAAAGAAAATTAAAAATTTAGGAGAGTTTTCAGATAATAAATTTAATATAATTTAATTTATCGATGAAGCAATTAATTACATCAACAAACAAATTGTCTGAGTCCAGTTGTGATAAATTTATCTTTAACTAGTCCTGAACTTCTACCATACAACGATTTTAAAAAAGTTATTAAAAGATAGGGCCGCCGACTAGTGTAGCGGTCTAGGTGCCGGGATCTCGCCCAGTCGGCTAGGGTTCGATTCCTGAGCAAAGTGACATCAAAATTTGGCATACTCTGTCGGAAGCACTTGGGCGAACGCTCTAAAGTACTTTGGTGTTGGTTGGGTTGCCTATAGCTCGTAAAACTCCGTTGAGGGTTAGCGGGCTTTAGCTCCACATCAGAGATTCTCTTGAGATTAATTTCGTGGTTTAGAGCCCATGTAAAGCTGTAGGTCTCTACTGCCCTGTGCCATTTTAATCACTACACAGAACTGCAGGTGAGAAAATGGACTGCCTCTCGTATAAACAGATTGAAAGGAAAATTACTAATACCTGAACTTAGAGATACTTTATGTGAATAAGTATTTTCCAAAGACCAAAGTATTCAAATTCATGAAACAAATGATTTTCGTTGTTTAAAAGTATAATTTAGCGTCGTTTACCAAAATGCTTTTCGAATTATATTTTTTTTATTCTGTACTTGCAACATTAGCTTACCGTAAAAAAATATTATTTACTGTTGGCAATATGAAGTAGCTAGAGGAACGCAATTATTGCAGTATTCAAAAATATTTACTCTGCTAGTTAAGTTTATCAAAAAATGTTTTTATTTAAGTTATTACAAGTTCATGGTACAGGTGAAGCGTTTGTTTATTACTTAAAGTGTTTTTTTTAATAAGTTGAAGGTAGGTAAAAATTTTATAAAAAATAAGTTTTAGTTTGGAACCGTTTAGTCCAGTAATCACGTCGCGAAAATAGGGGATGTGGGAAAATAACTCAGGAATAAAATTTTTTCTTTAAACTCTTTATTTGGGTGTTCAAAAAAAGACCCAGAGCTTGTGCATTCTAAATCGGTCGAGAAACCAGAAATTTTTTTGAAAAAGTGCGAAAAATCACACAATCGTGGATTGTTCGTTTTCATTGCATCCTACGTTAAAAGTAGTTCTAAGAAAAATCGAACTGATAAAATTCTGCTTAAATATGAAAAAAATAAATGTTCTAGCCTTAATAATGTTCAAAATACGCCGTTCCAAAGAATTCCAATTATTTGGCCTAAAAATCGTACCTTTCAGCTTAAAATACCGTTGTCCCACGTAAAAATGAGGTAAACTAAAATAAAAATGATAAAATTCTGCCCAAAAGTAAAAAAATATCCTACCACTAATAGTTTCCGAAAACCTTTCAAAAAACCTGATTTTGTTGTTTAAAGTACCTGATGGCTGTACTAGTTTTTTAGTTTTATTTTAAAAAATTTGCAAACCCCAAAAATATTGTTATGAAACTCATACGCAATAAAGATAGGACTATTTATCGCTACTTTAGGGACATTCATATCTTAAGATATCACATAAATGCTGCTTAATAAGAAATACTGCAGAAATCGTATAAGTCTTGTAATTAAAAGTTGCTTGTCAGGGTGTTATAAACAATTGATACAGTGACTTAAATCAAAATAAATGGCAGCTAATGTCCAGAGAAACTATCTTTCGGAGGTAGATGTATCTAAAGTGGTCACACTGCTCGAGGAAGGCTATACTCAGAGAGAAGCTGCTGCAAGGCTTTTGGTTGCGCAGTCAGTGATTTGCAGAGTGTCTCGGCGGTTTCGAATGACAGGGAATTATACCAGGAGACCTGGCCAAGGTCGTAAAAAGAAAACCACCAGGCGTGAAGACCGATATTTGGTCGTAACAGCGAGAGGTGAAAGGTTCATCACTGCTCGATCGCTGAGGAATGATCTTCAACTATCCACCGGAACAGTCATTAGCTGCAATACCGTATTGAGGAGACTACAGGATACTGGTATGAAGGCAAGAAGTCCTGCAACCGGCCCAATTTTGACCCCCCTTCATCGGAGGCTACGTTTAGCGTTTGCTCATGATCATTTGAACTGGGGAGATGAAGAATGGGCAGCAGTGTTGTTCACCGACGAGTCTAGATTTTCTCTAACCACCAATGATCGACGTGATAGAGTGTGGCGAAGCGCCGGAGAGCCAGTTGCAGGACGTCTTGCCTTCATACCAGCATCCTGTAGTCTCCTCAATACGGTATCGCAGCTAATGACTGTTCCGGTGGATAGTTGAAGATCATTCCTCAGCGATCGAGCAGTGATGAACCTTTCACGTCTCGCTGTTACGACCAAATACCGGTCTTCACGCCTGGTGGGTTTTTTTACGACCTTGGCCAGGTCTCCTGGTATAATTCCCTGTCATTCGAAACCGCCGAGACACTCTGCAAATCACTGACTGCGCAACCAAAAGCCTTGCAGCAACTTCTCTCTGAGTATAGCCTTCCTCGAGCAGTGTGACCACTTTAGATACATCTACCTCCGAAAGATAGTTTCCCTGGACATTAACTGCCATTTATTTTGATTTAAGTCACTGTATCAATTGTTTAGAACACCCTAACAGGCAACTTTTAATTACAAGACTTATGCGATTTCTGCAGTATTTCTTATTAAGCAGCAATTTTGTGATATCTTAAGATATGAATGTCCCTAAAGTAGCGATAAATAGTCCTATCTTTATTGGGTATGAGTTTCATAACAATATTTTCAACGATAAAAAAAATATAGCACTTTTA
The DNA here is from genome assembly GCA_958336395.1 of Ctenicera cuprea. NCBI lineage: Eukaryota > Metazoa > Arthropoda > Insecta > Coleoptera > Elateridae > Ctenicera > Ctenicera cuprea. Next base: position 27,945,071 of record OY284493.1, on the reverse strand, counting down.
TTTCTGATCCCTTCATTTGGCGGCGAAGTGTATTTAATTATAACAATAATAGTTCTTATTTGTTACATATTACAGTTCAAACATCAAAGAAGTAGTACCAGACGACGATATTCTACTGTTTACTTCTGCTGAGATGGAAGCTTTTTCTGGTGATCCCAATAATTTACAAATTGTTGAAGAAATAGTGAACAATCCCGAATCGATTACAGACAGCACAACTTTTAATATACAGGCGTTTGATGAAAGTAAAGTTAATCAACTTTTTACAGCAGAAAACATTATAAAGTTTCCAACTGATCCGGCATATCTGTGCAAACTTGATTCTAGTAAACATGATAATTTCGGCCACTTTCTGAAATATAAAATGCAAAATGGCAAGCACAGTAAAGTGTGGGAATGTGGAATTTGTAAGTGTTGTAAAAAAATTGTATTCTGTTTATAATTTAAACACTCAATTTAATAAATTTTGCTATAATGCCCAACCTAATACATTGCTTGAAAACCAATAATAAAGATACTATAAATAAATAAAACTGAAACAATATTTCGAGTATTAAGTTATGTTGTTGCAGGTTCGAAAGAGTTTGGTCACCAATATACTTTGATGAGACATCTTCCTACACATACTGATGAAAGAAAATTTCAGTGCAATATTTGTGGCAAAGGTATAAACATTTGAAATTAAATTAATTGACAAAAAGTAGCATTCAGACTGGCAATTTTTTAATTTTGTAAATTTTATAATATTTATAGTTAGTTTCTTAAACTTACCTTTCTCTATTAGAGAAGAAATGGAGAGATGACTTTCAAAGCCTGTTAAAGATTGCTATTGTATTATTACTGCCTTCTCTAATAAAGAAACATGTAGTATCACTTTAGATAATCATTTAAGACTAGGAAAATAGGTGTAAGACTTTTTTTTTGTATATGACCGTAACAAGAACAAAATTTAAACAAAAATAAACGAAACTTTTTCATATCACTTTTAAGCATTCAGACAGATGTCAACTTTATCCCAACATCGTGCTATTCATTCAGCTGAACGCCCATACGTGTGCGAAATCTGCGGTAAGACATTTAACAGAGTATCTACTCTTATTTCTCATCGTAAAACTCATACCGGTTTGAAACCACATCGTTGCCACCTTTGCAACAAAGCCTTCCATCAGAAAGGTAAATTACATAAAATTCACCACAACAAATCAGTTTTTCTATTTTTTTTTTATATTGATATAGGTAATTTGAGGAATCACATTTTTACTCATACTAACGAGAGACCCTATAAGTGTGACGTTTGCGATAAGGGATTCAATCAGATGTCCAATTTAATGTGCCATAAAGTAAAGGTAAGTCTCACGTGGATTTTGGCAATACAGAATCAAATCACATAAAAATTGAATTTCTTTCTTCAAAGTGTACATGGAGTGAAAATGAACAGAAAGTTTTCTCTACAAGTTGTGTTTATTTTCAGGCCCATCAACGTGCAGACAAACCACGTTTTATTTGCCAAATTTGTGGTAAAAACTTCCAGAAAAGGGCTGGCCTTAGAAATCACGAACGATACCAACATGGTGTGCAAAATATTGATCCCAATTCCTCTAGTGCTGAAACTACCCGTGTTAAGTTAGTTAACCAATTTACTTTTTCACCAACTTTCCCCTTATTCTCCGACATTTTAGATATACCAACGGTGTCCTGGTTGATCCTATTAACACTGCTGCTATGCAGCATACATTGTCTAGTAACCAAACTCCTTTTGCCCTCCTAAGACCTTTAAATGGCATCCCAGTACTAGTCCGTGTCTTAGCTGCGGGAGACAAGCAGGTTTCTTTTTCAAATTAATGACAAGTAATAAAAGTTTTTACATTACATTGATTTTCTTAGATGCTGGTACCTGCTACTGCTGAAGATTTACAAAAGCATGGACAAATTACCATTACTCCACAGAACAATGATCAGAATAGAAAAGATGCCATTTTGAATGCAGAACGAGAATATAATGAGAAAAATACTGAAGAGCAGTTAATAAATGGTAAGTCAAATACCGCAGTTTCATTTATTGGAGTATCTATTTTGTTTGAATATCTGTCATGTTGTGAAAACAAATCTATAGTTATTATCTTCCATTCTATGCTGAAAAAAAACATAAATGTTTTGTGAATTATTACTCTGTACTATTTACACGAGTTTAATTTTGATTTAAATAATATTATGGTCTTTTCAAACAGCAATAACACCACAACAGTACGGTAATTTGTACAAATTATTATTTTAAGAAGTAAAAAAGTGCTGCATTACCTATTTTATAGATCATCTTCCTTACTCTAATATTACTTTGCCCCTGCACCAATCCTAATTTAATCGAATAGACTTTTAAAGTATGTGATGTAAATAAAACATGGATTACACTCTTTTTTTATTTATTAATTTACAAAATTAAATTTCTGGTGAATAATATACTCATAAATTCCTATTATTTATGTAAATTACAATTTATAGCACTTCCGGTTTTACCGGAACTAATTCCAGATTTCTTATTTTAAATAGAATGTTCTGTGTATTTTGGAATTTTTTGAATCATAATAAATTTCCTACGTATAACAGGATAAGTAAATACATTTTCAAGATCCAAACTTTTTTGAGCCAAAATTGTCACGTCGAATTTTCCTATGAAAAACAATCTGTAGTAAATCCCTAACTGTCTCACCGTAAGAATACGACGGGCTCTTGCATCTCAACAAAATTTATCACCATGATACGGCGACGGCTCCTTGCAATTCAACTCAGTTTGTTGATTGTCATCAGCAATTATTTTTATTGCTGTTAGCGCTGTTGCCATAATTTGGTTATTTATGGTTTACTAACGAAAAACTCTAAATTGTAATAATATCTATCTTCTGTAGCACAGACAAGACAGATATGATTTGTAGTTGTTTAGACTAGACATTTAAAATAACAATCACAGTCAATGTCAATGAGATTACCGCCCGCACTAAATATTCAGCTGTTTTGTTTATAGTGTTACATGCGATTTGTTCAAAAGATAGGCATGATAATTTAAAACAAGTAAATTCATGTGGAAAATATCCAAATTAAGTAATTGCTTACCTTATATTTTATTTTCGTTTGTGAAGTTAAATAAACACACTGTTTTTCACGTTCCCATAGCTTCGGCAGGGATAGGGACGTATTGATTTCATGAAAATTTTTGAAATCTAGGATTTAACGGAAACACACGTTTTGGGGCTCAAGAAACCCAAACCAGTAGTTTTTAAAAAATGCCTGTCTGTGGGTCTCTACATGCGAAAGTACTGGACCGATTTTGATGAAATTTTAAATCAAGAGGTGTATCGAAAATTGTAGTTTTATTTAAGCTTTTCATAAAAATCCGAAACCGGAAACGGAAGTTAGACTTATTTTTTTGGTAGCGTGTTTTTCAGAACCAAATTTTAAAAATTTGAACACGGAATCTGAGAAAAGAACTTAAGGAAAATCGAAAATTTTTTATCGAACCCTGTAGTTTCAAAATGGCGGCCGCTACAGCTTTTTGAAAATCTCGACTTTACGCTTATTTACTCAAAAAGTAGTTGTCTGATCAGGATCAGCTACTACTTGTTTGAGAGCCCTTCCTAGGTAGTATACGATGAAATAAAATTAATTTAGTACATCCGAAAAATATCGCAATGGCGCTGCTTTAAAATTTTGAACATTTTCAAAAACAAATTTCTCAAAAACTGTCCACACGATTTTTTTTAAACTTTCCGAGCCCATAGAGCTTGCATTGAACTACAATCTCGTTTTTATTTGTTTCCCAAATTTGACTCTGGCGCCTTCCAAAAATTCTTGAAGATTTGAAATTGATTAATTATTTATTCAAAAACGCAAACGCCGATCGTTATACACTTTTATCAGTTCGATAGACTATTTAAAGTACTTTATTAGGATTTGCTACTATTTTAAAAATTCATAAAAAAAACGATACTTTTTAACCGACTTCAAAAAAAAGGAGGAGGTTCTCAATTCGTCTGTATATGTTTGTTCTTTTTATTTTTTTTTATGTATGTTCGGGCATACCTTTTTTGTTTATGAACCGATTTTAATGATTTTCCGTTGGGTTCAGTATAGTTCCAAGGTGGTCCCATTATAATTTCATTGGTATTGGAGCTTGAACTTCGAAGATACGCCAGGAAACTCCTCAAAATCTATTGTTTTTAACCGACTTTTTAGTGTTTCCGTATTTCATCTTCCGTTTCAACTAGCCGTCGTTTCCTCATTCGAGAATCATCCTTACTAGGTCTACCCATCACTTAAAATTGTAAAATAAATAACTTAAAAAAAAAAGAAAACCGACTTCAAATAAAAACACAAAAGTAACCATAAGTTAACTAAAAAGCAAAAAATAAATGTTTTTTATACAACAGTTTAATACTTATTTGTTGTTCCGTTTAATGTAATGAAGAAATTGTTGTTTATTATATAATTATTAATTGTTTTATAGTTTTTAAGTCGGTGCCAAGTAAAACATAAAAATTATATACCTTGCTACAGTAACAAATTAGATTCGAATTTTTATGTTTTACTTGGCACCGACCTAAAAATTATAAAACAATTAATAATTATATAATAAACAACAATTTCTTAATTACATTAAACGGAACAACAAATAAGTATTAAACTGTTGTATAAAAAACATTTATTTTTTGCTTTTAGTTAACTTATGTTACTTTTGTGTTTTTATTTGAAGTCGGTTTTCTTCTTTTTTAAAGTTATTTATTAATATCAATAACGCGTTTTCCGGCGGTTACGTGATTTTAACCACGCCTATCAATTAACTCTACTTAAAAAATATAGTTATCATTCTTTGCATACTTTTGATAACTCTTTAAATAAACCATTTATATCCATTTAGGCCGAAATCCGAAGCGCATCTAATTTTGCTGTAGGGCGGCCGGTTCTGTTCCTGCTATTTTTATGCGGTATGCGACACCGTAGAGTTGCCTATATAACGCATATTTACTCAAAAAGTAGTCGTCTGACCGTCATCAGCTAAAATTTGTTAGAGAGCCCTTTGTGAAATTTAGAAAATTTTCAACAAAGTTATGTTCAAAACCTGCTTACCTGTTTTTTTTTTAAATAATGTAGGCTGTTAGAGCGAAAGATTGGCAACAATTTGATTTTTTTCCGAAAGCTATAATTTCACTGTTTCGCTTTCTATGAATTTGGATGGATGGAATAAGGGTTGCCTATATAGCTTGCCTTTCTAGAAATCTAACAGTCTGCGAAATGAACGTTATAATTATAAAGTTTACACTTTTGCAAACAAGGTAAGTAAGTATTAATATCTAGTATGAGAAAGTCCACTCGAAGTCAGCTTTTTTATTTTTATAAAACTTTTTCAATTTATCCTTTGTTTTATTCAAGAAAATATGATCACCGTACTTTAGAAGCGTACTGTAATGTTATGAAATGTTATGCTATTATTATCAGAAGGTTGCGTGTTCAGATCACGTCGGGGTCACCAATAATGTAATGTTATGAAATGTTAAGTTCAGAGTTGTAAATAAAACACTAGTTTGCGGAAGAACTTTTTAATGTGTTTAGCTTTTACAGAATAAACTTGATGAATGTTTCTAGTTACATAAATAGCAACCAAGTCGCTAAGTTACAAAATACAATTGATAAAACCAAGGCTGCTACATTACAATTGAAGGCTTCTCCCCCCCTTATTTTATGTACTAATTTGTATTATATTTATAAGACGGTTTTTGGTTTTGTACAAACGGGATTTCATAAATCTAAGTGTAGAATAAGATAGAGGGCGTTAAGGCAAATCGAAAAAACTTCAGCTTTAAATGGCGGGTGCTATGATTTTTGTAAATTTTCGGCTATAACGTCTATGTAGTCAAAAACAAATTGACAGATCGCGATTACATTTGGTATTACAATAGAAGAGCATTTTTGTACAAGCGAAAACTATAAAGTGAAAATATTTAAAATTTTGTACATTATCAAAAAACTATGATTTAAAAGCTGATAGAGGTAGGGATGGGCTACAATTTGCTCCGTGTCACAGTCCACTAATTTCTTTGTGACTCCTATAATTTTTTGAAAACCGAAATTCGTGCCCCTTTTTTTAATAAACGGAGGAAAAAAATTCTGTTCAAGCGAAAGTGCTCATGCGTAATAGTAGAATAAGAATCAGAACTTAATTTTTAAGTGCAGCTATCATGGGCGCCCGCAAGTGGGTAAAGCCTGGGCAGTTGTCCCCCCCCCCCCCTGGATATTTAGTTAGTTTAGTTTTTTGTAAAATATTGTGATATACAATGTACTTATAAAAAAGAACGTAGGTAACACTGTATTTTCTCTTTCTCTATTTTTACTTCTTCTTCATTTAACAAATCACGAAAACAGTGTAGCACAAATTGCAATTACGGCCGTTATTTTTTATTATCGTTATACTAAAAAAAATTTCTCTGTGGCAAAGTTTTTGACCTTCTCTGGCAAAAATCCCGCGGTCCCCCATGGCAGCGATCCACGGTCGGCTACACTACCAACTTAAGCAGTTTATTTACTATTTAAGGTTGGGGCGTACCCCACGGGTTCCGCCAGTATTAATTTAAAAACGAAAATCGTTGAAGTCTGTCTACCTTTTCAAATGGAACATGATATTCTCCGTCAATCGGGTCAAGCCCGAATGTCATTTAAACAATTAAAAAAAATCACGTAGATCCATGTTTTTAGTTACAAAACAAATAAAAATAAAAAAATAAAAACTTTTGATAACAAGCACCTTATTCTCTTGTCTGAAATTTTGAAAAGAATTTTATTTTCTTTATTTTGTTTTGATGACACATATGTGGGTGTGTCTCAGCCCTGCGGGTGTGTTCGCCTACACTTTACAGCCCAGACGCTTTAACGTAAAAAACCCGTTTTAGGTTTAAAAAGATTGGTAATTGCGCTGGGAGGAAAACGCAAAGTTGCGAGGTTGGTCCGTTAAAAAAGGGGGACAGAGAACCGATTAAATGACAATAGGAACAACCCTCCTTTGAGAAAATATCTTTAAATGATTTCTTTTTAATACTTCGGAAAAACTAAACGTGACCACCATTTATTTTTATTAAGATATCTTACTTCTTAGTGAAACTTTGCATATATAATTTATTTCGACAGTGCAGCGTTATACATTCGTTTTATTTAAATTAAATTGTTAACGTTCAGACTGCTTCAAGTTCGTCGGCAAAAAAACTATTAAATTTAAGATAAATATGAAGCTTGCTCGAATCACTGCTTCGCAGCGTCTTCGCATATTCCGGATATTATTCTATGCATAACATCTTGTGGGATACGCTTCCATTAGTCCCATTCTCAACAACAGCTTGTTTCAACTGAGCAAGTAGTCCTGGCCCTTCACTATACCTCTGTAAAAATTTTGACATGAAAAGACTTTCTTTATGTGATCTCGAATATTGTATTACTAAAACAGTGTAGACATTTTGATTCATGTGCATAATTTTTACAGACGCATTTTTCAAAATGGAGGATTTTTTGTCCCTGTTGTTTGATCAACTGCACAACGTAAAGTCTTGGCGTTAAATATTGTTTTTTGTGGGGCCAAGTAGTTCAAATAAAATATCAGTGTTGTTGCCAAAGCAAGTCCTTCCACTATTTTTAAAAATAGCGCGTAAATATTTTATTTTCTTTATTTCATCAACCAAACAACGTATAAATGCAATTTTGGTGTCCAGGTATAGGTTTTTGGGGTCGACAAATTCAACATCGCACTTGCACGTAACTTTTATTATACCCTGTACTTTTCTGTCTCAACCACGCACTCTTATTTTCCCCTTCCGACTAACAAGTTGTGACACCACCATGACCCGCCTCTCCATCTTACATTTAAAACAATCACGACACGGTGCACGTCCTATTCGCCAAAAACTCCAACACACGCATTAATAGTTTCTCACCGGGTATAATAAATGCTTACTGCCTACTGATATAAATCTTATTTCTGCCCATAGCTGTCTAATGGCAGTAGGTATATTTTTGGATATATTAATAACAAGAAGTAATTGAGATTTTATTTATATAGCCAAAATCTATTGTGTAGTCAGCAGTAGGTATCATGCCGTTTTAAACTGCCATCTGTATCTATAGCAAAAAATATTGTATAATTTATTGTAGAAAGATTCGCATACCAAAATTTTCTTACAGCCATAAGGCAAGTGCAACCAAACCCTTTCATAAAGTAAAACAAGACTGTTTTAAATTAAAATCTGGAAAAATAAAAACCCTATTTTAATTCTCAAAAAATTCCTACAGCCAGTTCTGAGAACACCACCTCAAATTAAAACAATGTATTTAAATTTGCAGAGAAGAAGGGAGTATGTTAATATCATTGTTATACATAAAATGATTATACATTCTTTGACGCTTTCGCGGTTTCTCGAACTGTCAATATTACAATTTACTTTAGGCTTAGACCGCGTCGTCATTTGGGAACTACGCCCAGCATAATCAAGTAAGGACCGACCTATAGCTTGTCTGCTTTTACAAGCATTTGCTCTAAAAGTTTGAGCCATATTTGTTTGTGGGCCCTCCCTGACTTAATAGAGCCGTGTACTTAGATTATTTAAACCTTGGGGCGGACAAGGATTTGCTCTCAGTGTATTTTTTTTACCAAAACACAAATACTTAATCGGCTTATGTCTGTTAGCTGTTTGTGAACCCATATAGGTTTGTGTGAGTTCACAAACAGCTAACAGGCATAATCCAATTAAGTATGCTTGTCTTGGCAAACAAAATGATTTCTAAGGGAACAATGTATATGGGCAACCCTACGATGTTACATACCGTCTAAGAATAGTAAGAACAGAACATGCCGCCTTACAGCTAATTAGATGCGCTTTGGATTTCGGACTAAAAATCGTCATAAATGGTTTATTTGAGAGTTATCAAAAATATGCAAAGAATGAAAAATATACTTTTTAACTACAGCTAATTGAGAGACGTAGTTAAAATCACGTAACTGCCAGAGAACGCGTTATTTTTGTTATTTTTAGAAACGTAAAGTACTTTAAATAGTGAATTGAACTGATAAAAGTTTATAACGATCGGTGGTTGCGTTTTAGAATAATTAATTAATTTCAAAATTTTTCAAGCTTCGTGGTAAAATTTGGGAGATTACTAAAAAAAACATTGTTGTAAGTTCATTGCAAACTATCAGCTCAGAAAGTTTACAAAAAATCGTGTTGGCAGTTTTTGAAAAATATTTTTTTGCAAATTTGAAGCTTCGCCATTGCGATATTTTTTGAATTTTCGCAATTAATTTTACTACATCGTATACCACTCACAATGGGCTCTCAAACAAGTTGTAGCTGATCGCAATCTTTTGAGTAAATGGGCGTTAAAGTCGAGGTTTTGAAAAAGTTGTAGCGTCCGCAATTTTGAAGCTAGAGTACTCGATAAAAAAGTTTTCGATTTGCCCTAAGTTCTTCTCTCGGATCCCGTTATCAAATTTTTTTGGAAAATAACACTACCAAAAAACATGTCTAACTTCCGTTTCAGTTTCGAATTTTTTTAAAAAGCTAAACTAGAACTCTTGATCAAAATCGGTCCAGTACTTTCGCCTTTAGAAGCGTCACACATCCCTACCCACATTCCTTTATTTTTAAATAATTTACTTTAGAATATTTGAAAAGTAGGAAAACAATTCTACCTACCTACCCGTTTAAAATATGTGATTAACTTTTACATTTCTACAATAGCGTTTTGTAACTTTGCACGCTAATGCATAAAACGTATTTATTAACGTATATAGTTGGGATTCCAGGGTTCTCCATAATTTTTAAATTGCTATGCATGTCCGAAAGTTATACCAAACAAAAATTATTTCGTGAGATTTCGAAATTGTGCCACATCTTTGTATCACAAAGTTAACCCAATTAAATCGTAGTTTTTGAAATAAATGTTACACTTTACATATTTACGCAGGCCTGTAGCTAGGGGGGTGCCAGGGGATGCCTGGCACCCCCTGGAAAAATTTGAGCACCCCCTGCAGAATTACCAACATTACGACCATTTTTTAGGACTTATTTAAAAAAAATATTTTTCATTTTTCTGCAATAATTAAATGGAAAAATTTGAGCACCCCCTGGAGAATTACCAACATTACGACCATTTTTTAGGACTTATTTAAAAAAAATATTTTTCCTTTTTCTGCAATAATTAAATATTGCACTGGAATTCTCCAAGTTTCGATAGCGCGGTCACCGCGTGACGGTAGTCCTTGTCCCATCCCCATCTACAGGTAGCCCGAATTGTTGGAAGCTATTTCCACGGTTGAAGATGAAATGGATTTAAAAAAAATGATATATTTGGAATCGTCATTGGGAATAAAGCTTCCATCAATAGAAGAGATCAAAGTTGTCAAGCAATTTACAGAAAATAAAGGGAAAAGTGAAATAAAGATTATCAACGACAAGGGAGAGGGAGAAAGGCGACTGGCAGTATTCCAAGAAATATATAATCAACGGTTGGCCTTTGAGGATACTTATAATCTCTTGGCTACAACCAGGACTTTTGCTTGCAGCACTGTAGTATGCGAATCCACCTTCTCAACCCTAACTCAAATAAATCGCCCCCAAAGAATAGGCATGTGCCACCAGAGAATGGCAGATTTGATCCTGCTTGCATTTGAGAAGGAACGCACACAAAAAGTCGACAGAGATGCTTTTACAGAAAATTTAATAACAAGCGTAACAAGCGTTTGCAACTTTACTAATTTGTGTTTTAATCAACATATTTATCATGTTTATTTATTGTTGTTTTTAAATGTTTATAATAAATATATAAAGGCTGTATTTAGGTTTTTGGTATAAAAAAATTATTTGACCCCCTGAAATCCCATGAGCACCGCCTAAAATTAGTTTCTGGCTACAGGCCTGTATTTACGAACAATAATTTAGCAAAATAGTTGCAGGTAAAAAGATCGCTGCTTTTTAAGGCCGAAATTTAATTAGCTGCTTAATATAATAAGTTATTTTAATTAATAATTTACTTGATTTCAGAGTGTTATTTCTTGAATTATAATTATTGGATTAAAAAAAATATATTCCAAGTAAATAACTATTAATATATTTAAAAAGCAAAACGGAATTATTAAAAATACCAAAACAATCTCCAAAACTGCAAATTAATTTACACTATTGTGCAAATTCATATTTTCGTAAATCACACTTTTAAAAACTTTTTACATTTTCAAATTTGCCACGCAACACGGGTAATTCTTGCAGTCCAAGTTCTCGAGAGAAATACAAAATCAATCTAATTGCTTTCGCGACGTTGCCATATTGAAAATAACATGCATTGTAGATAGCGGAAGTGACTTCGTGTTGCGCATGTAACTGAACAAAAGCAACGCCAGCGCTAGCGATCTACACTTCAACTAAAAGATAGTTTTGCGGGTATAGGTGGTCATTGTGTCTAAAATTTTCGGAATTGAGCATGGCTCGACCTCTATTGCCAAAATCTCGAATAACAAGAAAAAACATTAGTTATGATTGCCCTAGCTGTGTAAGGAATGGTGATATGCAAAACGGCCGTCTCAGCCGTCCCTGCTTACACTCACTTTTTTAATTTCGTACTTGTATTTATTACTACTGGTATTCAAGAAATGAACAGACACTATAAGATACAATTAAACTTCCTACAACCAACTCTGATCCTGGCTTTCTGGTCCTGGTTTGTCCTGCATTTGAATGACATTATGAGCTAACATTAATTGAATGTTAACTATATAAATAGAATTAAGTTTGCACATTAACTATATATTAATTTTTATATGCCGCACGCAGGATTTCCAATGGATGAGAATTTAAGCATATTAACATATTACTTAGCCACCATACGGATAACAAGTGAAAAGGACACCAAAATCACTGGTATGTGGGAACATTTAATCATCAGGCAAAGAACGGGAAGGCCAAATTCTCAAAAGAAAAAGAAAATTTAAATATTGGAATAGAGATAAAATTTTCGAAAATACACAATTTAATGTATTACTCATAGTAGAAAGAAACTGAATGACAATTCTATTGCCTAGTACTCTAATTGTGTTCCATTCTATAGTACTGTAGGGAGGCTATTATACACGGAACCAAGACTGTCCAAGACGCCATCTCTTTTTTAGATGGCAGTATAGGCCGTGCGATTTATCATTGTAAAGCTACATTTACTAAGCCACTGCATAGATAAATAAAGTTTTTCAATGATTCCTCACACGATCTATGCTGCCATTAAAAAAACTAGATAGCGCCTTATCTTTAAAAAGTTGAAGAGTAAGAAAATTGAAAAACATGTTACAGTATTCCCAGGTATTTCCTGTGTATCCCTGCAAAGTTTCTACCTCAAACCGTATTAGCAGGAGAGCGTTGGTTTCACACATGATAGCGGTCCTTCTCCAAGCTTAGAAATCATGTTTCTGTTTGCTGTGATGTACAACACATTTAGACAAAGTGAGGATAATGCTGAGAGTACTCACTACTCACTTATATTTTAAATTTAAATAGGTAGTAGCAACTAGACAATTAATTAAATGATTTCGTTGAATATCGTTATATAGAGACAGCTAAGTAAATGTTGAGTACCCACGCCGTTTTATCAACAATTCAAAGTTTTAAACTTCAATTTTAGTAAACAAAAAAGCGTATCGGGTGTTCAAAAAAATCTTGGTCAAGTGAGTTAGTTTTCCTAACACACGTCTTAGACTTCATGTTATTGTTGTGTACATAACTTCACTATAAACATGGCTATTGCTTATAATAAAACACAATACCACGTTTGACAGTACCGCTGTCAGCCGTCGCACAACCGAAAGTATCATATGAAACGTAAGTAATAAAGTAAGATATGTGTTAACTAAATCACGCACCACCCTAGTTACCAAGCTATTTTTTGAGCACTTGTTAGGATTTATATTAGATGCGTCATCCTGCATAGTGTATCTTTTTTAAACTAATATTTTTATTAGCAAAGACTCAAGGCAGCACTGTACAAATAAAAGTAGCTGTTGTGGCTACAGTAACTCAGCGTCGTGGTGAAGATGGTAACGTGTGCATGGTAATACAGAGCCCTGGACCAAACAATGAGCAACCAGAAAATGAAGAATACGTTTTTACGACTACTACTAATGGTAATAATCAAGAAGGTAACGTATCATAACTCGGGTAAAATGATATACACTGTGTCTATAAAGTAACCCTTCCCTCCCAAACTAACTTTTGAACGACTTGATATTTTACCACAAAATTTGGTGTGCTGTAATAAAAATTAAATACTATTTTTTAGCCCATAATTAAATTTTGTATCATACAAAATGGCGGCTAGGCGCCAATTAAAATTTTTTTTAAATGGAAATGGGGTCGAATGACACCTCATTTGAAAGGTCTTTTAGTTTTACGTCTGATCCTAAAGTTTGAAAGAAAAATATTTAGCTATAACATAATGACAATGTTTGAAGATAAAGAAGTCTATTAAAAAAATGAGCGAAACACTTCGCCTGGACTTTCCTATACATTTAAATACATTGTTTTATATTTTCCAACACTTTCGATATACACCTGTCTAGACAAGACTAGTTACAGTAAATAGTTCTTATAAGTTGTAACATCTTGAAGCGGCTGAAAAAAGACCGACCGCTGCGCTGCAAGCATAAGGTTGGGTAAAATATTCTGACTGAATCAACGGAAGCGCGGAAATTGATATTTAAAAATATATTAATAACTCGAGAAGTATTATTTTTAGCAAGAAATTACTCTTATTAATTTGTATTTAGAATTTCAAAACCTTTCTGATTTTAAAGCCAAAATGCCACGTTTCCATTTAAAGAAAAGTTATTTTATACCGTGGCCGCCATATTAAAATTGGAAACTCAAGTTTTTTTCTTAAATACAATCGAGAAGAATTTGCCCTACAACTTTGCTCTTGGGTTTGCGAGTCTATCTATTAAAATAAAAAAGTTAGCCTACACTGAACATTAAACGACTAGTACAAGAATACAACTGCTGTAGAAAGTATGTGAAATTCTTCTGACAAAAAGATTATTAAGGGGCAAACAATTCGATTTTTTGATATTTTATAAAAAGATTCTCCTAGAGCAAACAAAACAAAAAACTAAATTTTTAATTTTTTATCGAAAAAATTTGGGGGGAGGGGGAACAGTAGCCCCCCTAAATATGAAATTATCAAAAAAATATTATTATATTCGGATTTTGCTATCAATGGTGAGCTATTTCACATTAATAGAAATATTTTATTGCCCCCCGTTAAATAAATAAAAGGGTACCAATTTTCAATTTTCAAAAATTCAAAGAGGGCGTCACGGTGAAATTATAGCAATGCGCAAAAAAACAAATTGTAGAAGATTTCCAGCTCTATCAGCTTAAACAGTTTAAACAAAAACGTGTGGGCAGTTTTTGAGAAATATTTTTTTGAATAATTCCAAAATTTTGGAGTGTTTGTCATTGCGATCGTTTTTATATTTTCAAAATTAATTATATTTCATGGTATAGTACCTTGGAAGGGCTACCAAACAAGATGTAGTTGATTCCAATCAGATAACTGGTTTTTGAGTAAATGGGCGTTAAAGTCGAAATGTTCAAAAATTCGTAGCGGCCGCCATTTTAAAGCTAGAGAGTTTGGTAAAAAAATTGTTTGATTTGTCCTAAGGCCTTCTTTAATCTCCACTATTAAAATTTCCAAAATTCAGTTTCTGAAAAAAATGCTACCAAAAAAACATGTCTAACTTCCGCTTCCGGTTTCGGTATTTTTTAAAAGCTTATTTTGTCGGTGAATTTTTGATATAACCCTTCATTCCAAAGCACATCAAAATCGGTCCAGCCGTTCCGGAGATATGGAGCGTAACCCGCCCACCCACCCACAGACATTTTTTAAAAATTACTTTTTTGGGGTCCATGGACTCCCCCCCCCCGCATATTTCCGTTAAAATCTTAACTTTGAAATTTTGCATGAAATCAATACTTCCCTATACTGAAAGTATAGGAAAGTAAAAAACTAAGAATTAAAGCAAAATGAAATTAAATTAACTGTTCGAAATGTTCACCATTCACTTCTTGGCACATAAAAAGTCGGTTATGAAATTCCTGCCTTACATTTTCATAAGTTTCTGGAGTGATATTTCTGCAAACTTCTGTAAAATGCGTTGCTCCAGTTCTTCAATTGTTTCTGGACGGGTTCTGTACACTTTCGATTTCAGATATCTCCATAGAAAAAATCTAAGGGGGTTAAATCTGAGGAGCGAGCCGGCTATTCTACAGGCCCCCGCCTACCAATCCATCTTCCAAGAAAATTTCCGTTGAGAAAGTTAGAAACAGGCCTATAATAATGCGGCGCACCGTCTTGTTCGAACATAACGTTTTCTATATTATGCTCAGCCACCTGAGATATTTCTGAGAAAATTTTGTCCTGCAAATGAAAAAGTGGACTACTGGATAAAAAAATCAAAACAATTTTGAGTATTAAGTGAGTTCATTTGTTTAAAATCCGCCATTTTGTTATGGCTGAATATTTTTCTTTGAAACTCTAGGATCAGACGCAGAACTAAAGCACCTTTCAAATGAGGTGTCACTCGACCCTGGATAAAAAACTCAAAACAATTTTGAATTCAGTGAGTCCATTTGTTTAAAATCCGCCATTTTGTTATGGCTGAATATTTTTCTTTGAAACTCTAGGATCAGATGCAAAATTAAAAAACTTTCAAATAAGGTGTCACTCGACACCCCTTTGCATAAAATAAATTTTAAATGGGGCCCAGTCGCCATTTTGCATGATACAAAATTTAATTTTTGGCTAGAAAATAGTATTTAATATCCCATTAAAGTACATCAAATGTTGTGGTAAAATATCAATTCGTTTAAAAGTTAGTTGGGGGAGGGGTTACTTTATAGACAGACGGTATGATGATATATTTTTACTTTGCAGTTGTTTCGGGTAATATCTTTCCCCAACCCGTTGAAAACAATGCGCTCAACAATTTTAGTGACATTAGTTGCATGCACACTTCTACACAGATTCAATACATGGATGAATGTGGTAATTTACTGAACGAATATGAAGCTAAAAATTCAAGTAGGTAGCTCACTCAATGTACATAGCTATGTATAATGTGAACAAACCTATTCGAAGTTGTCTGTCGAAGTAAATATTGTACTTCATCTATTTTTTTTCTATTTTATATAAATCCACTCGGTATATTTCCTTTTTACTTAATCTAGTTTTCTCTAAGAAAAGATATAAATACAGGGCAATTCAAAATATAGAACACCTTCATAAATTTATTGCGAGGTGACCAAGAGCTCTACAATGACGTGATATGCATCAATTGTTCTAACTTTTTTAATGGTTCTGTATAATGCATCTTATTGACAACACTTTTGCAGACTATAACTTAGAATAGTATAAATTTTTATTTTTTACATGTTCACTTTTTCTTATGCCACAAGTAAAATTTTTGCAGAATATAAGTGAAACGTAAGATTATACATTAGAAATCAATTTGGACATAATTAAATGAACCAAAAAAGATTAATTCCAGGTGACTGCTGATATTTGATTTATAATTTTTATTTTTTAGTTTTTGAGGAAACCTTCCACCTTGAACAGCCTACTACTGTATTTACTATGGATATGCAGTTAGATAATAACATAATTAATATTCCAGACAGTCACCATGACATTCTGAAGGAAATTGATACAGAAAACATAATGAACATTAACTGTGTGGATGACAACACTTCTGAACAAATTTTTGACGTAAGTTGAAATTGTTTTAATGTCCCGATTAACATCGACTTGACTATACAGCCTGTCGCATCACGCAGTTTCCTAATAGAACATTAAACAAATTCTACGTGCTGCAGAGGCGGTAGTACTAACCGGAAGCCGTGTTTGAGATTAATTTGGTGATAAATAGCCAAATACGGACGAAATGATACATTGTAATGCATTTTACATCAAATTCCAGTTGTTACCAGCAAATAAATGATTTCCTGCATGAATTGATAGGTCCGGTGACCTGATTTAAATAATTAAATTATTGTTGTGTAGCTTCCACCGCTAACCGCTAGATCACGCCACATTGCGGTGACGTTTTTGTTAAATTGAAAAAATTAGTGCTGCAGCAGTCTGTCTAGAGACGTCAAGTCGATGTTAATCTAGAAGTCCGTAATTGTTATAATTGTTGGTGTAATCAAATTTTCTAATTAAGTGAATTTATTCATTAAATTAAATTTTAAAATGAAATGTATGTGTCAAGATATTCTAAAAGTGTTCATTTTTGGACTGGATAATAAATTAATACGAGAGTTACACGGTCGGTTAAATTAGGAAAGTTGGGCAGAATGTTGAAGAAAATTTGATGTCATTTTTTAAATTTAATTGGATCAACTTTTTGAAATATCCTGTTAAAAACTGAAAAGCAACAAAATCAACAAATTTCATGGCGCTCTCGATTTTCGAGATATGACATATATACACTTGTATTTTTTATACGACAGTCATAGTTGGCTGTAAGCGAATTAAAAACATAGCTTTTCTGATCTTATTAATAGCAGGTTTATTACGCTTTTCCTTCGGTTTTTTCTTAATTTATTAAAATATAAAAATTGCTTTAATTAACTATCAATACCCAAATAGGCTTTAAAAAACAATTTCATATAATAAAGTGTAGTAACTATGAACAAGGAATAGTTGCATTATTAAAAAAAAAACAGCATTGTTCGACAGTGAGATGAGGACTACTCTCAGCCATAATATAACAAGTTATACGATTATTATCGATAAAATTTTTTATTTGAAACCGAGCTGCAGCACGAGTTGAATGTGCTGCTGTGGTTTTAACGAGAATAAATAATCGATAATTAATCATAACACGAGTTATATTTAGTAAGAGAATATAATGAATAAAACAGCATGATTAATCAAAATTATTTTACTAGGTGGCATTTTTTGTAGTTGCTATGATTGTAAGGTGGTTACCAACGCAACATACGTAAATAGGGCAATTGGAATTTTTGTTTTTATTACCGCTGTGACAAAATTTAACTGGGGATTTTTCGAATTTGATTGGTTTAAATAGCGTCACGTGACATATGAATTATATTCCCAGGCTAATAGATGTGATTGTGCCTCTCAACAGCCAACTATAAAAGCAATTTAAAAAAATGCACGTTTATAAACTTATATCTTGAAACAGATGTTTATTGTTGTCATTGCATTTTACGTAAAAGATCTAGAAAACTCAATTTGAAATTTTTGATTTAACATAAATGGCTATAAAATTATTTAATATTCAATAATTTCTCAGTTTTCAGTTTTTCGGAATATTTCAAAAAGTTGACAACATAGGTCAAATTTAAAAATCATCAGCATCAAATTTTCCTCGACATTCTGCTCAACGACTCTGTAACTCATAATAAGTATAACAAAGATAGTCATGTTACTAACTCCAAAAATTGACAGCTTGTATACTACCCATGAATACATGTTAAATTTGAAGCTAACTGTTATTTTGAAGATTTTTCCAGTTCACCATACCATTTTTTCCTTTCCCTTTCATCTACAGATGTTAGAGAAACCACAAGTAATTTCATTGGCTGACGCTGACCCAGTTTTAGACTTCAGCAATGTTTTGTATGAGGACAACAATATGGATGCCAAATATGAAGTGATTCTTTAAAATGTCTTTTTGTTATTATTTTCTTGCTTACATTCTAGTTCTAATCTTAAGAATTTTCTTTTAATATTTGGTTTTGTTACAATTGAGTTTATTAAGTAAAGAAGCAAAATTTTAGTACTAGTCAAAACTTGTTAGTAACTTTTTAGAAACATGTATCTATTGCTTGTTATTAGTTGTATTAATTGTTAGTTGGTGTACCCCAACACAGTTTTGTTATAGTATGCAAAATAGTAATAAATGTTAGTTAAACAATCACGTTCAAACATTTTTTTATGAGAAATGTAGTGTAAGTGAGACGTTTTCACACATTTGAAAATCGGCATCTCAATTAGGAAGTGCACAACTTAAGTTCTCCCCCTGGATGCAAGCCTGTATAGAATAGCAATGGTTATCATATCAATTTAAAGTTCATTTTCTTCCTATAAAAAATGTTAGATTTCTGTAAATTATTACTTTTTAATACTAGGATTGTTATTTGTGCTACATAATTGTAAATGGCAGATGTGATGATTTGTTAACCGTTTCATGACAATGCTGAAACAATAATGTAAAATGTCATGTACTTTATGTCGCTGACAAGAAAATTTGTGAATACGCCACCGACTGCTAGCAAAAAAAGGGGTGGGGTTCAAAATCAAATTTAGATCTTTTTTTTATAAATATGTGGGCGCCAAGTAGTTTGCTCAACCCTCATGCGCATTTACTACCACTGGATCTCCGAAGCCCGGAAACTACTAACCGGCTACTCAAAATAAAATAAGTGCGGTGCTGTAAAAATTTTGTATTTACAAACTGGACAGTATTATCAATAAAACGCGGCAATGTAAGTGACAAGTATGTATAACAAATGCATAAAGAAAACCTGTATCAAACAAACAACATGTACATATAGGAATGGTGGCCACCCTTTTATGCACAAATGGCAAATGCAGGTTGGGATATTTATGTGACATAAAACAAACAAAACTTAGACCCAGATCTGCAATTAACCATTTACAGCGATAGTGCACATCTATGGTAAAATTATATATAAGTAATAACCACTAAGCAAGGTAACTTTGCTGAATACTGAACACCGTTAATTAATAATGCTATAAATAACATATAGTACATTTACATAGAGTAAATACTTGGCCAGTTAGTATTAATTTAGAAATACTAGGTGGGAATTTATCCTACCACCAAAAATAGCTTTCACACAAATAGATAAGTATATCTGAGTAGTGACACCAATCACAAAAAACAATGAAAAAAAATTTCCTACGAAGGGGTCACTTAACCACGGACAGCAGTAGCTTCCTCCAGGGGATCCCATTCGCCCATCTCATGCCTTCACGGTACATGCGGTTGAGCAATCTTTTGGCGGGCCCCGGTAGATTGATAAACAATGAAGTATAAACCAAATTTCCATTCCACTTTCTACGGCCTTTCCTGCTATTGGCAAACGGTGGCGGCGTAAGTTTTGACAAACGCGTGAATTACCTCGGCGGCAGCTACTAACTTTAAAACCTTCCAATACTCGAAGACTGCTGGTTAGGACACTAATCACTAATTTACTAAGCCCCAACTAAATTTAACTTGGGTGAAAGATCCGTTTAAAACGATCAGTAGTTCGAAAAATAACTTTATACTTTTCACAGCAAAATTTAATGTTAGCAACTGCACCTCACGGCCAAGGATGATCCTTTTACAAATTCCATAAAATTCTTGCGTTTCGCCTATCGCACGACCCAAACCTCTAAAAAGCGCACGGAAAAAGAGAAGGCATTTCTTACACTCCTGCCTTGAATTGAAATACCACTCGACAAATAAATAAATTACACTACAATAAAATTTAAATAAGAATGCAATATTTTTGTGACAAATAGAAACAAATATTTGTCACATTTTGTATGATTGTTAACTTCATAATGCAGTTGTTTTTCACAATAAATTACTTTTTTAGTCGACCTTAACAAAAAATTGAATTTTTAGTACTCAAATGCGGCCAAAAAGTAACCGTTTTTTGGCCGCTTTCATTATTATCCGTTTATGGGTGGCGCCATCTGTCGATAATTTTCCAGCTTACATCATGATACCGACATTATCGACAATGTCATAATATCTCTAAATAAAACATTGTAAACAAGCTGTCAATCTTGCTGTAAACTGTAATAAGTACGTGTTGGTAGTCAAATTTTCTAATAATTATTGTCTATAAATTATATCAATAAATCATAAATAAAAGTCTAACAAATTTGTAATAAAATATAAACGTTTCTAAAGGAGTCACAAATTATTATTATTATTTCATTATTCGTATGAACAATTTGTGTGCTTTTTGATGTTGCTGCAGCAGTAATTTTATCTTGATTATTTTAAGTAAAAATCTAACAAATTTGTAGAAAAATATAAACGTTTCTGAAGGAGTCACAAATATGTACAATTGTTCAGTTGTTATAAATAATTATATCAATAAATCATAAATAAAAATCTAACAAATTTGTAAATTTTATAATGAAGGTCGCCTAAAAAATATTGTGTGCACCACCGCCAAAAAGTGTTATTTCGTCCTCGTCAGACACGGCCGAAAAAGATCCACTTTTTGGCCTTGGTACACAAATAACTATTTTATTATACCTGCATCATAATCCTTGTAAAACAAACCAAAAAGCGTGCGTAAAACCAACATTAAAACACCCCGGTGTTTTAAAGTTGCTAAGCAACAATGACGTCATCAATTTGAAGCAACAAATTACAAACACGCGAAGAAAAATAATTCGAATTCACATAGCAACATAAACAACAAAAAATGCTAACCAATCTAAAGGTAAATGATATGACGTCACATCATAGACTACTATGTAAGATGAATCAAAATCAAAATGCTGCTTCCTAGCTATATTCTTCTTATTTTCTAGATTATGATGCAGATATAATAAAAAATAGCGTATAAAATACGTGTATAAGAGCCTTTAAAGCACTGCTCCCTTAAAAGGCACTCGGCTTCGCCTCGTGCTTTTAAACCCGTCGCGCGTGTTTAAAGGCTTGCTTATACACTTGTATTATAATATACTATTAAAAAACATTATTATTTCCATAAGTACTTTTTATTAAATTTTAAACACCTGTTCTATGTACACATAGGTACCTAAACTTTTAAAATACAGATTTTAATATTTGAACGTATTTCTGATATATCCTGTACTTACTGTAGTGCAGTAAAGAATACTATACGGTTTTTAACTGAGCAGGCCCCAGCTATAATTTTAGTTAATTTGCAGATAAAATTAAGGTTATACCGAACTTCCTCGCGGTTTTAATTATTAAACCGAAAAAAGCAATGAAAATCAAATAGAAAAGTTATTGACATAAGTCGTATTCTTCCAAATGCAACACCCCGTATAAAATTCTCTTTACCGTAATATCTCTGGATTGGATTCTGGATTTGGAATTTGGGAGTGTGAGTTATCTCACGCGCACTTAGGCCACAATAGGTGGGCCCATTGTACTACCTCCCCAGCAGCTCTCCACATTGGACGTCACCCAAGCCATCCAACCTTTTGGATGTACTTGAGGACATCCGCAATTGGAGTGTTGCTGATTTCGTCCATGTTAGGCCAGAAGTCCCCCAGCATGGATGCTCTGGTTGTTGCGAGAGCTGGACAGTGACTTAGGACATGTTCTGCCGACTTGTCGTCCTCGTTGCATGGACGACAGTTTGGGTTGTCCGCCAGTCCCATCCTGTGCATGTGTTGCTTTAGGGTGCAGTGTCCAGATAAGATACCCACAACTAGTCGTAAGTTCTTTCGGGACAGTTGCACACAGTATTTGGCTGTTTTTGGCGAGGGTGCCGTAATAGCAGCCCTTGCTTGACGACAGCTTTGAGTGTTAACCCATCTTCGTGTGAAGCTTTTTAAGCTTTCTTCCCAGCTAACACACCCTTGGTTTATAAACGGTTATTTTCAAACGGTTTGTCTATAACCGTTTATAAACCATCATCAAACCATCTGCGTTTTACGTTTGGAATAAACCTTAGCTAAACCATTGTGTAAGGTTGTTACAATAGTTCGAACGTTTAATATACCTTTTATAAACGTTTTACAAAATATGATTTACAGTTTATTGTTTATAAAATATTTGAAAATGGTATCGATCTAAATCATTTATTGATGCACCTTTAGTAACCGTTTGTATAACGTTGAAAATAAACCGATTTCTATAAAACGCGTCACAAACATTTCTAAAATAATTCAATAAAAATGCGCAATTGTTTAAATTTGTAGAATGATTGCCAAATGTATTTTGTTATAACATTCGATTGTTACAATTTAGCAAACGTTTAAAAATTGTTGCAATACAAACTATTTTTTATGCAGCTTTAGTAGCCGTTTGTCTAACGTTGCAAATAAACCGTTTTCTGTAAAACGTGTCACAAACGGTTCGAAAATAATACAAATGAAAAGTTGTCATTGTTAAAATTTTTATAATGTTTGTCAAATGTATTTTATTTTAACATTTGTTGTTACAAGTTAACAAACGTTTAACAATTGTTGCAATGCAAACCATTCTTTGGTGCACCTTCAGTAAGCGTTTGTATAACGTTGTAAATAAACCATATTCCGTAAAATGCATCACTGACGTTTCTAAAAGAATGCAATATAAAGCGTTTATTGTTTAAATTTTTAAAAGGTTTGTCAAATGCATTGTGCTTTAGCACTTGAATGCTGAAATTTAGCAAACGTTTAATAATTGTTGCAATGCAAATCACTAATGAAAACATATTGAACAAGCGTTTGTGTACTATTGTAAATAAACCGTTATCTGTAATCGTGTTAGAAACATTTCCAAAAGGTTCTTATAAAAGGCATTCATTGCTTAGATATCTACAATGTTTGTGAAATGTATTTTGCTTTAACAATTAAATGTTGCAATTTAGCAAATGCTTAAAAATTATTGCAATGCAAATCATTTATGAATACAACTTCAGCAACCGTTCGTGTAACGTTTTAAATAAACCGTTTTCAGTAAAACGTGGTAGAAACGTCTCCAAAATGTTCTTATAAAAGGCAACTATTGCTTATATTTTTAAAATGTTTATCAAATGTATACTGCCTTAACATATGAATGTTGCTTGTCAAAAACTGTATACTAATAATTGCAGTTCAAATCATTTATTAATACATCTTCAGCAACCGTTTGTGTGACGTTTTAAATAAACCGATTTCTGTAAAACGTGTCAGATGCGTTTCCAAAATCTTCTTATGAAATGCATTATTAGCTTACGTTTTTAGAATGTTTAGCAAATGTATATTGTTTTAACAATTAAATGTTGCAATTTAACAAACGCTTAATAATTTTTGCCGTACAAATCATTTATGGAAAGACCTTAATTAAGTGTTTGTGTAACGATGTAAATAAATCGTTTTCTGTTAAACGTGGTAGGAATGTTTTCATAAGGTTTTTTTAAGATGCAATAATTGCTTAATTTTTTAGAATGTTTATGAAATGTATAGTGTTGTAACATATCAATGTTGCAATTTAACAAAGGCTTAATAATTATTGCAATGCAAATCATGTTGGAAACACCTTCAATAAGCATGTGTGTAACGTTATAAATAAACTGTTTTCTGCAAAACGTTTCAGAAACGTATCCAAGCGGTTTTTTTAAAATGCATTAATTGCTTACGTTTTTATAATGTTTCGTAAAATTTCTATTGCTTTATTATTTGAATGTTGCTATACAGGCTGTTTCAAATTCGAGCCTCACCATGGGGATCTCGCTTATTTGAAGAGATAGAGAGTTGGTTAAATTGAGGCAAAGTTGCCAAATTTTATGCCTAACAATAATCTGTAAAGAAATTTAAAGTAGCCGCTCTGGTTTTTCAGATATCTGAAAAAAACTGAAAAATCTGGTTTTCGTTTTTTATCCGTAGCTAACTTATTTATGAAAATTTTGGAAATCGGTAAAAACATTCTCAAAGCAACTTTTTATTCTAAATATCGTACAGAATCCAGATTTGCAATACGACGTTTCGAACTTTGCGAAACCATCATCAGGTTCAATTTTTTTAATACGGCTACTACTTTTTTTTCAGCGCATTAGAACAAGATTTTTATTACGATTACAACGATATATCACACTTTATGGTTTCGATTTCATTTAATGCTGATAAAATGAAAAATGGAAATTTTTTTACAAAATTTAAACCAGAATTTATTAAAATATGAACTATTTACATCAAATACTCAAATAAACCTCCACCTTCGTTAAGGCACATTTGAACCCGTCTTCTTATGTTATTTGTAGCACGTTCGATATGTCTTCTGGGTATTCGGTGCAACTCATTAATAATTTTATTTCTTAATTCATCGATGTTTGCGGCGTTTTCTTTGTAGATTTTATTTTTTAATGTACCCCACAGAAAATAGTCCAGTGGGCTTAAGTCAGGCGATCGTGCCGGCCACGCAACTACACCGCGATTTCCTATCCATTTATTAGGAAAAACTTGATGCAGGTATTCACGTACAATTTCCGCGTTGTGAGAGGGCGCACCATCCTGCTGCCACCAAAGTTGTCGAAGGATGTGCAAAGGAACATCCTCTAGGTAGGTGAACAACTGAGTTCTCAAAAAATTGAGGAAACGCAATGAATTTAAATTTCTTTCGTAAATAAAAGGGCCTATTATTCTATTGTTCCACACTCCAACCCAAACATTCAACGAAAATAGATGTTGTGTTCGAATCTCTCTAAATTGACGTGGATTTTGTGTGGCCCAGTAATGTTCATTGTTGCGATTGAACATTCCGCAATTGGTAAGCTGGGACTCATCAGTCCAAATGATTTGTTTTATGATATCATTATCTTGATTAATCTTCCGTGTTAACCAGTTGCAAAATTCTCGTCTTCGAAGATTATCGCCTGGTCGAAGACTGTGACTAACGTGGATTTTATAAGGTTTGTAATTATTGTCTTTTAAAATCCTCCAAACCTGGGTGTGGGGTAAGGCCAATTGAGCACCTATTTCTCGAGTAGAACTTGTGGGATTGTTGTTAACCTAAACCAATATAATAATAATATCATGGAAAAAAATATAATAGAATAACATTAAACGTGAAGTAGACACTTGTTTTTACTTTTTTTTAAATAATGAGAAAATAAAGCAACTGACAATAGCATTTGCAGCTAGAAGTTTGTACTTCTAGCTGCAAATGCTATTGGGGTACTTTAGCTCTGTCTGCATATTGCCTGTAATTTAAAATACGTATTTGAAGTACCTGATCTAAAATATTCTGCCTGTATTCTTCAGGTAGTCTACTACCATATCTATTTTTTGGTCTGATAAAAGACCCAAATTGTACCAAATTTCTATCCAACCCCAAAAAGTATGTTCTATACGGCTGGTGCCTTTCGGGGTACATCTGCAAATATCTTTCACTTGCAGTCTGGGAATTATTGTTGCACATGTAATAAACACGCATCATATCGCGTTTTTCTTCATTAGAAAAAGGCATTTTATATGAGTTCTTAGAAACAACCTTAGAAATCGCAAATTTATAGTATAACAAATGAAGAAATGATGCTGAATAATAATAAATGCACATCGTGCTTTGTTTTCATTGTTTTTGTTATTACAACGAAATAACGAGACAATTAAGCAACAAGCTGCATAAAAATAAGTACTCGATTGTGCTTTAACGAAGATGGAGGTTTATTTGAGTATTTGATGTAAATAGTTCATATTTTAATAAATTCTGGTTTAAATTTTGTAAAAAAAATTACATTTTTCATTTTATCAGCATTAAATGAAATCGAAACCATAAAGTATGATATATCGTTGTAATCGTAATAAAAATCTTGTTCTAATACACTGAAAAAAAGTAGTAGCCGTATTTAAAAAAGTGAACCTGATGATGGTTTCGCAAAGTTCGAAACGTCGTATCGCAAATCTGGTTTCTGTACGATATTTAGAATAAAAAGTTGCCTTGAGAATGTTTTTACCGATTTCCAAAATTTTCATAAAGAAGTTAGCTACGGATAAAAAACGAAAACTAGATTTTTCAGTTTTTTTCAGATATCTGAAAAACCAGAGCGGCTACTTTAAATTTCTTTACAGATTATTGTTAGGCATAAAATTTGGCAACTTTGCCTCAATTTAACCAACTCTCTATCTCTTCAAATAAGCGAGATCCCCATGGTGAGGCTCGAATTTGAAACAGCCTGTATAGCAAACGCTTAATAATTATCTCAATAGAAATCATTTATTAAAACACCGTCAGTAAGCGTTTGTGTAACTTTATAAATAAACCGTTTTCTGTAAAACGCGTTAAAACGATTTTAAAAGGTTCTTATAAAATGCATTAATTGCGTACGTTTTTATAATATTTATCAGATGTATACTGATTTAACATATTAATGTTGCAGTTTAACAAACGCTCAATAATTATTGCAATACAAATCATTTATGGAAACACCGTCAGTAGGCGTTTATGTAACGTTATAAATAAACCGTTTTCTATAAAACGTGTTAGAAACGATTTCAAAAGCTTCTTGTAAAATGCATTAATTGCTTACATTTTTAGTATGTTAATCAAATGTATATTGCTTGAACTATTAGATGTTCCAATTTAACAAACGCCTAATAATTATTACCGTGCGAATCATTTATGGAAAGACCTTCAGGAAGCGTTTGTGTAACGTTATAAATAAACCGTTTTCTGTAAAACGCGTTAGAAATGTTTCTAAGGGGTTGTTATAAGATGCATTAATGGCTTAAGTTTTGAGAATGTTTATCAAATGAAGCGTTTATTTGAAAGAATAAAAAAAGAATGCAACACCCATATAATGGAAAATTTTAAAACCAAGTCGGTAAAACTGACCAGAGCGGGTTCCTTGATGTTGGATATTTGGCGTCTTACCCGTCAGAGAAACGTGATTCAACAATAGCAAAACTTTACAATTTGAGTGGCTGTAAAAGTTTTATGCAAATTTCAAAAGGAAAGATATCTGTCCGTAGACAAGAATTACAAACAGCTGTAAATCACTTGGTGCCTCTACGTACCGTACGCTCGAAAGCTGTAACAAAAATTATATCGCAATTTTAATAATATTTTGCTTATTATTAATTTAAATAAATCCAAATCTTAAAATATTTGCTTTATTCAGAAGTTTAGTAGTTTATAAAAATGTGGTTCTTCCTGATTACATCCGTCCGTTCTCATAAACTTAGGATAAAATTTGAAACAGGTTGCGAAATGCTATTGTAAACCCAACTATTGAAGTTTACCGAACAATAGCACTATTCAGGTACTATACAAAAAATGACGTCACATGATCCTAGAAGCAACCTTTCATTGAGTAAATAATTATGACAAATTTCCTTTTGGTCGCAAACCTCAACTACTTCAGAAATGAAAGTCAATTTTCAAAAAAATTTTGAATGTAGCACTCGGTATGAGTGTGTCAAATAGTCATAGAAGAAACTTTTGATTAAGGAAAAAAACTCTGTGTTGTTTGATTTTGGTAGCTAACCTGAATTGGTCTAAATATTCGGCAAACTCAATGTTCAAAAATGTTAGAATTTCGGCTTAAAACTCTGTACGAGTTCGTCAAATGATCACAGAAGCAATTTTTTATCAAGGAAAAAACTCTGAGTTCTTTCATTTGTTCGTTTACCTAAACAGGTGTTTCGACCTATAAAATTTAAATTTTGGTGAAATTTTGTATTTTAAGGTATTTTGAGATAGAAAAAAATTAAAAATTATTACTTGGAAAATATTAAAAATTTGTAAGCTTAAAATTACAATGTTTAGATTTTGATGAAAATGGGTATTTTAAGGTATTTTGAGCTAGACAAAAATTATAATTAATATTTTTTAAATTTTACAAAAATTCACTCCTAAAATTAAAATGTTTAGATTTTGATGAAATTTCTTATTTTAAGGGTATTTTGAGCTAGAAAAAAATAATTATTATTTTGAAAAATTTTCATTCCTAAAATTAAAATTTTTATATTTTTATGAATGTTGGCTTTTAAGGTGTTTTAAGCTAAAAAAAATTATAATTATGATTTTAAAAATATTAAAAATTT
The DNA here is from genome assembly GCA_958336395.1 of Ctenicera cuprea. Lineage (NCBI taxonomy): Eukaryota > Metazoa > Arthropoda > Insecta > Coleoptera > Elateridae > Ctenicera > Ctenicera cuprea. The sequence goes on along the minus strand of OY284493.1, from coordinate 27,916,247 downwards.
TACCCTTAAAATTAAAATTTTAGGATTTTCATGAAATTTGGTATTTTAAGGTATTTTGGGCTAGAAAAAAAATTTTATTTCTAAAATTTTAAGAATTTTCACGCTTAAAATTTACATTTTTATTTATTTATGAAATTTGCTATTGTAAAGGTATTTTGAGCTAGAAAAATAATTTTGTTCTTAAAATTTTAAAAATTTTCACGCTTAAAATTTACATTTTTGTATTTTTATGAAATTTTGCATTTTAATGTGTTTTGAACTAGAAAACAATATCTAATTATTATTTTTAAAATTTTAAAAAGTTTCACCCCAAAAATTAAAATTTATAAATTTTGATGAAATTTGTCATTGAAGGTATTTTGAGCTAGTAAAAGATAAAAATTATTATTTCAAAATTTTAAAAATTGTTATACCTAAAATTAAAATTTTTATATTTTGATGAAATTTGGTATTTTAAGATTTTAGGTTTAAGCTCGAAAAAAATAAAAATTGTAGCGTGACGCACCCTTGCAACCAAGGGTGCATTAAAGAAGGCACTTGAGGGGAAAGGAAAGACTGCGCAGGGAGTGAAAGTGCGAACAAAAGTTAAGTAGTAAACTCAAGGGTGTTGCGTGCGGTCGGTTCCTCGCGGTAATAGTGAACTTGGTTTTTTGCGATGTTTTGGTTTCTCACCTTTAATGTTTCGTTTGTATTCAGTAAATAAATATTGTAGTTTTGCCAACTAAACGTTTTGTTATTTATTTGTGCATTGAAGTAACTACCCCGTTACAATCTGGCGCCCAACTAGTGGTACATTTTTTTGTTTTTAACTAAAAATAAAACCCATTCCATAATAACCTACAGGCCAAAATTTATAATAAATACGTGTAAAATTACAGTGCAAAATGAAATATATTTAAAATCTACTGGATATAAAGACAGTATAGTGGAGAAAATTAAGAAACGGGGTTTTCTTTTGTTCGAGTGCTGGTGTGAAAGCGTCGCGTCGCTCGCCATTTTATTCATCACCCACAACAGCTCGAGCCACCCCTCTGTTCACTTTCTTGGTGTTTCGACGCAACGACCGCCATTTTTCTCACAGCACCCTCAACCACTTGCAACTGTGACGTCAACAACCAAACCGCCAGCGGGTACTTAATGGAAAGTTACACTAATCGCAACAAAGAAATTACTGAAGGTAACTTTGTTTACGCTCTGCGGAAGGTAAGGGACAACAGTTGTTTGAAAGACAGTAAAAAGTGTCAAATAATCATCGAACGTTCTGACAGCAGTGTTAAGTGTTGATTATTGCCACATGAACATTGAACTGTTAATTTACTACACGAACACTAGCTTGCTTTTAACAACAACAGATATTTTCTTTACAACCTTAATGTTGCATATTTCTCGTTGTAGTTACATGAACGTTGTATTGCCATTTTTTTTAACAGAGTTTTTTTTTAACAAATTTATTGTTGCATGTTTCTCTTGGTTGTTACAGGAGCGTTGTACTGCCTTTTTTTAACAATCAGAGATATATTTGTTTACAAATTTCATGTCATACCTTTCATTATTGTTACATGAACGTTGTATTGCCATTTTTTTTAACAACCAAGAGTTTTTTTTTAAACAAAATTTATTGTTGCTTGTTTCTCTTGGTTGTTACAGGAGCGTTGTACTGCCATTTTTTTAACAATCAGAGATATATTTGTTTACAAATTTCATGTCATACCTTTCATTATTGTTACATGAACGTTGTATTGCCATTTTTTTTTAACAACAAGAGTTTGTTTAGTGTTAAGACAATGTTATGTATATTTATAATTTTCAGGTATTGTCGACTCGTTTTATCTATATTATTATTATTATAATTAATGTATTTAACTAGTAAATATATTGCTTTTTGCTAAAATTGAATTTTATTTTAAACAATATAGGTAACATTTTATTGCTTTAATGTAAGACTAATTAAAAATGTTAACGATCAAATACGTTGACGAAAGATTTAACAGTAAACGTTTTAAAAAGGATATGCATGACTATATTTGACAAATGCTAAAAGCAAACATTTAAAAAAGGTTTTCTGGTCAACGTCAAACAATTGTTTAATTCATAGCTTTAGCAAATACAAATAACAAACGTTTAGAAATGGTTTTTAGAAAACCAATATCAATGGTTTGTAAACAAACGTTAAATAATCGTTTAACTCAAAGCTTTCGCGAATACAAATAATAAACGTTTAAAAATGGTTTTTAGAAAACCATTATCAATGGTTGGCAAACAAACGTCAAATAATCCTTTTAACTCATAGCTTTGGCGAATATAAAACATATACGTTTAAAAATAGTTTTTAGAAACCCATTACCAATGATTAGTAAAGAAAGCGTTGTAGAATGTTTTAAAAATAACTATAGTTAAAGATAGACGAAGATTGTCTAACAAATGTTTCTACAAAAACCATTATTAAACGTTAGAAAAAACGTTTAATAAAGCTGTGAAAATAACGTCAACCAAATTATAGTTAAATATTGAAAACACGTTTTACAAACGTTTGTATTATAGCAAAAATTTGTTAGAAATCTGAGACAAACCTTTAAAGAAGGTTAGGTGCAAACCGTATATTATTAACGCTTAATAGTGCTTTATGAAACGTACGTCTTTAACGGTAATACGTATATTTCAAACGTTCCACCAACGTTTGTCTGTCGGACACCTTTTAGTTTGTCAAAGGTTTGTTGCAAACCTTACGTAAAGGTATAATTGGTTTGAGTTTTACGTTTGAGAAACGTCGCACAAACCATTTTTTGGTTTTATGTGTTAGCTGGGTTGGTATAGCATAAAGCTTAATGTCTTCAGGGATATGGGAATTACGGGTTCTGGCCCCCAGAGAGGTTGTCCGGAGGCCAGTCTTGCAATCTCATCAGCCTTTTCGTTGCCGTAGGTTCCGTCATGTCCTTTCACCCATACAAGGGAAACAGCATTATCTTTTGAGATATCGTCGAGAGCTTCACGACACCACAGTACCACTCCTGAGGTGATTTTGCAACTGCCTAGGGCTAGTAAAGCGGCTCTACTATCGCTGTAGATACCAATACGTTGGTTCTTGATTTGTCGTTCAAGAATTGCAGTTGCACCATGCATTATTCCCACTACCTCCGCTTGGAAGACAGTGGCAATTTTGCCTAGTGGTATACTCTGGCGCAGGTTTAGGTCATCGGAGAAAATTCCCGCACCCGTTCCATGCTTTGTTTTAGATCCATCGGTGAAGATGGATATGTCCATATGCTGGGTTGGTCCAGCATTCGCGTAGACACTAAAGTGTCTATTAAAGGGATATTGTAAAGGAAAGTAGTCCACCATAGCATCCAGAAGAGGAATCTTAACGATTGCCTAATCCAGGATGTGGGTGTGTCTGCCTCCCTTGCCTGCTGTTTGCCACAACCCCTTGTGGCGCAGCCTTAAAGCAGTTCTCACAGCTACTTCCTCCACAAAGAGATCAAGTGGAGGAAGGCATAAGATCACCTCTAAGGCGGCCGTGGGGGTTGAGCGTATAGCACCTGTAGAACTGAGACAAGCGAGACGTTGCACGTGTCCCAGTTTGGTTGCTGCCGTAGCCTGTCTGACCCTGGGCCACCAGACAAGTGCTCCGCAGCATAGCATGGGCCTAATCACGGCAGTATACAGCCACAAGGTAATTCTAGGGGAAAGTCCCCAAGATTTACCTAGAGCGCGGCGACACTGCCAGAAAGCCATGCATGCTTTGTTTGTTTTAGCTTTCAGGTGTTTCTCCCAGTTCAGCTGTTTGTCAAAAATAACTCCCAGGTATTTGACATTATCTGAGAATCTGAGAGAAGTATTGAATAGGAGAGGTGTACGTAAGGGTCCAACCTTCTTTTTCTTTGTGAAGAGTACCATCTCTGTCTTCAAGGGGTTGACAGATAGGGACTGTTCATTACACCACTTTTCTGTTATTCGAAGAGCCGTCTGCATTAAGGTGCAGAGCATGCCCTCAAACTTCCCCGTGATGAGGATGGTGATATCATCCGCATATCCAATGGTATAGAATCCAGCATCATTGAGTGCGCTTAGAAGGCTGTCCACCACTGTATTCCATAACAGTGGAGACAGAACTCCGCCTTGTGGGCAGCCTTTCATCACGACACCTCTAATTGAGCTGTTTCCTAAGTTAAATTGCACTGCTCTCATTGCAAGCATGTGCTTTATCCACTCCCAAAGAGTAGGTGCAACACCAAGTCTGCGTAAGGCAGAGTTTATACTTTCAAAGGTGGTCTTGTCAAAGGCTCCTTCAATATCAATGAAAACTCCCAGGGTAGACATTTTGTTGTCTAATGATCTCTCGATCCGATTCGCTACGGCATGTAGCGCCGATTCGGTAGATCTCCCTGAGATGTAAGCGTGTTGGTTCAGGTGCAGTGGGTGTGAAACAAGCACCTTCTCCCTTATTTCCCTGTCACAAAGTCTCTCAAGAGTCTTTAATAAGAAAGATGTAAGACTAATGGGACGGTAAGATTTGGCCAGGGTGTAGTCAACACGCCCTGGTTTGGGTATAAAAACTACCTTCACTTCTCTCCAGCTCTCCGGTATATATCGAAAGGCGATACATGCCCGGTAGATGCGCACCAGGTGGGCAATTACCAGGTCCAGACCCCATTGTAATAGGGCTGGGAAGATACCGTCCACTCCTGGCGACTTGAAGGGGAGAAAAGAGTTTATAGCCCAGGTTACTTTGTCGCCCCTTACGACCCGGTCCGCCACTTCCCAATCCTCCTCAATGGGAGGTGGAGTGTCGGGCCTCGGCCATACACAGTCAGGGGTAACAATGCAGCCTGGGAAATGTGTTTGAATTAGCACTTGTGCTGTCTCTTCGGGTTTGGTTGTCAGAGAACCATCCCCTTGCCTGAGACAGCCAGGTTGTTGATTGGGGTCTTTGGAAAGGATCCTTTTTAGTCTTGCCGCTGAGGTAGTAGTCTCTATAGAACCGCAAAAAGTTTTCCAAGAGTCCGTCTGCCTCCGGCGGATTTCTTTTTTATATATTCGTTTTTGGTCTTTGTAGGCCTCCCAGTCACTAGTAGTTCTAGTTCTCTTTGCTTTATTGAAGAGTTTACCCAGCACAGATCTCATCCTGTTGAGTTTCTTGCACCACCAAGAGGTTGTGCGACTCGCCTTGGGTGTCTTCAGGGGGCATGATGATTCATAGGATTGTAAGAGCGAGTTTTGAAGAATGTCCACGCTGGTCTGCAGGTCCTCTACCCGAGCAATCGTATCCGGGAAAATCGACTCCGCCAGGTGGGCTTCCAGATCTACTTTATAAGATAGTCTGTCGGTCTGCCTAGGGTTCCGATATTGTTTTGGTATGGCCGTAGTTCCAGATAATCTGAAAGAGAGCCATCTGTGGTCTGACATGGATACAATAGGTGATACATGCCAGGCCACAATATTATGGGAAATACCTAACGATGCCAGGGTGGCATCAATCACCGTCTGGCTGCGCGTTGTGACAAAGGTAGGTTCACATCCACGGTTCAGTATTTCTAGGTTTGTACTTACTAGGTACTCAAGTAAAGATTTACCTCTGGTGTTGATGGTACTGCTGCCCCACGAAACGTGGCGAGCGTTCGCATCACAACCAATAATTAGGTGTTTATTTTCCCTCTCACAGTAATCCACCAGTTCGATCAACTCCGCGCTGGGCGGAGGGTCGATTGAGTCACCGGGAAGGTATACCGATGCTAATATCTTCTTTTCCTTCGTTAATGCTGCAACTCACCTGTAGCGCCGTAATATCGCGCGTACAGAGGTGTGGCAAAGCGAAGGCTTGTAAGTGCTTGGGACAGTAGATGCACGTCCTTGGTTTCTTTTGGGTGTTATCTGTAAAGACAGCGCCATTATTATTATTTAATCCACAGATCTTAGATTTTACAATCCAAGGCTCTTGTATTAATGCAACAGTGTCCTGCTGACTGTCGAGATGTCTGCGTAGAGTGACAGCAGCCACTCGACAGTGTTGCAGGTTAATTTGCATAATATTTAGTCCAGGCTGAGTGGAAGCAATGAAAATCAAATAGAAAAGTTACTGATATAAGTCGTATTCTTCCAAATGCAACACCCCGTATAAAATTCTCTTTACCGTGATATCTCATAAGGGCAGTCTTTCTTTAGCAAAATTACCTAAATACCTATTTGGAAATAAATCTACTGGGCGTTCTAAAAAACGTCATAAATGATAACATAAATATGGTATGAAAATATATTTTTACACCACCAATTTAAAAAAATCCAATTACGAAATCAGTGGCGTAGATACATGGAGAAGCTCCATGTGTTTTTTTCGTTATCAGTAAAGATGAGAAAGAAGCAGCAGAGAAAACAAAGATGTCATCTTAAAAGCAGATAACGGCAATGCTACTGTTATAATGAACACCTCAGATCAGTGGCGGCTCGTGGTGTGGTGTACTGGAAGGCATTTTAAAGTATTTTTTGGAAAACATTTGTTCTTACCCAAGATTTAGGTAGACTTATATTTCAACCTCATCCCTTACGTTGCCAAAATGATCTATTTTTATCAACATTTTCATTGAAGTCTTTAATGGACTTTCGATAAGCACCCTCTAATTATTATTGCAAATTGATATCCACATTGCCAGGTGTGTCAAAAAGCATTTCACAATCAAAAATTATTTTGCAAGGACATCGTACAACACCAATAAATTATGATTACGCAACCAACAACTGTCTTCACACTACTACGTGTACGTGCGAATCCCCCAAATTAGGCGGTTATTGGCATGCGCTTATTACAGACAGATGACAGCATAATTCTCGGAAGTTGTGGGTTCGTGATCCTGAAGTCTTTAATACGCAGATACTTCTATCCTTTTTTAGCTTGTGTAATCTGAATTTTACCGCAATGAGCTTTCTATTTTACTCTTATTCATTTAAAAGCCTTTTAAGCCTGCGGCTTTATTTGGTGGCGTATAGCTGAATTTGAGATTAACAGCCAAATTACCCTCGCATAGATTCGTTTAATGCCCGCGAAATATTCAAACATTCAAACGTTTTCCGATCCTGTGGCAGCTCTTTAATAAACGTTGTCGCATAGAAATCTCATACAATAGTTGACTATAAAGTATTTTTTAAATATTATTTATTTTTTCTTATTTCATTGGGAGGTCAATGACCATTTGACCCAATGGAAAAACCGCAACTGCCTCAGATTACTACTTAGGGCCGCTTTTACAGTTGCCCCTTCAGCTTGAGTTTAGTTAAGCGGGATAAAATGTCTAAGCATGGCTTAAATTGGTGAGCCGTTTTACAGTGTGAGGCTTTGTTGAACCTAGCTTAGTGTAAGGTTTCTTTATACCATTCGCGGTGTTTCATAAGCTGTCACTTTTATGTAAAATTTAAACATATATATTAATGCAGAAATCCGCTGGTAAAAAAGACGCCTTTCGAGTTGTAAACATACCGTTTTCATTCGTTGGAGAAGTAGGAGAAATAGTCTTTGATGCCCTTAGTTTTTTTGTGGTGCTATTATATCAATTCTGTTAAGTAATAATTATAGAAGTGAATAGTTTATTACAATATTGGGGACTGGAGGATGTGATAGAAACATTTAGAGGTAAGTGTGATTTATTTATTGATATGGTATTTGCATGAAGTTTTGTTATAAATTTACAAGCCAGTAATTAATTATTTCATGAAATATTGCTTTAATACCCCAAAACTTACACATAAAGTCAAGTTTAAAATCTCGGAACAAAAGTGAATAGGTAAGCAGAGTTCAGAAAATAGCCCGTATAATCACCCTCTGTGGAAATTCTGGAGTTTAATGTACATTATCCTAATCTTTTTTAATCGGTACTATAATTCCTGTTTTCACCATGGAATAAAAAATTATTTTTTTAATTATTTGTTTAACGGAAACTTCTAGCTTTAAACATTATATTTAAAGTCGATCTATATATTACAGTTACAATAAATTTCATAATGTTGTGCAATACCATAGCCCGATAGCCGGAACACGTGTAAGTTTGCGGCCAGGCGTCGACGAATTCTTCCTATTCGGCGTATAAAATGCTTTACTTACTAGCTTTACTAAAATAGTGAACTTAACGTGTCCGTACATGTCCTATTTAATATTAAACAATAACTAGTGTTACCCCAGCACACAATGCACTGACAGACAGCGTTGATAGAACCGGCGAAATGTCAAGTCACGTGATGTATTAGTTCCAAAAATGACACGCGACGTTACTGTAGAGGGCGCCCCAAGTGACGCGCGTCTAGCCGACCGTCATATATATTATAAATTAAAATAATTATTATTAAAAAATCGACGTAGAATAAAAATATAAAAATGTTTCATGTTCCATCTGTGGATAAAGACCTTTCATTAAAAAAAATGGTCCAAATTGGTGAAGCGGTAGCCGCTGGAAGAAGGGGAGAAAAAAACCCTTTGTGCTTTTATATATGTATATGGATAATAGTAAAACATCTGTACAAAAGTTGAATTAAATATCTCAATTTATGATGGAACAATAAATAAATAGGCTTGTATTTAACGGAGCATAAAAAAATAGTGATTTAATCACCAAATTTTGAGCTCCAAATTAAAAAGAAAGAATCGATAAAAACAACTACCCTGGTCAGTAACTGCGCCCAAGTATACTTTTGGTGACCAAAAGTTGGTGCCCAAAAATTATTTTTGGTGCAGCTATTCCTGAGATATGAGGCGCATATACCCACCCACCCACAGACAGACAGACATTTTCTATTAACAACTTTTTTGGGTTCTTGGAGATTTAAAACATGTATTTTCGTCAAAATCTGTTTCTAGTTTAAAAGTTTGTATTTATTTCTTTTAATAAAAACAATTGGGTGGTTTTTACATGAGATCTGCTTACATAATGATATGAATACTTTATTATTCATCATTTTTTTAAACTTCATAGTTTTATTTTTCATAAAACTTAATTTTTTATCATATGCTTATAAGTTTATGGATTACTTTAAATAAATTATTTTTTGATTATTAAATATAGTTTTTAAGTGTACCTATTGAAATTTTTATACATTTTCTAATGTTGTTTTATTATATTTAACAGACAGTCGGAGAACTGCATAATACGTTAGAGGCAAGAAGATCAATTATGTCCGTGTGTGAAATTCCACACCTGAATATTCAGAGCGTTTTTTTCCCGATTTTGAATCACTCGCCACTTCTGCACAAACCAACGATCTTTCTCGACTTTGAGACGTCTGAAAACATATTTGCGATCGAAAATGGTCCAAAAACGCCTCAACCATATTGCAATTTTGCATATTTATGCAGAGATGGTTGACAGTCTGGACATCGATTTATTGTTGAACGAATTCATTGTAAAAAATTCAAGGTCTGCGACTTTCGCTTTGATAACCAAATGATTACATAATAAATCTCAATTTTGCGTATACAGAGTAACTATGTTCTGATTTTCCATCATCTCCCTTCACCCCCCCCCCCTCTTCGCCCCCGCCCTTTTACTCCACACGTGGGTTCAACCTCTTCCGTCGTCCCTGGTTGTATACCGATTATATCATTATTCTTTCTTTTTCAAAATTTACTTTTTGCAAAATTTTCTATATTATATACTCATACCTACTTTTATATATTTTTTACTCGTCAGTATTTCGATATTTGTTAAAATGCCTAGTTGTTACGTTTGTGTTAAAACTTTCAGTTCAATGGATGCTTTATTGATGCACTATAAACTAAAATTCTGTTTTAGACCAATGTCATCTAAAGGTTTCAGAGATGATAATAGTAGGTGCTACCGATTTTAGTTCTTATTCGGCTATGATAGAAAATGACATGACTGGTGATTTAACTATAATATCAATTCAATTTCTTGATAAAATTTCAGTAAAATGGGTTCCAATTGCCGGATTAAAGTACTATGCCAATTCTTCATCAACTGTTTTTTTGTTGTAGAATCTGCTAACTTACTTCCTCTTTTTGGTATGATAAAAATGATTATTGTTAACAGTTCCAATGAAATATGTTTTTTGTAGTCTAATTTAGAAACATTAGGTTGTGAGGAGCACTATTATGCGTACCAAGCAAGAGATACAATGTATACGATAAAGCACATTGAAGTGAAAGATTTTTTAGAATTATGTTTAGTATGTAAACTGCCAGATGGCAACTTATATGTGTCTTTTAGTTCTTCATAGTAAAAAATACTTATGTAATTTTGCAATTCCAGAACAAAATGGTTTATATATTATTTGTTGTCATTACCAATATATATATTTTTAGTTACAAGTTTTATTGTTTGTTACTACAGCAAAGTCGTTTTCTTATTTTTACTAATTTCAGTAGTTCCAGAAATAGAAACAATTTGTTCTTAATGAAAACACTGTTAGTGCATCTTACTAATATGTATTGTTCCGGTAACTTTAACTTTTGCTCCAATAACTAACACAAATTAGTCATCAAAGCATTAAAGTTTGGTTTTGTCCTGCTTACAATATTAGATTGGTAAGAGAAGCAAATGCTATTTGTTCTGAATAAAATCGTACTTGGTACACTATACTAATATAATATGTTTTTATAAATATTGATAGGTGCTATCACTACTAACATAAATGTATTGTGGCAGCAAGACATTTTACTTGCAGTAACAGAAATAGTCCAACCAAATTTTATTACAAGTTAGAACTAAAAAAATTATTTGTAGCCATAGCCACTAAAAATTTGAGTTGCAAGAACTAGATTTTAGTTATCAGGACAAAATAATTTTTAGAGTGTATGTTTAATATAGCAACTAGATAATGGATAATCTATTATTTATAAAAATGGAAAACCAAGGTAGTAAGAATTTGCAATATTCCTTAGAAGAGGTAAAATAAACAAAATATCGTAGAATGTAAACAAACTTAAAATTCCTTGTAAGCAAAGAATGGGAAAAAGCGGAAAATATTTTGCGACGCTAATGTGTTAAATAATTGAAAATTAAGAAAATGCTAAAAAGAAGTGTTAAGATAACTAACTATTAACCGATATGTTTACGTACAAAATTGTAATAAGTCAAGTTCTTTGTTTAATTTTTAGTTAATTTTTGCAGACGTATTAAATTCCGTTTTTAGTTTTATTTTGGGTTTTTGGCATTTCTCATCTTGTAAAAGGGTTGTTGATAAGTTTTTAATTTATTAATCATAAAGGCTTTGCTGTTGCTTCTTTGTTATATGTTTACCCTAAAGATGCCCCTTTTGAGCCGAAACAGGTAGCTTGTACTTTCACAATTTTAAATATAAATGAGATTGCTGTCGTTTATTTCCACTTTTGATAATATCACACCACTTCTGGATTGTGGGTTGTCTTTTAAATAAGATTTATGAATAATTTGACTAAATTGTTTGGTCCATAATTTAGCTTTGAATTTCTAGTAAAATTAAATTAGCGGAGCGCTTGCTGAATCGAAATCTCACATAGAAACAGTTGAACGTCACACGCGGTAAAGTGGTTTGGACACCCTCATATTGTTTCTTGACGTGTGTGACTCTCCAGGACATCCATGAAATCTAGAATATCTTCATCATCATTCATATCAGTGTAAATTTTGTTAAATACATTCATTTTTATACAAATACTAATTATAGGGCATTATTTATTTACCCCAGGACAAAATAAATTGGAATATAAACTGCTTGATGCAGCTTAAGCGGTCTCCGAGCCACGCTTATCTTAAACTCTAATTTGAAACGGTTTAAGCCCAAGGGGCCGGTTTTACAATTCTACCTTAAGCTGAAGTTTATGGTTTAAGCTCAAAGCGCGAGTTTAATTTTGTTTTTCAGTATATTTTAATTTCATTGGTTTTCAGGCAATTAAATATTGGGGTGTTTTTATTAAAATGAAAGTAAATATTCAACTATTAAAAATGAATAGTTTATTAATAAAATAAAACACCTGGTAATTGTTTCACAATTTGTTGGTTTTTATTTACTCGACTCGAGTTTCAACCATCTCGGTTATCTTTAGGAGTTTACAAATAAAACTAAAACTAAAACCTAAAGATGTACAATACTACCCATTTCTGGAATTCTGTCGTCGCCGCCCTGATTTTAAGTGTTACCTAACACATGTGTTTCTATGCTTTGTTGACTGTAGGTCAAGAAGAGGTGAATTACCTAAATCGGTGTGGTCGTTAAGTATATTTTTCTACACCTATTTAATTATATGACAATTATTAGCATTTTTTTCGTGAAAAATCGTACCTATAATTCACTGTAGTGAATTATGGATTCATAATTCACTGTATCCTACCAATCACAAATACAAATTCAAGAATCACTGTTTCGCTGATTCGATGATATTTTAAATCGCCCGCGATCAACTCTTTCTGTGGCTGACAATCGACTCGCGTGACAGCCAAGTGTATCGCCATTTTGCTTGTTTACGTTTTACAATCTGTGCAAAGTAATAATTCAACAACTAAAACGAGTCTAATTTATTTGTTTAATAGGTGTAGAAAAAGTATAGTATCACATTCGCGATTATGGCCATTATTCACTCGGATGATTTGCGCCTGCGGCTCGTGGGCTCAAACATCATCTTCGTGAATAATGGCTGTCATAATCGCTCATATAATAATATACTATTTTATTATTATTTATTGCCTTTTTAATTTCTAAATTTTCCAATTTATTTAGACGGTTGCCCTTGTTTTCTACTTGTAAAATTTTTGTATCTGTGTGTTTGAAAAAATGAGAGTCAGGGCGGCGACGACAGAATTCCAGAAATGGGTAGTATTGTACATCTTTAGGTTTTAGTTTTAGTTTTATTTGTAAACTCCTGAAGATAACCAATGTGGTTGAAACTCGAGTCGAGTAAATAAAATCCAACAAATTGTGAAACAATTACCAAGCGTTTTATTTTATTAATAAACTATTAATTTTTAATAGTTGAATATTTATTAATAATGTTTCACCATGTGCCTACCACACAATCAATTCAAAATATTAAAATGGAAGTGTTTAATGAAATTCACAATGATTTGGATGATCAGATAGACTTTATTGATATCTTGAAGCGTCTCAGCTGCCAAACAACAATGAGAGCATCATCCAAACCACTTCAGCTGTTTATTGTTTTTTTCTGCAATTTTCGCGTTTATTTTTCATAGTGAGTAAGAACTCTGTGGTACCTAGCTGTAAGAGTCGGTAGTGTAGCAACATAGAAAAAATTTTGTTATATAAAATCGCAAATAACTCCTCCTTATTGCCTGTTTCTTTATTATACATTTTGTTTAAGAAAACTTCGAATCGATAATGTAAGTTTTAAATTTTTGTTTAGTGTTATACCCTAAATACTTAATTCAGAGATGTTTGAGACAATTACATAAGCAGGAAGTGCAATTGATTACCCTACTTTTACAATACATTTCCATCTATATAGAATGTTGGCAGTCTATTAACGTCTTAGCAATCTTCTTCCTATAGCTTTTGACAATAATTATTCTCTTCTTGAAACAAACACGAAACTTTTGCTATCGTTTGACGATTTTTAAAATATATTTATAGCCGATAATGATGAACAGAGTATACCACCTGAATGATATCAGAGTTAAATTACGCGATTTAATCGAGAAACTTGACTGCGCTGAAGAAAAACATTTTGAAAGTGATGTAAATAAAAGCTATTTTTCTAAACGTGAAATTTTATATTGCATAATTTATTATTTAATAGGTTTGATTTGAAAATGTTTTTTAAATCAACTGAATGTCAATTATGTAAAGAGAATTTGTATCAGAAACACCTAAAAAATTCACAAAGGCTGCTTCATTAACCTGTACAAAATCGAAATGGATCTAATTTGCCCATATTTAATTATGTCTGCATTCAAAGAAGTAGGAATTGTAATAAAAAAACATATTTATAAAGTCGATGAATTACATTTTTGTCATTCCTTTGAGGGGAGCAACGATGTGTAATAATTTCTAAATGCCATTTTTCTATATAATAATGAGAATAAAACAATGATACAAAGAAGAAGAAAAACCTAACGTAACAAAAACAACAAAGATAAATAAAGCTAAACTTCATATTGACTGATTGAATTTAAATATATTAGATACTTAGAGGTTTTTAACTTGTAGCTTGTAGCTCTCAGATATACCGGCAACAGTTCATAATCTAGGAACCCAAGCAGACTCATTGTTAGCAGTACATTGTCTCACTGGCTGTGATACCACTTCACAACTTCATGAGTGCACAAGCTTCATTGCACAGTGCTACGGCTACAAGAAGGAAGTTCACAACGTGACCGATGTTCGATACAAAGTGTGGTTGTCTAAGAACATCCCTCCTAAAATTAAGAACCTCCCTCCGACAACAGAGGCATTTGAACTTCATGTAAAACGATGCCATTTGCAAGCATGCACATGGAACGCAGCAGCATCTTCGTTCCCTCCGTCTTTGAATCCAACTGATTATGGATGGAAAAAGGATGAAACAACACACTCTTTGGTACCCATTCTACTTCCAAGTAACAGATGATTGGCACCACCTGAATTGCTGAATAGTTTAAGATGTAGCTGTTCAAGTGAGAAGCCATGTTCAACAGCAAGGTGCAGTTGTGCCCATGTAAATCTTCCTTGTAAAGAATTTTGCGCGTGTGAAGGCGGCGATTTGTGTAGCAATGTGAAGACTCAGGAAGCTCAATTTAATGACAGTGAGAGTGAAATGTCCACTTCTGACTCTGAATAGACATAAACTTCTTTCATCTTTTAGTGATTGAACTTTTATTAAACAAAAAATTAGTATTTCATGTAGAATCGCTATTTTGGTAGTGTTGACAAAGTGTAATATACCGTTAGAAAGATCTGCACATAATAAAACATTTATCTAACTACAAATGTTTGATTTGGGTGGACCGATTCCCCTTCATTCGCAATAAAATAGGTGGTTCAGCTTTTTTGACTCCCGTGACCTTTGACCTTGGATATTTTAAATTGCCCAAGGGTGCCACTCTGGCACTCCACAGATTATGGTTCAGTATATCAAACAATACTAGAATCAATCATAAAATATTAGTTGTGCCCTCATTCAAGGTCCAACCCTATTTTCTCATTTGGCGACCCGACTAATGATACAGACAAGCGGCATGAACATTCCTACGTTGTTGCATATTTAACCAACGCGCCTCAATTAATTTATGTGAAATTCTTTCCCTTCTCCTTATGCCAAAAATCAACCTGAGACATGCATTTTGTAGAACTTGTATTTTGTTGGCATCAATAGCTTTTAAACAAGCTCCATAAACAGTATCGCAATAGTTCAGCCTGGATAGTACAAGTGAATCACATAAGAGAATTTTTGTTTTTTGATTAAGTACATGACGATTCATGTAAATAAGTTTTAAAGTTGCATAACCAGACTGAATACATTTCGACACATGCTGCGTAAATCTAAGCTGTTGATCCATAACTAATCCAAGGTTTCTGACTTTGTCTTGTAATTGAAGTATGTTGTTATCTATTTTAATTTTTATCAAGTCATTAGCAACATTCGTATCAAAGGATTTACCAAAAAGTATAACAGCTGACTTCTCAGCGTTAATATTAAGATGATGCTCACTGGAAACTTTAAAGATACTTTCTAAATCCTGATTAATGTGATCACATGCTACTGCAACATCATTTGGATTAAATGAATAGTAAATTTGGGTGTCATCTGCATAAAGGTGACAAGTACAGGCTGTTAAAACCGACGGAAAGCTAAAGGTGTAAATAATATATAGTAAAGGCCCCAAAATTGATCCTTGTGGAACTCCTTTAGATATGTCTATAAAGTTAGATGATTGACCATTACAAATTACGGCGTGTTGTCTACCGCCTAAATAATTTTTGATAAGAGAGATAGCCGCGTTGCTAAGCCCTACGTAATGTAAAATGGAGATCAGTACCTCATGGTTGAGAGTATCAAAAGCTTTTATGATTCTCCGCGCTACATCGCATAGTATTCGAAGCTGGTGGTACGCCCGCAACGTAGCTTGTCTTCTAACTGGAGCGGGACACTAGTTGGTCGTTTGCGCTTGTACGTAAGTACGTAAGTGTATTATATATCGTGATTTTACCTACGACTTAATTTAAGCAAGCGCTTCGTTAAATTTATTTTACAAGAATTTGAAGATCAAAAAGGCATCAAACTATTTGAAAGAGGATCCACAAACTCATAAGTGGTGTGATATTATTAAAAATGGGAATAAGTATTTAAAATAACAAAATAAGAGTATATTCTCGGTAAACATATAATAAAAAAGTAACAATCGGGGCTTTGTTGTCTGAAAAAGCAACAACTTACCGACAACATTTTTACCAGATGAAAAAGATATATTAATTGTCCATAGCCTGAAATAAAACTTAAAATAGAAATAAATAGCCACGTACGAAAAACATTAGCTAAAAAGTTAATAAAATTTAACTAGGGTTAATATGAACATATCGGTTATTAATTAACCTAACACATTTTTGTACATATTTTTAATTTCCAAACACATTCAACACATTTGCGTTGCGAATTAAAGTTCTGGGTCATTTATTGTCGAAGCCCATTTTTTTGCGTCAACACAATTTTATCAGTTTGGTAAATAACACATAAACGGTTAGAAAGACACCTCTTCTATAGAAAAATTGACACTTTTTTACCTTGGTTTTCCATTTTTATAAATAATACGTTGCACAAACACGAAGGCGTTTATGTTGTTGCCGTATTAAACATTTATGTTCAAACAATATGTTGCTAAGTTCGACAAAGCCGTACACTGTAAAACAGCTCACCAAATTAAACTATGCTTAAACATTTAATCCCGCTTAACGAAGCTTAAGCTTAACTGCCAACTGCAAATCCGGCGCTAGTTCAGACTGAAAAACAAATTAAACTCGCACTTCGAACAAACATTATACTTCAGCTTAAGCTATAATGGTAAAACCGGTTCTAAGTGTTAAGGTAAAAACACATCCCAAAAATTGTCTCTTAAAATAAAACCAATTCATTTTATTTATAAAAATGTATTAATAATAATAATAGTAATAATAAATGTCGTTTGTTATTATTATTATTATTATTTCTCTTTGATCTCGGATGAATCCGGTTATATTTTGCGGGGAACTTCATCCCAAGCATGTTGTACAATGTGTTGTTGTCATGTAAGGAACCGCCTAGTGATATGACAGCTCTGGAGTATTACTGCCTTTTGCAATTCAAAACCAAGATGGTGTGGTAAGTATAATCTTTCTAAATTTCTCTTCAGGCTCATTGGTGCCACTCCTGTGGCAGAGATTATGATGGGATATGTTCTGATGGTGGTAAGTTTCCATATTCTTTTTAATTCTATAGACAAATTTTTATACTTTTCTATTTTGTCTGTTTCAGCCCGATGGATATTTGCCGTTAGCGGGATAGCGACATCTATGATTATGGCCGATTTGTCTTTCTTGCTAAATAATACGATGTCTGGTTTGTTGTGCTGTACCGTTCGGTCAGTGATCATTTGTTTGTCCCAGTACAGCGTGTATTCCGTGTTCTCGATCACTGGATCTGGCGTGTACTTATAGTATGGTGGAGGCTTTAGATTCAACATATTGTACTTTTTGGCTATCTCCAAATATATTATTTTTGCCACTTCGTTGTGCCTTGTGGTGTATTGATTTGGTGCAAGAGAAGAGCATCCAGCTATAATGTGTTCAATAGATTCATGGTTATTTCGGCATAGTCTACATGTGCCATCTTCAGTTGTCTTTGCGACTGTTTTTAGGTAGTACTTGGTTGCAATAACCTGGTCCTGTATCGCAGTCATGAACCCTTCCGTTTCGGCATAAAGTGATCCCCCTGTTAACCATGCAACTGATAAGTCAGTATCGACGTTGGGGTCTTGTAAACTGGTCGGATATTTACCATGCAATACCTTGGATTCCCATTCCCTTATTCGATTAGCAGTGTCAGTTAGAGGCGTATTAAAGTTTCTGTCTTTTAGTTTTAAAGGAGTATAATTGTCATCGTGATTTATTACTTCTCTAATAATTTCCGATGTTGACTCATAGAAATATTTTCTAAGTTTGGTTATTTGAGAATGACAGAGCTCTTCTATTTGCAGTAATCCCCTGCCCCCTCTAGCTCGCGGAATATATAGCCTAATTTTGGACGCTGCTGGGTGGTGCATATTGAATTTTCTTAGAAGCCTTCTGGTATCTCGATCGAGTGATTGTAATTCTGTTTCAGACCAGTTAATAATGCCAAAAGAATAAGTAAGTTTCGGTATAGCCCATGCATTAATGGCTTTAATTTTGTTTCTACCATTAAGGTACGTATTTAAAATTTTATTCAGTCTATACATGTATTGCCTTTTAAATTCATTTCTAAGTTTTGAATGCCCTATTTGATTATTTTGATGTATACCCAGATACTTGTATAAATTTGTGTTTTGTAGGTTCGGCAGGTCCTCGACATCTTGGAGTATGCCTTCCATTTTGAGATCTGAGCACAGTTTCCCTTTGATTATGTGGGCTTGAGCACATTTACTTATTCCAAATGACATTCCAATGTCTTTGCTAAACAGGTAAGTGGTATTGACTAAACTGCTGAGTTTCTCTTTTGTTTCAGCGAATAGCTTTAAGTCGTCCATATAGAGAAGATGGGAAACCCTACTATTGGATTTGTTTAATTTTAGCCTATAACCAGTCTCACATTTGGTAAGTAGTGTAGAAAGCGGATTGATAGCCATGCAGAACCATATCGGGCTCAGCGTATCGCCTTGGAAAATTCCGCTTTTTATGGGTATTGCGTCTACTTGCAGTCCATTTAAAAATATATTTGTTTTCCATTGTGACATAAGATATTTAAGAAAGTTTGTTATTTTTTTGTCTATTTTGTATATATCAAGCACTTGACTTAACCATGAGTGAGGCACAGAATCGTACGCTTTACTATAATCTATGTATGCAATTGATAGGTTTCTCTGCTTCCTCTGAGCTTGTTTTAAAATAATTGCGTCAATGGTTAGTTGCTCCTTGCAGCCGTAGGAACCTCTACAACATCCTTTTTGTTCCCATGCTATAAGTGAATTGCGCGTCAAATGAGCTACAATATGTTCAGCTAATGTACTGGTAATTATTTTATATATAGAGCAAAGGCACGTAATAGGTCTATAATTCTTAGCATCTTTTGGGTCACCAGATTTGTATAACATATACGTTGTTCCTCGCGTTATAAATTGTGGAATACTATTTGGATTGCGGAGTGCCTCATTTATTAATTTCGATATGTATCGGTGTGTGCTGGAAAACCTCTTCCACCAGAAGTTTTGAATGTTGTCAACCCCTGGAGCCTTCCAGTTGTGTGTTTTATTGATTGCATTTTTAATATCCGTAAGTGTAACTTCATCCACCTCCATCTGTTCAAGATCTTTTAGTTCGTGTTTTATTTGTCCTATCCACTTCGCGTTTTTGTTGTGCTTCGTATCTCTGGCCCATAGTCTTTTCCAGAAATCTTCCATGTCTTGTTTATCTGGACTGTCTTCTGCTCTTAAATTTGCTGTGATGTTACGGTAAAATTGCTTTTCATTTCTGTAAAACTGTGTATTCTGTTGTTTCCTTTTGTTACTCTTGTTGTATCTCGATAACCGTGTTCCAAGCATTTTAACTTTCTGTTTTAAGGTGTCTAGATAGTCCGTAATTTTTGTCTCAAATGCATGGTGATTCGGTCTTACATTCAGCTTTCTGAAAATGGGCGTCAACTTTGATATTAAAGTGCGGTTGTCAGGATTAGATTTGAACGCATATATCCTACCTATAATTGTTCTGGATTGGTCAATTTTTGTTTGTATGCGTTTTTGCCACATAGGCTCTTGTTTTCCTCTATGATTAGGTTCTCTTCCCTGTTCTTTTAAATGCAGTCCGCTTATTTCGATTACCGTGGCTGCTGCACTGTATGTCATTAAATGTATCTCTTTGAAATCTGTTTGTCCTGCTAGATGTTCAGCTAATACAGCATCAGTTAATTTCAGTATCTTTGTTATTCTTTTATTAGTGTTGAGTTTTGGGATTTTAGGTCTGAGTGTAGGGTCAGTATTGGTAAATAAATATACATTGTGTTCGAATCTATCTGTTATTTTTCTCAGTAGATCATCATCCATAGCCTGCCCTTGTACTGCTGCGTCCCGTCTATCGTCTTCGGTTACGTCGCTGGTTATTAAATTATCATTTTCATTTTGTCTCTGGTTTGCTTCGACTATTGCTTCATTATTATTTTCTATTTGATGTTGATTTTCGTTTTCTCTATCTCCTTCTACTTCTGTCTCATTTCTTACCCTGTCTCTAATTTCGGCTAGTTCAAGATCTGTCAAATATCTATTTCTCACAATTACTCTTTTCCTATCGGCAATATTGCCTACATCTAAATGGCTTAGTACTGGCAGTTTCTCAATAACTTTTCTGTGCAGCTTTATCCTCCAGTCTGCAATCGGTGTCTCGCTTCCATTGTTTATTTCGTAGAATGCACGCATAACTTCAGTGTTCATTTGTTTTGTCCACTTTATACGTTGCTGGGCATTTGGTCGGTTCTCCCCATCACGGGCGGCCTCTCTAGTTTGAGTAGGCAAGTCCATAGTTGGGTTGATATTAGCCTCGCGAATACCTCTTCTAGTTGAGTTTCGGTTTCCAGCGGTAACCCTATCCTGATCCAGCCCGCCGTCAACTGGATGTTCAGGTGGAGACTGTAGCTGATTTGTTGGACGCGGTCCTCTACCTAAACCGCGAACGCGAAATTGGTTCGCACCATCCGAGGCATTATTATTTCTTTTAGGCATCTCTCTTATCGAGGTTTGCATTTTATACCTTCTGCCAGGTATGAAGGATTAAGGTAAGTAGGAAATTTTGGATAACAGGTATGCAAGGTTCGGGGAGAAAGAACTAGGACAGATGTCCCAGTTAGCCGCCTCTTACGGCTGGCAGGGGGTTCCCTGGGTCTATTCTTATTCTATTATTATTATTATTATTATTATTATTATTATTATTATTATTATTATTATTATTCATCCCTGAACAGTAAAATAATTATTCAAGTTTTTTCAGCAAATGCAAGCCTATGTTTGCTATTGCTTGATGCAAGGGGTTCTGACAAAAAATATCTAAAGGCACCCTGCTTTTACGCAACTGTTGTTGAATGCCAGTTTGAAATAATAATTCACATACATACCAAACATCGCTATATGTTAAATCCGTATTCTTTCCGCCTGTCTCAACTTTTAGTGTGAATGTTTGCGGAGTGTGATGTTTATGTAAAAGTCACGTATCGTAACTTCATCGAGACCTGAAGCAGGGAATATTGGCTTGCGTAGGATAGTTGTTGTGGGGGAAGGGGTTAACTATTTTATTTTTTAAATACGTATCCTTTCCACCTGTCTCAACTCCCACATAAATACATGTGCATGTTAACTGCAGTTGAGTCAATCGTAGAATGACCCTGAATTACGTCTAATGCCACTCTTGCTGGGTAGGGACTTTACTCCAGAAAAAGAACATTAACGTTATTAGTTAGTAGTTACGCATATTAAGTTCAGTATTTATTTCAAATCACTGACTCCTCGCGTATTTTGTTGCACACATTAAGTACATATACAACATATCGACACAGCATATTTATTATTTTTGTAAAAAAAGTTGCCAAAGAAAGTGTGAACGTATCTCAAGTGTTTAGCTAGTTATAAAATTAATTGCTTAAAGCTATATTCTTTTAAAACACACCACTCATCGTAATACAGCATCCGAATCTCTTATAATTGTCAAAGTTGCTGACCACAAAATTGTTCAAAACAAACATAATGCCATCAGGCAAAGTGTTATTTATAGTACTTAATAATATTGTAAGAGCTTTAGATTATTCTGGTAAATTACGTGTTCCATAGTAACGAAATGAGTGTCAATTTTACGCGAGCTAGAATGGTATTTGAAACGATTATTTTCTGAATACAAAAAGCAAACAATTACATTTAACCAATTAAATACCATCTACAGGTGACAAATCTCGCATTCTGATTGGTAGTTATAAGTATGTACAAATAAAATTATCAAAACAGAAGTTAATTAATGTACCTATCTCACAAACCCGCAGTGTACGAAGCTAGCAGCACATGAGGGTTTTCTCCCACAGAATAAACAAGCAATAAATATATTGTATGTATGTATTTCAGGTCTTACAGCACTTAGGCCACGTTGTCGGGCCCATTGTGCGTACTACCTTACATACTACCTTAACTAAATCCTTAAAAACTACTTATAACTATTCTATGTTAAGAGGTTTCCAGTAGCTGACAAACTGCCCTGGCCCGGATTCGAACACCGGGCCAAACCACAGACTCCCGAAAGCCTCTGTGACCTTGGCTGCAAGCGCCTACTACACTCGCCTACCAAGGCCCCTTTAATAAATCTATTGTAAATAAATCAATTCTTAACTTCAACAGGTTTCTTGTTTTAGCATTGTACGTATTGTAAAATAACTTTTAAAACAACAAAAAAACATTTTAAACACTTTGCTTAATGATAAAGAAAAAAACAGACAATTTACTAAAATCAGGCATCTACAAATTAAATTGCTCGCACTGTAATTCAGTTTATATAGGACAAACAATAAGAAATTTTGGTATTAGGTACAAGGAACGAGTACGTTGTTACAAGTATAAACACCCCCATAAATACATTTACGCTAAACACTTATTAGGATATAACACTATAAAATGTTTACACTTTTGTAATGATAAACGTAAGTTAGATATAGTAACAGCATTTAAAACTCACAAACATTTAAAATTTATGCTTTTAATGAATGAACAAATTGATCTCTTAAATTCACCGTTATTGGACGTTTTGGAATGAGAAATCAAGTCATCTGGACGCAGATATAGAAAACCAAGATCAAGTTATGACGATCTATTGTTCCTATAGCAAAACCAACTGTTTACTTTTAATCTTGCCTTTGATAATGACGTGTAAACACGTTGAAATACATATAAGGCTAAAATAAAAAACCTATTGAAGTTAAAAATTGTTTTATTTACAATAAATTAAAATGAAATTCAACGAAGTAAAGGTCGAACTTATAAATAAACCAATAAATCAAAAAACCAGTAGGCGAGATTTACCATTCTGAACGAGGAAAACTTGTTACGGTTTGTGTATGTTTACCTACCCATTATAAATGCTTGTATAATTAATAAAATCTCGAAAAATCGCTGGTCACGGGATTATGGACATCAATGACTGGAATAGATCTTTAGAAATTTTAAAAATTATTACTAGAAGTTGTATCGATACAATTAAATATGCTTCGATCCCATATTTTGGCGAAAAATCAGAAAAAATTGCTAAAATTATAAACAAAACAAATAAATATAAAGTAAGCTTTAAAACAACTAGGAACATCTTAAATACTTTGTTTAATGCAAAATCAAAAACAGACGATTTGTTAAAATCAGGCATTTACAAATTAAATTGTTCGCATTGTAATTCGGTTTATATAGGCCAGACAATTAAAAATTTTGATATTAGGTATAAAGAACACGTACGTTGTTACAAATACAAACACCCACATAAATCCAATTACGCTAAACACTTACTAGAACAAAATCATTCAATGACATCTAATAACACCATAAAATGTTTACATTTTTGTGATGATAAACGTAAATTAGATATACTAGAAGCTTTTAAAATTCACAAACATTTAAAAACTGTACCGTTAATGAATGAGCAAATTGATCTGTTAAATTCTCCTTTACTGGATATTTTGGAATAAGAAATCAAGTCATCTGCAGACGATTACCAAGATAAGTAAAAAAGTTCTATTGCTATAACAACACTAACTGTTTACTTTCATATAACCTTTGACAATGGCATGTAAACATGCCGAAATACGTATAAGGTTTAAATAAATAGATATTGTTAAAGTGATTAAGTATTTTATATACAGATACTCATTAAATATGGACTTTAACGAAGTAAAGCTGGAATTGATAAATAAATTCGTTTGTATATTAAATTAGGTACTTTCAAAAAACAACATTATTTCAGTAAGTATTTTTTATTAAGTATTAAAAACTACTTACATCTTGTCTGTCTCTTGTGTATAATTAAAGATAGATTTTAATATTTTTATAAATTGTATGCATTTTTTTATAAATCTCTCTTGTTTACTGTATTACAGTACTATTCTAATACAACTATTCATGTTGCGTTAAACAAAAAACATTGTTATCTTCATTTATTAGCATCCATAATCCTCTGAGCTTCTCGGTGTCCCGTTTCTATTGCGCCATGAACAGTAGAGTAATGAAAAGGGTGAGTAGCTTCTCCGGCAAATAACACTATTGGCTTACCACTACTTGAGATAAGTGGCTGTGAGAGAATCAGTTCTGCAGAAACTTCTCTCTTGCGAGATTGTACCGTCTGGAACGAATATGTTCCTCGAAAATGGGGGTTTGAATACCAATTATGTCTAGAAATTAGCAAAAGCAGTACTTCATATTAGTAAAACAGAATTTAAGTATGATGTGAATGGTAAACAATTGCTTTTTGTGTTTTCATAACACTAAAATTATTCACTCCCTTCTGAAGATATTTTTTTAAAGTTTAATAATGATATTACTGTAGTATTTACTATTTGTATTAGATTTTTTATGTATAGTTACTATTTGTGTTCTACCTTTACCAGAAATATTTCCATTTTCAGAGAAGTTCTAAGTACTGTCTCGTCTTATTATGTTGCACTAAAAATGTAAACAATCTAAAATCGAGGTATACTCACCGCAACAGAGAATCTGGTTTGGTTATGTTAAACTGACGTCCTACAAACTTGTGTAGGACGAACATAATTCCTTCAATTATTAATTCATCAGAACACTGCTCAATTTTTGGCACTAACTCTCCACAAAACCATGCTGATAGCACATTCGGACTTTCTTTTACAATATAAACTCCCATTAAATCCGTTACCCAAGATTTGCCATTCTGAAACATCATCAGGTTTAATTTCTGATTAGAGTTAGCTTATTTATCTAAAACTTAATACAGTAAATTTTCCAATAAAAGCTTTTTGAATTTTT
Source organism: Ctenicera cuprea (assembly GCA_958336395.1). Classification (NCBI taxonomy): domain Eukaryota; kingdom Metazoa; phylum Arthropoda; class Insecta; order Coleoptera; family Elateridae; genus Ctenicera; species Ctenicera cuprea. The sequence goes on along the minus strand of OY284493.1, from coordinate 27,891,114 downwards.
CGCATTACCAACCTCATTAGGCCCTTCTGAAAATTCTTGCAACAAAAGCCACTTGTCCTTTTTGGTCCAAACAAAACTGAAATCCGTAAAATTATCTTTTGGCCACCATTCCGCTGGAAAATGGAGAAAAACTTTAACGACTGCCTCTATGCCAATTTCTTTAATAACGTTAATTTTTTCTTGTGGTAATGATGGGTGAAAGAAGGTTTTGTAGTTATGTTTTAAGACACCCAAAGACGGTGTAAATATAACGTGATTGGCAGTGTAAATGGAGCCATCTAAACATTCAACAGATACTCGTTGATGATTTTCAGTAGTGTAATCCCAAACGATTTTAATTATTTCTTTATTCAGTAGTATTTTCTCATCAATAGGTAATTGGTTTTTAGGATTTGGGTACTTCTTCATTAAAACATCTAATATAGTTTTATATCCACGCCCTTTCCAATTTAAAACGAGATTTCCTTCACATTCCTTGTAATCACTTTCAGCAGACACATCAAACCACGAAAAAGCTCCCTCTATGGATAAGGCGTTTTTCATAAAAAGATCTAAAAATTCTGAGGCCAAGTTATGTTTTTCTGGGCTGTCTCCATAATCTGCTGTAATGGTTTCGTTATACCTTAAAATTAAAGAAATGTCACATTGAGTTAAAATATAAGTAACGACGTTTTCACCGTTTTGTAATATAATCGCCTAAAGAAAATTCAGCTTCCTCTCTGGGTTCATCATAAATGCTATAAAAAAGTTCTTGTAGCTCTTTTGCAAAATACCGATCAAATTGTTCATGCGATGAGTGACAGTAATTATACAATATTTCTCCAGGTTCAAGTAAACCTAAATCTTTAGTTAATTCATATACAATGTTGTCTTCTTCTCCGTGACACCACTGAGCTCCTAAATCCACCATTGCATCTCCAAATTTCACACTGTGAATTCTGCCACCAATTCTTCCTTCAGCTTCTAAAATAGTGATATTGGTGATGTTGTTTTGGAGAAGTTTAGTAGCTGCAGCGATGCCTGCGGCGCCTGCACCAACAATTATAACATTTTGTGTTGTATCACAGTTAATTTCTGTTAAAATTAATAAAAATACGGCAGCAAACAAAATACGATCTGTTATTCTCAACATTCTTTAACTTATAATAAAATAACCCATTCAAATGTTAGTGCATTTAATAGATATCACCTTGACCTCAATTCCAATCTTACAACCAGTTACAGTTTATAAACAGCTCAAAGATAATTTCCTGTTTTTATTATCGGTGATGATTAGAGTGCAAATGCATATTTGCATCTTTTTTCCTATTGATCATAAAATGTTAATTTTTCGTATATACACGTTTCGTGATGTTTAGAGTCATAAAAAGTAAATTTTATTTTGCATATTTGACATATATTACAACTTTACGGCATACGGCATATTTTAGTGCATATTTGAGCTTTTAATGGCATGAAAATGCATATTCTAGAAATTGCACAATTTCTTCTAGTGAAACCACATGAACCCTAGACTTGCGCTTTCTAAATTTCCAAGTAGGGGTAGAGGAAATAAAGGATTAACTGACAAAGGTTGTATTATTTGGGTAGGTCTTATTCCTTAGGTACAAATTTCTTTGAAAATAATATTTGGAAATTTTTCTAAGAAATAGTTATTTATAAATTTCTTTGAAAATAATATTTGGAAATTTTTCTAAGAAATAGTTATTTATAATTTTAGTGCTTGACTAGTTATTTGTTGCCTTGACAGAGAGCTGTAAAGTGTAATTGTCCAGTCTATACCCTGAAAATGCCTAAAGTTGCTAGTTAAAAAACGATTTAATTAAAAAGTGGTTGAAGCCGTATACATGTTTTAAATACGATGGAAGTGTTGTGTTGTGCGTCATCTGTGAAAAAGAGGTATTTATCCGTTTATTTTAATTTTGAATTAAAAAAGCTGTTTACTCTGTTCAAAGTTAAAAAACTTCAAACAAGCCAAAACAGCGAGTTAAAAATTTAATACTAATTTGTTATTTTATTTGGTGCAAAACGTGCTTTAACTCATATAATAATTACTAGTATTAAACTGCAGATTCAAATAAACATCAGATTTTCATATTAGGCACTAAATAGACAAACTAATTTTTTTAGTGCATATCGCAAAAGGTTACTGCATATTCTTGCATATATTGAAGGTTTTATGCGGCATATTTTAATGCATATATTGACGGTTTTATGCGACATATGTTGGTGCATATATGCACTATCTTTACAGCATATTTGCCCAACTCTAGTGATGATATACCATCAAAAAACCATTTAGTTAATAAGTATACAAAAACAACGCATCGACGTTGGTTTTTGAATTCCTTATCATACTTAAAAATGTTGCAATTTGCCACAACAGGAATTCTTTTGCATGCAACTTATAAGGGTCAAGTAACATAAGTACGAAAACATCAGCACCTTACATTACATAAATGAAACAATGATCAAAATTCAACTAAATAAAAAAGGAAAACTAGATAGGGAGAGGGGAAGAGAGACAAAGTGAAAAAAAAAAGAGAGAAAGAAGAAGAAAAAGAGAATGGGAGAGGGAGAGAGAAGCGAGAGATAAGGAGTGAGAAAATGCAAGAGAGAAGGGAGCGAAGGAAAGAGGGCGAAGAAGGGAAAGAGGAGAGAGAGAAAATAAGAGAATAAGAGAGAGGGGTAGAAAAGAAGCAAGAGGGTAGAGAGAAGAAGGAAGAGGGAGAGAGGAGAAGGGGCAAAAAGGAGAAAAAGAAAAGGAAAAAAGAGAGAAACGGAGAAGTCTACTGGCATAATTGGCATATACGTACCAGAAGGAGATGAAACGGAAGAAATATAAAAGTTCTACAAGTCCCGCAAAAACGATCCTCCTCTTCCTTTTCCTTCTTCTCCTCTTTCTACTCCTTCTCTTCCTCCCTAAACATTGTTCGCTTACTTCATAATGGAACCCGTTTATTCTACGCCAATTTTCGCTAACAAACATCAATACGTTTTAGCATCTACCTCTAACAGCTAGCCAGTGATGTGGCGATGTCACACTTTCAGGCTCTTTCAAAGCTTCTTCGCACTAGTCTTAGCCTTCATTGTAATATTTTTATTCCATCTTTTAAAACATCAACACAACAATAATCAGAGTCACTATTACATAAGAAAATACGTGCTGGTAAACTAAATGAAATAAGCAAAAACTTCGAGAGGCTTGAACAGCAGTAAGAGTAACATTGAAAGTCGTATTCATAAAAACTGCTTACAAAATTAGATTCTACTTCTACTCTCTCTCTACCAATGCATGAATATGGGCTTCCTTTTTCTTATTCCATGCTTCTCTGTTGTTTGCATTCTCTTGCCTTTTAGTTCCCGCTGTTTTTTATTTCTTACCCATTTCATCATCGGTGTACGCACGCTTCTTTTGGTTTTCGTTCTCCATGACCTCTAGTCTAGAACCTGCTTACATCACTTATCTGCCATTCTGGTTATATGTTCAGTTTATTTTCCGCTTTGCTGTTCCATTACAGTTTCGATCTTGTTTGTTTTTATATCTGCTACGGTTATTTCAAGCATTTTTCACTTAATGCTCCCACTTTCAGCTTGTTCATGTATTTTGTGTAAGAACCAAAGTTCTGTTTCATAAGCCATTTTAGACAACGCGCATTGGTTGAATACTTTGGTTTTAAGCAGGTATGGTTGATTTCATTCGATTTTTTAAATGCTGGCAGACCAAGCCTTACTCTCTTTCGTTTGCTCTAGATAGACATGTTTACGTTTACGTTGTTTCATCTTGTTGATTGGTTGTAGACCAACAGAAATTAATGACAAATAACAACTCGAATTAACGTCGTAAGTTAAAAAGTGTAGATACAACATTACGAAAACGTACGTTTTAACACTATAGCGTACATACTACGAATTGGTTGTGCTAGTATGGTTGATATTTTAACGCTAGATTGTAATATTGAGTCAAGTTTAATTTCGGATTACTTTCATTGAATGTGAAAACTGAGTAATACCTTTATTTATATACCTTTGTAGATACGCAACCAATGTAATTCATTTACGCCTAAGTTGAAGACGACTACACTAAGGGGCGCTGTGCGCCATGCGTCTAGTTTATACTAAGTTCTACGTCGCATACCTGCTACTGTTGGAAACGTACGTCATTTAGCATTATTCGGGTTGGTACTTTAAACTCGACCTACAGGCAACAAAGCATAGAAACACGTGTTAACACTTAAAATCAGGCGGCGACGACAATTACAGAAATCTTTGCGTACCTACTAAGACCGCAGTTAAAATTACAAAGTTAATACTCTGTAATTTTGTAGAATTTTATAAAAATCATAAAAGTGAGGATAATATTAAGAGCAAACTATGTAACGCCGCCAAAACTGCAATTATCAGTGAATATTCAAATTTCTTTGACACTGAAAACGACTGCATTATTCATTTTGATTTTTTAATAAACTTTTTAATATTAGTGCGCATATATAAAGAAACCGTGTGGACATCGAGAGATGTAAGAGTAGGAAATGCGGGTGTTTGTGATAAACTTAGAAATTTAAAAAATGATTAATTAATGTTTCATGCAATAAAACCAGGGACGTAAATCGAAATAAAATAACTTTTCGCTTTTCGGTTACGGTTAAAATTTTTTAAATTGCGGTTACATTTTCGGTTATGGTTTACTGCTACTAAAAATTTCGGTTACGGTTACCGGTATTTTTTGATTTTTCCCGATGAAAGGCAAAGAAAATTCTCAACGAGATTATGTGGAAAAAACTATGCTATGCAATAAAATCAAATATTTCAATTATCAGGAAATTTCCACGAAATACCCAGATAATTATTCTAAAATGCTTAGATTGGTGAATCTAGACGCGACAATCGCTTCTTGTTTGTTATTTTGTTTGTGTGAGCTGCGTATTTTCAAGTATTAAGGCAGTTTGCTTTTGTAATTTAATTGTTCATTACTGTTTTATTTTATAATTATTTCTACCCGCACATAGCTTAAAGAATTTTCCTATTTGTATGTAATATTGTATAATATTTTATACCATTTTTGTACGTGCAAGGTGTACTCAAGGAACCCAAAAAAGTAGTTTTTCAAAAATGTATGTCTGTGGGTGACGCTTCTACAGGCGAAAGTACTGGCCGATTTTGACGAAATTTAAAAGCAAGAGGTATATCAAAAATTGTAGTTCCAGTTAAGCTTTTCAAAAAAATCCGAAACCGGAAACGGAAGTTAGACCTCTTTTTTTGGGTAACGTTGTTTTTTCAAAACTAAGTTTTGAAAATTAGAGCACGGAATCTGATAGAACAACTTAAGGCAAATCGAAAACTTTTCCGGCATTTACGTGATTTTAACTCCGCCTGTCAATTGTTGTTAGTGAATTTTGTAAAGACAAACTGGATATTGAAGTTACACCTGACATGATTGATATCAGCCATCGATTGCCGGGAAGAGAAGGTCGGCATAAACCGATAATAGTCAAATTTATAAGCAGGGATACAAAAAAACTTGTCTTTAATAAAAAGAGATTTCTTAAAGGAACACAAATTGTGATAAAGGAAGACTTAACCAAAACAAGAATGCAGCTCCTTAATGAAGCGAAGAAAAAATATGGTGTGAATAGTGCGTGGAGTAGTGAGGGAAAGGTGCTTGTGAAATGTGATAACAAAGTGAAACGTATTTTTTCCCTCGAAGATTTGAGTATCTAATCTTATTCAACATCGTGCTTGCTGCAAGTGCCGCGATAGTTTTAATTTAATTTTTGGTTCTTTGAACCGCATTTACGGGTTTTAGTACTTAGTTTTAGTTTAGTTTCTTTTTCTTTATTGTCTCTTATTGTCAAGAGCAGTTGAATTATGTAGAGTGATACTGTGCGAATGAATAAGCTGCGGATAGTACATATTAACATCAGATCGTTAATCTCAAAACTCCATTTATTAAAAGAATTTGTTGATGAAACTCAGTATGACATAGTGGCTGTCAGTGAAACTTGGCTGAAAAATCACGTAAGTAATGATGCGATCTGTATTAGTGGATATAATTTACAAAGATATGATCGTGCAGAACGAGCCGGAGGTGTCTGTATCTATATTAGAAATTCTTTCAATTTTTCTCGTATTAATGTCAATAATATAAATACGGAACAAATTTGGCTAACTATAAAAATAAATAAACTGACACTAGCTTTTGGTGTAGCTTATAAACCGCCAAATCAAAATTATAAATTGTTTTGCGATGAATTTGAGCAGGCATGCACGCAGCTGTCGTGTATCTCTGACAAGCTTATCTGTGTTGGTGACATTAATATAAATCTCCTAGCATCTAATCACCCCGACTGTATTTACTTCAACTCTTTACTGGAATCTTTAGATTTAACGCAAATTATAACTGAACCCACGCGAATTGAAGATAAGGAGTTTCTTCTCGACCTTATTGTAACATCTGATACCAATATGATCTTAGCATCAGGTGTCGGAGGTCAAAAGTTTGCAGATCACGAAACTATCTACTGCCAGCTTGCAATAGAAATCTTTAAAAATACTCCTTCATTTCGAACTGTGCGCTGCTATAATGATCTTCATGTGGATTTATTTTTAAACGATATTCATCTAATCGCATGGCAAAATATATTTCATATGGAAGACATCGATGATAAAATTACATACTTAAGCACAAATATTTTGGAAGTAGTAAACAAACATGCGCCCATTAAAACCCTTAAAAATCATAAACGTAGAGCCCCATGGTTGACTGATAACACCAGACTTCTTATGCAGCTAAGAGATAATGCGTTATCTAAATTTACGAAAAGTAAACAGCCTGCGCACTGGGTCTATTATAAATCATTACGCAATCTCACCACTAATACTATCAAGAGAGAGAAAAAAGCTTACCTAGAGTATAAATTTAGTACTGGTAAGTCCAAAGAAATTTGGAATGAATTAAAAAATTTAGACATTAAGTCACTTAAAAGTAAAACGAATAACTTACCTCTTCACCTTCAACATGCGGATGAAATAAATAACTTCTTTTTGGATAGTATACCTAACAAATCACGATCCATCTGAGACAATTGCATACTATAAAAACGAACATAAAATTGATTCTGAACCTTTCACATTTGTAAGTGTTGATTGTACTACAGTACAGCAATATATTAACGAAATTAAGAGTAACCCGTCGGGGTGGGATGGCTTAAATATTAAAATTATAAAACTTTGCTGTCCTACACTTCTGCCGTATATAACGCATATCATCAATTGCTGCTTGAGCTCTAATACATTTCCGACCGCATGGAAAAAAGCCGTTGTAGTACCCATTCCTAAAAATACAAATCCATTTGGCTATAACGACTTACGCCCTATTAGCATTCTTCCTACTTTATCAAAAATATTAGAAAAAATTATGAATTCACAATTAAGACGTTATCTAACTGAAACAAAAATAATCTCTGAAATGCAATCAGGATTCAGACCGGGCTATAGTTGTACAACTGCCTTATTAAAAGTCACAGATGATCTAATGTTGGCGACTGATCAGAATAAACTTTCTCTATTAGTGCTTCTGGATTTTAGTAAGGCTTTTGACACTATAAATCATGACATTTTACTATCTATCTTGCAATCTATAAATCTCACTCCTGCTGCAGTTACCCTTTTTCGTAGTTATCTCTCGGAACGTGTACAGTGTGTGAGATTGCCCAATGGCTTATCTCAGCTAAGACCTGTGTTTAGAGGTGTTCCACAGGGATCAATCCTGGGGCCCTTATTATTTATAATTTATACAAGTCGTTTTTATAAGTGTGTTGAAACGTGCTCCATTCATATGTATGCAGACGATACTCAATTGTATTACTCATTTCCAATCGAAAATTTACAGTTTGCTTTGAAAAATATTCAGGAAGATTTAAATTCTATAAACGACATTTCACTTAAACATTCATTGATAATCAACCCCACAAAGTCAAGTATACAGTTATTTGGTAACGCACAAAAGCTTCTGGGCATAAAGAATCTGGTGAATCTCAGCATCAATGATGTGGCGATCCCTATTAAAGACGAAGCTAGGAACTTAGGACTAGTTATTGATAACAGTTTCAGATACAAAACACAAGTTACAAAATACATAAAACAAGCCTATACTAATTTAAAGTTAATTTATCCCCACAGGCACTACCTTTCTCAAAAAATAAAGGCTTTACTGTGCGAATCTCTTGTTTTGTGTCATTTCTCGTATTGTTCGCAAATATACGGTCCTTGTATTACTAATTATTTTGCTCAACGCATACAAAGAGTTCAAAATTCATGTTTACGATTAATATTTGGAATTAGGAAATATGATCATATATCTCATAAATTATCGGAATTATGTTGGCTTAACATGCAAAACAGAAGGTTGCTGCATGCTGCCTGTCTCTATCATCGAATAATTTTAGAAAAAAGTCCGCTGTATTTATATAACAAAATTTCGTTTCGAACCGATGTACACAATTTAAATCTTAGGTTTAAAGGTGGCATTACTCCACCTTCTCATCGAACTAGTCTGTTTGAAGGTTCTTTTTCTTTTAATATTTATAAAGTGTACACCGAAACTCCTCAAAATATAAAAACTTATCCAAAATTGTTATTTAAGCTTCGGTACCGTCAAATGTTGTTTCATCGACAAATTACAAATTAGCTGAACTATTTACGTGTGTAGCTATACAGTCCCGCTGTGTTGGTTCAACTGCTCTTCGGCCTGCCTTTGCAGAATAATTTATTTTTTATTTTATTCTTTGTTTAGTTTAGTTTAGTTTAGTTTTAATTTAGGCATTTATTATTTTTCGCCTTTTGTTTTATCCAAGGTTGCAGTGGAAGATCAAATGTAGCAGCTGCTACAGTTGAACTGCAACCTTGTGATTTTCTCATTCGTTTGCATGTTTTTTTTTATTATAGTTATCATAATTAATTATTCATTGTTTTTTTCTCTATTATGTATGTTAATTTTTGTCTCTGCGAATGTGGAAAATAGAGATAATTATTATTAATTAGCTCTAGTTAAAAAACATATTTTTTATTCTTTTCATATTTTTGTTCCCAAATGGAGATGTTATAGCCATTTTTGTCCGACATCCGAATTATCCACATTCAGTATTATAAGTTTACGTGTAACGACAGTTTCCCTTGTTTTGAATATATTTAGAACATCAGCTACCCTGGCTAGGTTTTCTGCAGTTTCCGTAGTCTGTACAGCCGAATATATAAAAATTAAATCCGCAAATTGCAAAGTAAAAGAACTCAAAGGCTTTACTAAAAAAAAGAGTGAATTTATAAATAATAAGATAACAGAATTTAAAGAAAACCGTATATCAAGATACAACTTTATAAAATGTTTATCATATAAATATTTGCCAGTTTTTACATAGATGTAGTTATTGTAATTTTCATATGCATGTATACTTATATCATTGACTATACCCTAAAGGTATATAATCAAAGCTTATATCTTTGCTTATAAGGGTATAGGCAATGCTTTATATGTATATTTTAAAATAAATGTATTAGAAAACCTAATTGCTGCTATAACAATTATTATGCAGGACTTGTATTAACATGTACTTTGAGATACAGTAAATCTATTTAACATTTATCCAAAAGATTATTATCTGTATTAGCCCTCGGAGCATATTTTTCTTAAATTCACAAATAGAGATGTTATAGCCATTTTTGTCCGACATCCGAATTATCAACTTTCAGTATTATAAGTTTACGTGTAACGACAGTTTCTCTTGTTTTGAATTCAACTACCTACTTTGGCGGTCGAACTGGCATAGGCCGACCAGCATATTATTATTTAAGAGTGTTGTTTATAACTTGTTTGGTTGACTGCTTTCTAGATATCTTAGTACAAACAGCGCAACCTGTCGCTCACGTCTACTACTATTTCAAGAAATGTAATAATTCGTAAACGTTGCGGGTCTATAAGAGTATAGTCAATGGTAATACTAATTATTATTTTTTAACATCTGTTTCCTAATTGAATTTATAAAAATTGTTTCGTCCGATTATTGTTTTAACTTGCACATACCTTAAAGTTATTTTTATGTTCAGTTTTGCTGTATGTAACAAAAACGAGAAAGAATATTTGGCTGCAAAATTTATTATATAAGCTGAACGAGTTTCTTACAATTTTTACAATATATAAGTTTGGACAATTTATAATTTAAATGTTGATTTATCGAAAAGTGGAAAAAAACTAACACTGAACTCATTGCACTAAATCTAACAAATGTAATGAGAATATTATTACTAAAGGTTAAATTAAAAGAAAAAGTAAAGTCTGTGGCATTACACTCCAATGAGAAGTTTGGCCGACAATGCGATGGGTCAAGCCCACCCTATTATCGCTTCCGATTCCCAGCCGCCTCGCATTTTTTTAACAAGTACGGGGTGGTGTGGTAAGCACCACACCTTAGACGGCTGCCTTACTTTCTTCACCACTTAAGGGGTTTGGTTTCCAATTTTTAAGAAACGACAGTCATTCAATCTCGAATTTGAACCCAAGACCTTCCGCGTAGCAGCCAAGTGCCCTAACCAGTTGGCTACTCTGGCGCCATTGTCCCCACGAATTCTACACCTTTGCCAAGAGCGACGGCTACAAATGTCTCGCGGGCTCGGACTAGATCTCTGTGGCACCAAGAAAGTCACTGGTTGCACATCTAAAAGTCTCCTCCCAGTATAGGCTATTCGCAGTCACAGTACTGGTACAGTATGCACCGCCAACATTGAGCATATTAATCGGTCTGCTCATATTGGCACCATAATGGCTTCGGGTATGCGAGCTCCATAGGTAACACATTGATTATAGGCGTAGACAATAGTCAAAATAAAGGCTCAATTTTAATGGCTCAGTCTCTAACACCAACAGACTCTCACCTTTACCTGCTTATTAACGGTATCCAAATATTCAATTTATTGCCTGGGCAAATTTATAATGCAGGGTCTCTCAATCTTGTAGTGACTGGGACGCAGACATATTTATAATCACTTATCTACTGAACTCCCCAGCTTGTAAAATCACTCACAAAGTCTCTTTAGTCTCAATTATGAAGACCTAAATTTCTCCAAAGAGTGCCAACGTACCAAATTAAAATCAGCGAAGTAGCTGGCTGCAGCAATAAGACTTCTTCCCCTTACCTAGCTCAATGCTTCAACGCTTCCCTGCTGGTTTTCGCTTCTTGATGAAATTTCGGTTGCAGCAGCAGGACTCTTTCTTCTTAGCTAACTCAACGCCTGGAGGAACCTTGGCTGCTTAAAAGCTTTTCCTGTTAGTTTGTCCTTTGAGAGCATCCTGCATCATCAGGACTCTTTTCTGTTACCTCCGTCCAGTCTCCCTTTTAGAGTGATGCCAGTCTACATTAAATTATCAAACTTCTGTATCACAACTAACATGAGTTTTCCTTATTTTGAAGATCTTGAAAACAGAAGGCTAGGTTTTCTGCAGGTTTCGTAATCCGTACATGTGAATACCATGGATAAATTATAGTAAGTCAGCTGAAGCTGCAATTATTTTCAGAAGATATTATTGAAGAGATTCAATAGATGTACATTATTAAACTTCTCCTGGGTTCTATCTATCAAATTTAGCTACTTTTGGTTCCGAACCTGTTACTCCAATAAGGGAATTCGCTGTTTTTACTAAAGCTGACATTCAGAAATCGACATTGCTCGTTAATTCTTGTTTTTTGTGTTGTTGTTTCTAGACTAGAAAACACTGCTAGAAATCCAAAAATTACAGAGCAAGTAATCTATCTTAAGCGTAAATTATTCTATTAAAATACTTGCAGAAATTTGAACCTCTAAGAGAACGCACCAAATTGAATCACTTTTCTATTTATCATTTTTGCAAAATTGCATATTATTTAGTTTCATAACACATAACATCGGTCCATTTTGACCAATCCACTTGCCCGGAAAATTATTATCCAACCACACTCCTACTTGACGAGAATAATGAGTTTGTTCATCATCATGCAGGCACCACATGTCCCTGCGTGCAGCTAAGGGCACTACTTTTAAAAGTTTGTTTAAACTCTCATTAAATAGTCAAAGCCGTTTAGACAAGCTGGTAAGATATAAGGTTTGATTATACAGTCACATGCCAGGACATACATTTAAACAAAATTTCTGTTGATGGTGGTGTGCATGCATTAGAATTTTCATCTGATAAGATCTGGGTGTTGTAGACATTGAAAAATAAAAATCTCGTAGAAATCCCGCTTTGTCGACAGACAGCAAACAATGTAAAAACATTGACTGTTCCTCAACTTTCCTCAAAATCCATCTGCAAAAAGTTTTACTCCTGACTATAGTGCCTACACTAGTTGCACATGATAAAGATGCAAACTCTGTTCGTTTAAACTGCGCCAAATTGTAAATGCTGACACTCCAATACGAAATGCATGTTTTCAATACTCTCAGTGAAATCCGCTTTTGCTGCTTTTAAAATTTTCGGTTTGACATCCAAAATTCGACGAGCTCGTGCCCTTCCCCGATGTTGCACTTAGGGTTTAAACGAACCACGGTTACGTAAATGTTGAACCGCATTTGTAAATGACCTTGCAGTAAGTATTCAGCAATTAAACGTTCCACGTAAAGTGCCCTAGCTGTGGCAGCATTTTCTCCACTTCATCATATACACGGACGATGTTCGTGGTTTTTCGACAAAATAGTAAATAAAAATATTGTTCAGTTTAGTGAGTTCTATTACAGGTTAAAATATCTGCACGTATTTTAATAACATTCTGTATATATAAACTGGCACCAAACTCAGTATTTTTGTTTGTTAATTTATTTCTACATTTTAAGATGCAGTAATTGCAAGACTATACACAAAAAAACATGTATGTACAGCATTGTACAATCAAGTCGAATTCTACTTTATTGTATTCTCTGTAAACACCCACCTCCGATAACAAATGGTGCGTGTAATAAGGTTTTACTTAAAAAATAAACATTTCATTTTATTTATAAAAATCGATTATTCGTTGGGCTTCACGATGGCCCGTTTCTATGGCTCCATGAACAGTAGAATAATAAATTGGATGAGTAGCTTCTCCAGCAAATAGAAGGGTTTGTTTGCCATTACTTGATGTAAGAGGTTCTGACAAGACAACTTCTGCAGACACTCCTCTTTTACGTGCTGGCACTGTTTGAAAAGAATATGTTCCTCGAAAATGGGGGTTTGAATACCAGTTGTAACTAAAAGTTCACATACATAGTAAACTTGAAAAATTAATTGCTTAAAGTTATGTTTTTTCTTACAATTAACCGATCACTACAACGTAGAGACCGGGTAATTTTTCTATCTAGCTATTCTTTCTATCCAACATTCTGATCATTATACTATAAACTCACCGTAACACTGCATCGGGTTCTGTTATATTATCAAAATGACTGCCCAGAAATTTATTCAAAACAAACATAATGCCATCAGAAAGAGTATTATCAGAACATAATTCAATTTTTCTCACAAATTCTCCAGTAAATGAAGCTACCAACACATTAGGATTCTCTTCCACGGGATAAACAGCTAACAAATCCAATAGCCAAGATTTACCATTCTGGAAAATCAAAACTTTTTATATTTTTTGTAAAAACTAATATTAAGTCTTTTTTAAGTGTTATTAATATAATTTTCAATATCCTGTCAGGCTTTCGTTACACGCTTCTCAAGCGTATACACTATACGTTTTGAAGAATTGCTCAAAAAACTGTCGGCATTTGAAGAAGTGCAAAGAAACTTGACAGAAACTGCAATAACTAGTAGGGATATCTAAGATTTAAAAAAGTAAATAAATATAATATAAGATAAAACACTCAAACTGTAGAGTAACAACATTTGAAAAATACAACACCCTTCCACACAAGTAACTAACTATAGTGTCAGTTTTACCATTGATGATGATAGCTTTGCTGCCGAAATACGTATCAGGTATTTAGTTACTTGTGTGAAAAAGTGCTTATTTTTCAAATATAATATACCCACCTCACTAGGCCCATCCAGAAATTCCTGCAGTAAAAGCTGCGTATTCTTGTCAGTCCAAATAAACGTAAAATCAGTAAAATTATTACTTGGCCACCATCTCGTTGGGAAATGGAGAAAAACTTTAACAAATGCACCTATACCAAGTTCTTCAATGGCATTTATTTTCTCTTGTGGTAAGGAGGGCTGAAATAACGTGTTGTAGCCATCTTTCAACACGCCCAAAGATGGTGTAAAAATAACGTGATCGGCTTTATACACCGTACCATCCGAACATTCGACAACTACCCCCTGTCCTTGATAATGTCGAGTACTTTTGTCCCATACAATTCTAGTTACTTCTTTATTTAAAATAATTTTTTCGTCATTCAATAATTGTTTTTCTGGATGTGGATACTTCTTCATTAAAACATCTAATATAGTCTTATATCCACGTCCTTTCCAATTCAATAGATGATTTCCTTCGCATTCTTTAAAATCACTTTTGGCAGATATATCAAACCAAGAAAAAGCCCCTTCCATTGATAAAATATGTTTCATGTAAAAATGGAAAAATTCTTGTGTATATTTAAGTTTTTGTTTATCATATTTGTAGTATGAGATAATACTTTCGTTATACCTTAAAAATTAATTAAACATTATCAGAAAATTTGCTATATGGAATTAATGAAAATTAATTAAAAAAACTAAAAAGCCGTTGGACATATCGCACCGTGACGTTCTTCGCATACGCTCGCCGCTTTCTTTCCTATTACCTGATTTTCTCAAAACATTATTCTAATTTGACTATTTTTACTACAAACAGCTAACAGGCATAAGCCGATTACGTATTATTGTCATGGCAAACAAAATACATTAAGATCAAATTCTTGTCCGCCCCAAGGTTCAAATAAACTAAGCACACAGCCTTGTTTAGGCAGGCAGGGCTTACAAACTAATATTGCTCAAACTTCTAGAGCAAATACTTGTAAAGGCAGACAAGCTACAGGTCGGTCCTTACCTGATTATGCTGGGTGCAGTTCCCAAATGACGACGCGGTCTAAGCCGAAAGTAAATTGGAATATTGACAGTTCGAGAAACCGCGAAAGCCTCAAAGAATATAATTAATTCTAAAGTTATCACTGACGCTCGACTATGTTACAACAAAATTTTTTTAGAAAAAAAATCGTTTTTTTATGTATTGCAAAAAAATCCCTCGGATTAAACAACAATAAAAAACGAAAAAAAAATTTGTTTTCCAAAATTAGGAAAGAAGGGGAAAAATAACCCCCGTAAACATTGCTGCACTTAAAAATTATGTTGTGAATCTTATTCTACTACCAATAAGGGCAATTCAACTTAAAACGCATATTTTTTAATGACTCCCACTTGTTAAATACAAAGACATGAATTTTCGATTTTCAAAAATTTATAGGAAGCTTCACAAACAAATTAGTGAAATGGGACAAAACCACATTGTAGTTGATCTCCAGCTCTACGAGCCTCTAAAAGGTAAAAATAATCGTGTGGCGAGCTTTTGAGCATAATTTTTTTGAAAATATTAAAAGTTCTAGAATCTTGTAGCATTGTGTACCTTTAGAGAATTTTCAATATGAAATTTCATCCCGACCTGATAACTCGTTTTTGAGTAAATAGGCATTAAAGCTCAAATAATAAGAAAATCATAGAATGCGTCAAAGAGAATTTACGAGCTGGTATAAACCAAATTGTAGCCCATCTTCAGCTCTATAAAGTTACAAAATTTAAAAAAAAAATCGTGTGGTGTCCAAAATTCTGAAAATTTTTTTCGCTTCGTAGCTTTTAACATTTCGAAAAATTTTGTGCACAGTAACATTGGATTTTTATAGAGCTATTACGATAAAATAGCTGAACTTGATCTGTCAACCTGTTTTTGAGTAATAAGTTCAATAAAGACAAAATTTTCATAAAAATCGTGGCGGCTGCCATTTTAAAGCTAAAATGTTTGGAAAAAATGCCCTTAGGTCTTCTATTAGATTCCGTATTCAAATTTATACAATTTGGTTTT
This sequence comes from Ctenicera cuprea, assembly GCA_958336395.1. Taxonomy (NCBI): domain Eukaryota; kingdom Metazoa; phylum Arthropoda; class Insecta; order Coleoptera; family Elateridae; genus Ctenicera; species Ctenicera cuprea. The sequence goes on along the minus strand of OY284493.1, from coordinate 27,875,053 downwards.
GAAAAAATATATACCAAAAACACAGGTGTAACTTGCGCTTCCGGTTTCGGATTTTTTTAAAAGCTTATTTTGTCGGTGAATTTTTGTTATAACCCCATATTCCAAAGCACATCGAAATCCGACCATCCGTTTGGTAGTTATGATGCACCACACACATATATCCATACATACTATACCCACATACCCACCCACCCACTCACCCATCCACAGACAGACGTATTTTTGAAAACTATTTCTTTGGGTTCCTGGAGGTCCAAAATGTGAATTTCCGTTAAAATCAAGAACTCAATACTTCCCTATACTGAAAATGTTAGAAAGTAACAAAAGTAAAGTAAGCTTATCTCAATTGGCAACTGTGAACTATCAAAAAGGTTACTGGCTTATTTTACTAAAGAAAAAGTAAATGCAAGCTCATTGGTATTCAGTGGCGTAGGAAGCGGGGGTGGGAACAGGAGCCCCCCCCCCCCCCGACACCTGAAGCGCCTCTTTGAATAAACCTTAATAAAAAAATCATTTAACAAGTTTGTATTTTACATCAACTATATTAATAACAAATTTCATTATGCAGATACTAGCCCAATATTTTAGGTTGTACCATTCGTAAGTACCTATTGAAAATCGGACATGTGTTGTTAGTTAGGTTAGATTCGGATTTTTGCCTCGCTCTCTCCTAGAAAAAAGTACTTCCTACGCCACTATTAGTATTGATAATTTGCATACCAAAAAATGTTTAGACCTTTCATCATAATGTCAATAATTAGTTCATATATAGTTTTACAGAGTTTCCAGCCGCTTTAAATCAAAGTCTACTTTATCAAATCTGATTAAAAGCTAAAATTTTAACTTTCGTGCGCACATTCCCAATTTATCTTTACGCATTATGTACACAAACTATATCAGTCAAACTGCATAGACATAATAAAATTTCTTTTTTGCTAGTTTAGGTAAAGTAAAGCATTGCATAGTGCAGCAATCTAACAACTGTAACTGTATATGGCTTATTTTAAGAATGAGACTGCATGTATTTCTCTTTATTGCGTTAATTTTTTGGCAACCGTAATAAAAACTGAGGTAAAGACAGCTGCCGTGGAAAGACCCCACTCGAATGATTTCGTGGCCAACAAACTTTTGAAAAAGCTCTCACGCGTAACAAAAACACTGCTTCACAATTTTAACTAAAGTTTTTCTCAGTGGTAGGTTATTTTTATTGTCATTTAATCAGCTCATGCCGATTCTTAAGTAGAAATTTGTACATTTTTGAAAAAAACTAAAATGATTGAGTACTAAGATTCAATGTATTTTTATTTATAGCAAGCACCACTTTAAGCAAGTAAACAATGTGCAATATGCTCAAATATCATCGGCCATACGAGTGCGACAAATAAACAGTTTTTGACCTTTCTCACATTTAATTGGGGTTTTAAGTAATTATTATTCGAATACATAAAGATATCCTTAAACTACTGTGGTCTAAATAAAGGCTAAACCCCCATTGCTAAATAACTTTTTAAAAATTATTGAAATTTTTGCAAATTTTCAAAAAATTTTGACAGACATCTTCAATTTTGAAAATTTTCAAATGTTTTAGATTCAAAATATTCCTGAGTTTCAAAATGTAAAAAATTTTGAAAATTTTCTAATTGAAAACCGTATTTATCCGTTGAAAGCTCATAACTGATTATCCAATGTGATTTTTTTGGCGATTATTCAATTAAATTGTTTAGGTAAAAAACTAAAAAACTTTCTAATAGGTCTAAAAGTTGTCTTTATTACCATTTAAAACCTTCATACCGAGTTTGGAAAAAATTGATGGTTCGATACTGGAGCCAATTCCCCCCACAATTTTTGAATGCAGTTATCTGATTTTATCATTTTTACTTTCCTATACTTTCAGTATAGGGAAGTATTGATTTCATGCAAATTTTCAAAATCGAGATTTTGACGGAAATACATGTTTTGGGCTTCCAGGATCCTAAAAAAGTGGTTTTTAAAAAATGTCTGTCTGTGGGTGGGTGTGTGTGTGTGTCTGTCTGTGGGTGGGTAACGCTAATATCTCCGGAACGGCTATTAAATGATAATGATAATAGATATTTTGCACAGACAGACATAGGGGACCTACAGTTTAACGTGGGCTCCGAACCACAAGAAGTGCATGCACTTCTTCTCCAGAGAGGTTTTTCCTGGGGAGAAATCCACCTCGCTGGTTTTCCGTTGCCTTACGAGGGAGAACGACCGGGTCGGGGATCGAACCCGGATCCGCTGCATTGGTAGCCCGCGCGCTTACCACTGAGCTACGGTCGCTACTGTAGATATAAATAATCAAAACCAAGTCAATAAGTTTTATTGTTTCTATAGCAACACCAACTGTTTACTTTTAATTTTGTTTTTTTATAATAAAATGTCGAAATACAACATTAAAGGAGGATTACACAAGTAACGCCCCCTATGATGTGCGGTGAGGAAAAGTTGCAAAGCAACAAACCGGCAAAGTACTAATTGGAACCTGCAAAGCAGGTATCAGTGATCACGATGGTCTCAAAACACAAAACACGAAAACGCCCATGTGGCAAGAAATACGAAAGAAGAGATTTGGTTTCAATATAGTTAGAATAGACCACTACGTGTTTCGTTCTTATTTGAACTTATCAGGTAAACATAATTCTAACCATAATTGAAACGAAAAGCAAACAAGCAGATATCATGATAATCTACGATTTTAGCTGTTTCAATTGAAATCATTATCAGCAGATTTGAAAATTTTCAGCTTATTTCACAGCTTTTCAATATTTATTAAATATTTTGATTTTATAGAAAGTGGGTAATGTCTACTATATAGTTGTATAGTTTTCATTCAATTTTTAATTTTTACGCTATGATTCAACAGTTGAAATAGCACAATTACGTATTATTTGAGTTTTCAATTGTTAAATATTTTATTATGTAAAGATGAATAACTAAAGATTTATTTAAACATAATATTTTGTGTGATTTAACAATTTTTTAACAAAAAAAAGTACAAAAAAGTATTTAGAAAATAACAGGTAACTACAAATTTTTTTTAAATGAAAACATTGGCGGTGAGTGAAATTCGAACCGCTGCACATTCAGTACTGTTGTTGTGTCACAAGCGTGCAATGGTAATTTGTTAACTGCGCTATAAAGACACGCATGCGGGGAATCGCTATTTCGGAGTTATAAGCGTTTTTTGGGGGGGAAGGGGGGGAGATGGGTAACATTTTCAATATTTATTGAGGCGTTTAATTGTTTTGTAACTTATATCGTTTGGATTTTAAGCGTTTTAAATTTAAATTAAATAAAAAGGTATCAAGTGACCTAATAAAGCGAAAAATAAAAGTTGAAGGAACTTGTTGGTATAGACCAAGATAAGAT